>ONZH01001400.1:0-525000 GCA_900303285.1 Rhinella marina | reverse complement strand
CCAAGCACAGCCACTATACAATGTACGACGCTGTGCTTGGTAAGCGGGCAGAAGGTAGCGGCGCTCACAGGAGCGCAGGTACCTTTTCAAACAGCTGATTGCCGAGGGTCCCTGGTGTCGGACCCTCAATGATCAGATAGTGATGACCTATCCTGAGGATAAGTCATCAGTAGTAAAATCCTGGAAACCCCTTTAAGCACGCTGGATCCTTCCTTCTACTGTTGTGGATGTCTTTGGGCGTGAGCACGTTATGGGTCCGTGCCGTGGACTGCTGGCAGAACCTGTGAGATGGTCCTCATGAAGGGCTGATTGCTTTCCTCCTTACACTCCTTCTTCAAGCAGGAGTATAGGTGGCTGCACACGGCTGCTCTTTATAGTCATTTCTCCCTGAAAGATTATGGGGCTTTTTGGAGCATAGCCCAGCCAGAGAATTTAATGAAGTCTCATCATCACTTTCTGCTGCAGTGGAGTCTACAGTCTAATGTCTTTACCATAAGCACACTAAAGCCAGATTCACAGGAAGCCAATTATCCCACCAGCAGGCACTTGGTTCCCAGGAGAAGGCTTTGAATTCAGTGGTTTGACAACTATGACCCAAACGAATGCCACTCAAAAAAAGAAAAAGAAAAAAGATTTTTGCAAAAGAGATTTAGACGAGCACCTCCAAACTATGTATAAAAGGAGTTCAGGTGCACGCTACAGTGGCTGCAATGCAAAAGCAATCAAGGACTACAAGTAGCAGCACACTGCTTCGTGCAGAACGTCACAGGCAAATATTGAAGACGTGAATAAATGCAAACTGCATTACTGCTATACTTACTATATGAAAATTAGAAGCTCTTTGAGCATATTTTTGATCAAAAGTGTGTCAGGCCCATCTACCAGCGACAAGTTGGCTTCTATTAGACGGGACCTACACTGCTACTCTTGGGCTTTTGGTCTAAAAAATTCAAGGCAATGTAGAATCCAGCTATGTGATGCTCTGATTAAAAGCACTAGGCGGATGGGCGGGAGAGCAAGATCTAAATAGGGGAAGCCACACCCCAAATGTATAATGCAAAAGAGAGGTAGACCAGTACCAAAGAAACCATTGTTGGGTTTACATAAAAGGATGTAGAACTTGGTCATTTGGCAATACGTAGATAGTAGCAGCACACCTTAGCCCCTGTGTCTACATTAGTGCATGGTCTCTGATGTACACTGTCAAGGATCACCCAAATCTACTTCCAAAAATCCAAAAGTGGGGACAGCACAAGTAGGCTTCAAATGCAATTCGGAAGGTTTATTCAATTTTGAGTTACCAGTAGTGACAAAGGGGATCCGGGATTTTAATATTGATGACCTGTTCTCTGGACAAGTCATCGGTATCTGATAGGCGGGGGTCAGACACCTGGGACCCCTGTCGATCAGCTGTTCTTGAAGGCAGCAGTGCTCACAGCAGTGCCATGGCCTTCTGTCAGCTTTTCCTAGGCCAGTGACATCACGTTCATCGGTCACATGGCCTAGGAGCAGCTCTGCCCCATAGAAGTGAATGGTGCTGAGCGTGATACCAGAACAGCAACTATATAATGTACGGCGCTGTGCTTGGTAAGTTGCGAGAAAGCCAGGGTGCTCACAGGAGCGCTAGTTTCTTCTCAAATAGTTAAGGGGTGGGGGTCCCGGGTGTTAGACCCCCACAGATCAGGTACTGATGACCTACCCTGAGGATAGGTCTTCAGGATAGGTCTTAAAATCTAAAAATTGGGCTCCTTCCATCCCATCAGAAATCCTGCATGTGAGAACATTGGTGACATGTCGTCTGTAGACACCTTTGGTGGAGGTGTAGAAGTTGTGTGACATCACCATTTACCACAGGGTTAGAGTGACCTCATTGTCCTCTACATGTAGTGGCATTTACTAGGCAATGTCTCCTATGTGTTCGGGCACAGCAGTGATTCCTCATACAGATGTCCTACACATGAAGTTGAAAGGTGAAGCTTCTCCGGTGGATTGTGTACTTATGAATTGCGTGCCATTTGTACCTTACGATATTTGTGTGCCGCACCATTCCTTTTCTTCTCCATCCGGAGATTATTAGTCTGTTATTCCGTTCCATTCTGATGACGCAGTAGTGAATGTCCTGCAGACTTTCCATTAGGACCTTAACATGGATTTCTCAATAGGCTTTAATGTACGTTCCTTGCAATCCATTTACATTAACAGGCCAGATTATGAGAACCTTGCGTTGTGCATATGGTCTCCAATCTGGAATCAATACATAGCACTCCTCTATAAATGCTTCTTCTTGAAGAGGCACAGGTGGGGCGAACATAAGATAACATGTTCTCAAAGGCTGAACCACGTTGTCCTTCAGTGGTGGAGTTCTGCTGGAAAACACATTTTTATGTGTGATTTATGTTCTCTAGAGACTCTGTGCTAGGTAATGTTCCTACACCGGTAAAGAAAAAGGCCACTAAACTATATTGGCTGAACCTGAAGTCCTTTCCATATGTGATCCTTGCAGTAGAAGTCAAACTTCACAGTTAAAAATCCACCCACAAAAAAGAAAATCTCTTCTGAACTTGCACTCAGTGGTTGAAGGCCACTGGGTACGTTTTATGTGATATCTGCAAGTTCCTTGGTTGCTGCAAACTTTAATCCATCTAACTATATATGAAATGTGTTAAAATTGTAAGGGTGCGTCCACACTCGACAGGTCCGCTGTGTATTTTCCACAGTGTGTCTGCCAGTATTGCGCAGTGGCAAAAACTGCACCGAATAGTGACATTTTTGTTAAAGGGGTTGTCCGAGTTATGAAAAAAAAATAAAAATATATAGCACTGTAAATCTGATGGGCAGCAATATATAACTAACTACACACAGGATCTTCCCCCTACCTGTTCTTGTGCAATACTCTACAAACTTCTCTAGTCTGTCAGCTCCTGTGCCGAGCATTTGTCTCCTCACTGCCTGCAGCTACTCGGTAAAGCCTTCAGCCCTAAATCTTTGCTGGTTGAAGAGGTTAATGTTTGCTAATGAATCCAGGTAAAAGGAGACACAGAGCAACAAGCAGTGCAGGGCGTGGCCAGAACAGTGGTGTCTCGTCTCGTGTACAGACTCGTATCTACTCCTCAGGCTTGTGCACGAAACATCAGCAGAGCAGGGAAAGAAGCTGACATCACAGGTCATGTGACCTTCAGTGAAATCTGAGAAGGGGCCACTGAATTTAAAGTAAGTGCATTGAAAAAACATTACATTTGCCTAGTTAGAAACACAGAAAGGACAAAAAAATAACTTGGACATCCCCTTTAAATTCACAGTGGAAATGCTGCTGGATTGCCGCATACTTAACCATCCGCATGGCAAAGGATGAAAACCCACAACATAAATTATTGGACTTGCTGAGGATTTACACGTCATGTGCACATTTTGTTTATAAAATTGTCATTTACTTTGTTGCAAATGAAAAATGATGTGGATTTTCTGCTTGCAGTTTCGTAGCAGAAAATTTGCAGCGTAATGATTTTTTGTGGATGCTGACAGCACCTCCGATTCAGCACCAGATGTAAATTGATACTTTTTTCCCCCTTCATTTTATATTTTTAAAGGCAACCTGTCACCTGAAAAACGCATATAAAACCACCTGCATTACCTCATAGTGGTCCCCAGTCTGTTAATAATCATCTCACAAAAAGGGACGGTTAGGGGGCGTGCCTACCTTGACTTCAGGCTGACCAGCAAGACAGCGCTGATGGCGCTTACAACATCCTTTTTTGAACCTTTTGAGCATCAGACTACAGGATCAAACCTATGATTATTAAAGGGTTTCTGTCACCAGTTTTTTCGGTATGAATCAGGCTGACATTAGAGATGTGCTAATGTCACCTGATTCCAAATATATGTCTGTTTTATTTACTGGTGCCCCCATTTTTATATAAAATGAACTTTTTTTTTATGCTAATAAGGCCTCTAAGTGCAAGGGGCGTTACCCCTGCTCCTAGAGGCTCTGTTGATTGACAGGCCCAGGCAGAGAAGAAACACTCCATTCACCATAGCTTGCAAGGACCTTCAATGATGTCATGACCATGTGATCAGTCACATGGTTAGGATCACACAAACAGCCTGTCTCCTCCTAAACTATGTGACTGATCACATGGTCATGACATCATTGAAGGTCCTTGTAAGCTATGGTGAATGGAGTGTTTCTTCTCAGCCTGGGCCTGTCAATCAACAGAGCCTCTAGGAGCAGGGGTAACACCCCTTGCACCAAGAGGCCTTATTAGCATAAAATAAAAGTTCATTTTATATAAAAATGGGGGCACCAGTAAATAAAACAGATATATATTTGGAATCAGGTGACATTAGCACATCTCTAATGTCAGCCTGATTCATACCGAAAAAACTGGTGACAGAAACCCTTTAACAGACTGGGGACCACTATGAGGTAATGCAGGTGGTTTTATATGCATTTTTCAGGTGACAGGTTCCCTTTAACTTCTTAGTCAGGACAGGACAGGACTTCTCAGCCAATCACAGGTTGAGGTGGGTCTCCACTATGCCAGTGATTGGCAGAACGGGCCTTTCCCTTGACCATAGTATGAAAAAATAACGTAGCCCGATTGAACTGGGCTGCGGTGGTCAGAAGGTCACTACCTTGCCCAATGTGAGCAGGATTTTATGTGAATCCCACTCACTACTACTGTATGTCACCTCTGGCTTGTGTTTAATTACCGCAGCAAAATAGCCTAAAAGACCCAATATATGTGAACATACCCTTGTAGTAAGGCCGCACCAGACGCACACAAGAATCTGCAGATGTCTTACAAATTGAAAAAGGATGTGGAGAACAAAATAGATCAGACCCAGTCCGTTCTCCCTATGGATTTAAACCGCCTGCTCGCTCTACGAAGCGTGCAGCTGTGCCGTTATTCTTGCGGGCGAACACGTCTCTTCCTTTTGTTTCTTGTTTTACCGCAATACAGAAAATTGTCGCTGTATCGCATCCAAAAATAAATGAGCATCCTATACATCTGTCTCCCGGACGTCACGCTTCATGCTGCAACATTTTCTCTTTTTTTTTTTTTTTTTCTAGAATTTGTATGAGAGTATTAAGAACGAGCCCTTCAAGATCCCAGAGGACGACGGGAACGACCTGACGCATACGTTTTTCAACCCTGACAGAGAAGGCTGGCTCTTGAAGTTAGGTTAGTCGACTCATAATATATGTGTGGATTGATTTTCTCATTGTTGCCTCAGAGATCTTTTAGTAGAGTCTGTCTTTGAATCCCGTCTTAGCCCCTAGCCGGCTATCCTGCATACTCAATACTCTGTGTTAGCCTGAGGGAATGTCAAGTGAAGGACAAAGTCGAGTCAATATCAGGGTTTTACTACTTCACAGTATAAATGTCTTGTTATATTTCAGCTTCTATTATTTAATTTTTTTTTTATTTTTTTTTTATGTTGGGGGATGTTATTACTAGTATGACTTCATGTCTGCAATAATTTTCCCCTTTCTAATGAAACCTGTCCTTTCGATTCCTTCCCTATGTTGTAGACGACAGAGTTTATATGTATTTTTTATTTCTGGATTTTTATATATTTAGATATTATGTTTTACATTTTTTATGTACATGAATACGTAACGGTGTCTTGTCTTTTTCTCGTCACTAAACCTTTTAGCCTTAGGGCTCAAGCACATGAACGTATTTTCTTTCCGCTTCCGTTCCGTCTTTTTTGTTTTTTTTGCAGACCATATGTGAAACCATTCATTTCAATGGGTCCGAAAAAAAAAAAACTGAAGTTACTCTGTGTGCATTCTGTTTCCGTGTGTCCATATATCCGTTCTGCAAAAAAATAGAACATGTCCTATTATTGTCCGTTAGGATAGGACTGTTCTATTAGGGGCCAGCTGTTCCGTTCTGCACAAACAGAATGCACAGGACATCATACGTCATCCTTTTTTTTGCGGATTGCAAAATACATATGGTCGTGTGCATGAGCCCTTAGAAAGATAAGGTTTACATTGTTGTACGATTGTCTTTTTTTATTGATTTCGAACGAGACGTTTATTTAAAATATCGGAACTCTCCCCTTTAAGCATGTTCTTCGAGTAGAAGCTTTTCTTTCCATCTGGAGATTGTTCCGTTAATTGAAGCGAATTTAGAGGCAGACGATCCCCGCATTTCTAAGCTGCTCGATAATTATTTCAGCTCATTACATTCCAAGCCACAGTAGCAGAGCTCAGCAATTTGATTTGCATCGGCACAGTCCAGTATCACATCCACCCTCCAACATGACCCCCTTCCTTCTAGCACGAAAGGCGTGGATCCCCGAGCTTCCTGCTTCAAATTGGACTGCTCGCTGGGTCCTCAGAGCGGTGGGGTCAGCAGCCCTGGGAGTTGTGAAGAGTAGATAGCAATACAAAATTAGAAAGCAGAAAAGAAATAATAAAAAAAAAAAAATCAAATGACTGTGTAGAGGGATCTGTGCGGGCATTGCTACACACTGGGCGGTACAACGCCTGCAGCATGGCTATGACCATTTTACTAATATTATTTTGTATCTTTTTTCATTAATTAACCAAGTGTGGTAATGGCGTAAAGGGACGTGCAGTGTATTTTATGAGAAGAGCAGGCTAATTACAAAATTCTATGGCCGCTGCATAACCCTTCATAGTAAAACAGCCTCTAGTGCTGTATGTTGGCTAAACCATTCAGGTTCATTGGGACCAGATGACCATCTACGTCCTGTTTCACACTTGCGTTGTGGCGTTCCGGTTTTGAGATCCGGCAGAGGATCCGTTCCGTAAGATGCGGTTGTGTTACTTAGAAATGGAGCAAACCGGATCCGGCACTAAAATCATTGTAAGGGCCCTTGCACACGACCGTATGCCCTCCGAGACTCGCGGTCCGTGATCGGGCCATATGTCCCGGAGCGGCATTGATCGTGCGCACGGGAGCGCACAGCTTCATAGATTACAATGATGCTGTGCACGTCGGGCCGCCCGCGGGACTATTGTCCTGTACTCAAAAGATCATATGAGTGCAGGACAATAGCCCGTGGACGGCCCGACGTGCACAGCATCATTGTAATCTATGATGCTGTGCGCTCCCGTGCGCACGATCAATGCCGCTCCGGGACATATGGCCCGCTCACAGACCCTATGTCTCGGAGGGCATACGGTCGTGTGTAAGGGCCCTAAGTCAAGGGATGACCGATCCAGTTTTTTTAGATTATAAAATGATCTTAATAACAATCGTTCATCTGCATTCAGAAGATGGGGCCTGTGCTGAGATTTTTAAGTTCAGATTTTTTGCACCTACTCTTCATACAGTAAGATCTTTCCTAATTCTCTTTTAACCATGCATGCTCCCGATCGGCTTGGCATGTATAAGGTTCTTTCAGAGACCACTGGCACTGTTTACCAGGGTTACAAAGTATCAGAAATGTTGAAATCCTTACTAATGTGTATGGCCCAGTAGAGAGCCATGAGGGTCAACCTGGTCAGTTCTGTTTATTCCTATTGATCGTCTCTGGATAAAGGTTCTGCTTTCATTGGTGAAGTGCAGGACTCAATGAACTCTGCTGCAGGGGGCCATGTTGGAGGGTCTCATTGGAATCACCATTGTTGCCAACCGAGCTACCGAAGACTCATACGTTGACACATTTGCTTCTGCAGTTTCTTATAGTTTTGTCATTACATGATTTTTATTATTTTTTTCCGTTCATTGATTTGCCCTTAGGTGAAGACACTTTTATGGGACTGTTGAGCATTGTTTTACGCAGTTCACACAGCTTTAATGATTTCAGATTCAGGAGACGCAGGCGGGCCATGAAGTGGTTCCATGGATTATTGGAAATGTGGGTGTCCAGTCTGTATCCCACGCTTTCTTTGAGAATAGGGATACCAGATCTGTCTATTAGTCACCCTTCCTTCCTAAAAGGACAAAAGTCCTTCTTAATTGGTTGGATTAAGGTCATACACCTTAGATAGCTTTTGGCTGAACGTTTGTTCCTCTCGATTCCCCCTGTGCACATGCAATCTAAGCTCAGCCAAGCGTACATATGTTTTCATTGGGAAAGGGAAATAGGCTACTGCTAGACCTCATTGGCAGTGGCTTATCTCTTGGGCATGTTGAAGTCCAGCATGCTTGATCCTTCTTTCCTCCAACATCTGCCATCGGGAAAAAAACGTGCCGAAAAAGTTGGGCTTAGGGCAGCAGTGGCCTAACGTGTGAACACCTTTAAATATTTAAGTCAGAACTGAAGAATTGCAGAATAGCAGCTCTGCTCCATGTCACCTGAAGGTATGGAACCAAGAACCCTAGAGATGATGAGTTAATTTATAGGGGTGTTAATGGCATGGAGCCGGGTTATCTCCTGACTGGGTCATCTATGGTGCAAGATAAGTCACGACAAGTTATTTTTTCTTAGTTTTAGCAAGATTCTGCCTGTGGGCATCTAGAAGTAATTTCCAGGATGTTCTCAATACGTTATCTTGAGAGCCCAAATACTTGAAGATAGTAATAGCAGATATTCTAAAGTGGACTACTACTGTATATACAGTATGTTCTTCATAATCCGTATACACAACCCCTAGGGTTACATTACCGTTTTGCATGCTAACATAGTTATCACTCTCATAATGAAGCTATCTTCAAAGCAGAGCTCTGCATATCAGATGCTTAATAATTAAAATAGCTTTGCAGCTCATGGCCTAAATCTGAAGAGCTTTGTTGGTTATTTTTTTTTATCCTTCTGTAAACCTTTAGGCAATTTTGTAGAATTTTCTATGCTTTCCACCCATACTCTGGTGACGTTCAGCTCATGGATGGATTCCATAGATTGCTTTGTGCAGTTTTAATTTCCATGGCTCCTCAAACATCACATCTTACTATTAATCAAAAAGGAGCGTGCAAAATACATCTGCTGTGATGAATTGCAACTTTTTAGCTCCTAGTTTTTCGTTCAATTTGTATTTCTGGTGGACCAAAAGGAAAAAAGTTTGGTTTAAAAGCTCTAAAACGTTTTGGAAATATCATAATGCTCTAAATCTATACAAAAATGAGTTGGAGTTGGCAAAAAGTGCATGCCAATGGCTGGATCTGAACTTAATTAGCCATGGTGTTAAGCTGGTCATACACATTAGAGGTAGGTCCAACAAACCCGACAGTGTGCCAGGTCCAGCCAACCATCTGATTTATATGAGGGCCTCTTGACTCTCCAAAGATCATTGGATTTCAGCTGCCCCATTCTTTTTGTTCTTGGTGAGTATGCAAAGAGGTATCTCCCAATAAGAGAACCTTCTCGCTAGTGCAACGTCTTTCATCTTTATGAGTCAAAATCTGACTTTCCGACAAGCCTTGGGATTCCCGAGATGGTTCTCTTCCTTTGGAAATACCTCTTTGCATATTCGTTTCCCGTATAGCATTGCCACTAAGTCTCAATACCATGGAGTACTTCCAGTAAGTCTCCATACAGGACTGGTCTCCATTCAACACCCTGCCTAAGCCATGTTCTTGGTCAGATAAGACTCATATGGCAGCAGCTTCCTACTGAGAACTTTCTTGCTCAGCCAGAGTAAGTATGTAGTACAAGTGCATTTCAATAAATTAGAATATCATCAAAAAGTAGTTTTTTTTCGGTAATTCAATTCAAAAAGTGAAACACATATATTATATAGAGTCATTACAAACAGAGTGAACTTTTTCAAGTGTTTATTTCTGTTAATGTTGATGATTATGACTTACAGCCAAGGAAAACCCAAAAGTCATTATCTCAGAAAATTAGAATATTATATTAGACCAACTGTAAAAAATATTTTAAACACAGAAATGTTGGCCAAATGAAAAGTATGTCCAGTAAATGCACTCAATACTTGGTTGGGGCTCCTTTTGCATGAATGACTGCATCAATGTGGCGTGACATGGAGGTGATCAGCCTGTGGCACTGCAGAGGTGTTATGGAAGCCCAGGTTGCTTTGATAGCAGCCTTCAGCTCGTCTACATTGTTGGGTCTGGTTTCTCTCATCTTCCTCTTGACAATACCCCATAAATTCTCTATGGGGTTAAGGTCAGGCGAGTTTGCTGGCCAGTCAAGCACAGTGATACTGTGGTTATTAAACCAGGTATTGGTACTTTTGGCAGAGTGGACAGGTGCCAAGTCCTGCTAGAAAATAAAAATTCCATCTCCAAAAAGCTTGTCGGCAGAGGGAAGCATGAAGGGCTCTAAAATTTCCTGGTAGACGGCTGCACTGACTTTGGTCTTGATAAAACACAGTGGACCTACACCAGCAGATGACATGGCTCCCCAAACCATCACTGATGGAAACTTCACACTAGACCTCAAGCAGCTTGGATTGAGGCCTCTCCACTCTTCCTCCAGACTCTGGGACCTTGATTTCCAAATGAAATGCAAAATTTACTTTCATCTGAGAACAATACCTTTGACCACTGAGAACAGTCCAGTTCTTTTTCTCCTTGGCCCAGGGAAGACGCTTCTGGCGTTGTCTATTGGTCATGAGTGGCTTGACACATGGAATGTGACACTTGTAGCCCATGTCCTGGATACGTCTGTGTGAAGTGGCTCTTGAAGCACTGACTCCAGCAGCAGTCCACTCCTTGTGAATCTCCCCCAAATTTAGGAAAGGCCTTTTCTTAACAATCCTATTTAGGCTGCGGTTCTCCCTGTTGCTTGTGCACCTTTTTCTACCACCCTTTTTCCTTCCACTCAACTTTCCATTAATATGCTTTGATCCAGCACTCTGTGAACAGCCAGCTTCTTTAGCAATGACCTTTTGTGGCTTACCCACCTTGTGGAGTGTGTCAATGACAGCCTTCTGGACATCTGTCAAGTCAGCAGTCTTCCCCATGATTGTGTTGCCTACTGAACCAGACTAAGGGACCTTTTTAAAAGCTTAGGAAGCCTTTGCAGGTGTTTTGGAATAATTATTCTAATTTTCTGAGATAATAAATTTTGAGTTTTCATCAACATTAACAGAAATAAACACTTGGAAAAGTTCACTCTGTTTGTAATGACTCTATATAATATATGTGTTTCACTTTTTGAACTCAATTACTGAAAAAAAAGTTTTGATGATATTCTAATTTATTGAGATGCACTTGTATGTAGTCATGATCTCCAAGTTGCCTTGCCATATGTTTTTCTCAATAGCTTTTTTCACAGGAAGTCATATACATGGCTGATCTCATCTATCTTCAATTATGGAAATTTTTGACTAGCCTGTTCTATAGGTCTGTGAAGTTTATATAAAGCCACACATTCTCAGTTGTGGTTTCCCTTCTTTTTCCTCACAATGCATTCTTTAAGATGCTTTGATTGGGAAAACAGGAAAACTGTACCCACAACTAAGAATGTGTATACATGTCTTGGTTGCCTGTGGTGCCTTCTCCTAAGGTCAACTAAAAGTAAACACAGACTGATCGGACGTAGAAGCCATCTGATCTTTTCATCTGTTTGATCTCTCTAGTAGATACAAATAATCTTTTTATTTTTTTCCCCCCAATTTTTTTTTTTTTAAATTATTTAAGGGGCACTCGTGTTAAAACCAGCAAACAAACTAGTGGGCCTGAGATATCCTGCTCCTGTTGGAATCCAAAGGCTAGAAAAGTAATAAAAAAAACTAACAAAAAATGTTGTTGATCTGACCCTCCACAAACAGGAAGTATGGGAAGGGAGGCGGGTTTAACTTGCTCCACCCCTGGTTGCTAGTTTTGCGCTAGCCAAGATGGAGACGACTGTGGAGAGGTTGTCTTCTCTCTGCTAGTTTGGGATAAAGCTGTTTGTTTCAGTAATTTACAAAAAAACTCTTTCTGACTACCAAAAGGTAAGTGTTTTTTTTTCTTTTTACTTTTTTGCCCATTTAGCATCCCTCTAAGCATCAGATGGGTGAAAATGCAGCAACATGTTTATATGGTTTGTTAAATAGACATTCCATGGGTCGTGAAAGTACTTGACCAAAACCATAAGAGCCTACAAAATAGGTGCTGGAGGTAGTTTCCTTTGACCTCTGTTATGCCTCTTACATGCTTCTTCAGGTTTGTCTTGTGCTTTTGTCATAGAGGAAACTATGTTACATGGGTATATACCTAACCTATAGGTATTCTATCAGGTTCTTTGCAAGAGCAACCATGTTCACATCTGACCAATCTAGGTCCTCCTAGCCATAACCACTGAGATACCGGCCAGTCCAAGTTGTGTTCAAAAAGGTCCATTTCTGTATCCTACAGTACTAATATAGTACTCGAACCAGAAAGACACCAAACACGTGGTGTTGGTGGCCCCTTGAGAAGGAACGGTGGGGTGGAACCTAGTTGTTTTCCACAAAGCCGGACAACTCCCTCTTTTTTTTTTTTTTACTTTGCTTAAAGCTGATTGGTATGGTTTTCCTATATTTAATATCTGAATGCATTTCTCTATAAACGGTGATTATTTTTGTGTGTCTTTTAATTTTTTCCATATTATCTGTGAGTTTGTATTGGTTTGGTTTGGCTATGATTTTTAATAAGTGGTTTAAATGTGCCTTCTTGTTTTCCTTATGGCCTATGACCTTTCACCTTTCTGTTCTGTGACTGGCTGTCTCTGCTTATTCTGCGTTAGGAGGTACGTACACACCAAACGCTTCCAGCCACACAATTTTAGTTATTCATTCCTTTTTTTTTATCTTTTTTTTTTTTTTTTACCCCCCCAAAAATTTATTTTGCAATTTTTTAAAATAATCACAGAATTGCGCTCTTTTTATTTTCTCCCCCTCTCGTCCCATAATCACCATTTTGCATTTTTGTTTTTGTTTTGTTTTTTTGTTTATTTTTTTGGTTGGAAAAATCTTCCTGATTCTTCTGCCAAGCTTCAATTTCCTGATATGAATTGGTTAACAAGCATTGCCATTTACCAGTCACTAATATGGTGAGGGCTTTTATCGGGATCTGCAGTCATTTTTGGTAGACTGCGGTTTCGAGACTCCAGCTTGCAGATCTCTGTAACCGCAAAGTGCCTGTCACACTCGGGCTCGCCTCTCAGGAAGTCAGAGTGCCACAGACGCCAATCCTCTGGAGGGGAAAATATAACTGCGCGTCGGGGGAGGGGGATCCATTTGCAGTGTATTAAGAGTCTGGTAAATACATTTCACCATAAATCCTTAATGCTAACATTTTACTTTCACGTTGCGAGTTAACACGTAACCCAATCACTTAACCTAGCCTGCAAAAATAATAATAATGTAGATTTAAAAAAATTAAAAAAAAACACACATTTTTTTTCTGGTTCTTCTAATGAACAGTGTGTTTTATAAAGGTGACTACCAAGTGTACAATGTAAGTGTATGTTCAGACTGAGGATTTTGTCTGTGACAGTATCTGCCACATATCCCACATGGGTTTTCATGCTGGCCCGCTGTAGATTTAGCTCCATTGGATACAGCTAATCCACAAGCAGGCTCCCGCTGTGACTTTGCGAGGGGTCCACGTGGTAACCTTGCCAAGAATGAGCCTATACATTCTTGGCAGGCTTGAAATCCTCGAATTCTCGGCCACATGAACTGAGGCCTCCCATTGAGATTCGGCCAGATTATCACAGATTCGGCCAGGTTTTCACCACCAAATCCATGCCCAAAATCCTCTGTCTGAACCCTAATACTGTCATACCCTAATACTGTGATACCTGCCGTAACTATATTTCTTGATTTTGAAAATATTAGGCTGAGCAGCCTTTACTTTCATGGCCACATTCTTTATAGGTCTTCTGCCCTGAAAAGGTGAAATTTCTTTATCAATTTGTTGATTATTCTTAGCGTACTTCTTCTGTCTTTTTCAGTTTTGGCACAGTGTTCAAGAGGTTGTCACACAATCTTGGTCCGTTGACCGCTGGTCTGTTTAGGCAGAATAAAATGGTTTTGCATTCCTTCAAATCCCTTAATGGTCTTGTCCAACCCTTTAAGTGGTAGGCCATCACAATCTGATCGACTTGGGTCGATCAACCGTTCTAGGTTGTTTGAAGTGAGTACTTTTTGAAAAATTGTATGTTTTGATACCAGTGGTTGTCCTCATGTAGGTCTTCAACTGTCCGTAGCACCTCACTATATTTTCTTTGGCCTTGGATTTATAGGTAGATAAAAATGCCCAAGAAAATTGTACATTTTGATACCAGTGGTTGTCCTCATGTAGGTTTTCAACCTTCTACCTAGGATTTATAGGTAGATAAAAATGCCCAAGAAAATTGTACAGTTTGCTTTTTGTGAAAAAGATGACTTGAGCAGCAGTGGTAGAAATAAGAACAGCAGTGGTTGAACTAGCATGAGGAGCGGCAGAAGGTTGGGGAGAAGCCATCTTCCTTCTCCCGTCAAGTGTAATGCCGTGCATTGGACCAAGCTGTTCGACATTAGACGGAATGATGTTTGCTTTCCCTGCTGGTCACTAAATTCCCAGTGGGGATCAGTTGCTTGCATTTTTTTTCCGCTAGAAATTAGCAGAAGTGGTCCTCTAAACGCTCATGAATAACTCATGTGACGTGCTTTCTGCAGGCAGATTAGCCAGTGGATTGAGTTACACTTAACATCGCCACCGCTCCTTTCTATCTGCCTGCTTCACTTAACACTTCCGAAAATCAATAGAGGTCCCCGTGGACTTTCCAAAGGTCCATCAAGACAAATGGAGCACAGTTGAGCTCATCCACTACTATCCGAATGATCTGCTGGTATATCATGTGTGAAGATGACGTAGTTGAAGTCACAATCTCGAGGCTCCACTGATTTCTAGAAAGAAAGGGCTCTCTATGTCGCAGGTTTTGTCAAAGTTTGGAAACCGAGTTCAGCTTTTTCCCCCGCTCCTGTCTATAGATTTTGCCTGTTATTGCATCTCCGTCCCATTCACATGAAAGAAAATGAGCAGCAATATCAAGCACATGCTGAGGATATTTGTAACCATAGATTACCCCTCTAAGAATATGGATGGCCTGTACTAAATTGTTATAGCATTATGGGCGAGATTTGTTAAAGGGATTGTGTCATGAAACATTCTACATTTTCGGGGTCTGAATACTTTTGTAATTACATATAATTAAAAAATTATTACAGCTGCTGAGATATTCATTAAAATGTATCTGTATAGCACCACCTGCTGTTTATTTTCCTGATCTCTTGTCCACATCACTAAAGTGGTCACACATGCTCAGTTTAATCTTCAGCTGCCACCAGCCGTATGTTCTGTTAGAAGCTGTCAGTTACAGGGAAAGAGCTACAGCAGAAAGGACACACTCCTTGAGCTGCCAGCCTAAATAAAATCTAGCAGAACAATTGGAGCAGTAAATGAGGAGATCTCTGGATCCATGTGAGGTACAGGGCTGGTTCTAGCTTTGTTAGAAAGAGATTATAATGTGCTATATGATGTCTGATTTTCATTTTTACAGTAATTGTGGCTTAAAGGGTTATTCTCATTTTAGACAATGGGGGCATATCGCTAGGGTATGCCCCCATTGTCTTATAGGTGCGGGTCCCAGCGGGACCCACCGCTGGGACCCGCACCTATATCCAGAACGGAGCCCCCGAACTGAATGAGGGCGCACTGCGCATGCGCAGCCGCCCTCCATTCATTTCTATGGGGCCGCCGAAAATAGCCAAGCGCTGGCTCGGCTACTTCCGTCGGCTCCATAGAAATGAATGGGAGCGGTCGCCGCGCTTGCGTGCTGCGCTCCCATTCATTTCTATGAGTGCAGCGGGGAGCTGCGCCTGGTGGTGGCCGGACCCCCGGGGTCCTCCAGGTGCAGCGCTTTCCGCTCCGTTCTGGATATAGGTCCGGGTCCCAGCGGTGGGACCCGCACCTATAAGACAATGGGGGCATATCCTAGCGATATGCCCCTATTGTCTAAGATGAGAATACCCCTTTAAAGGGGTTGGCCACTTTGTGACTAGTATGCATGTAAGATGACTTTATGCAATATTTCATAAGTCATGCCACCCTTGTTAGGCAAATCTTTTGTGCTGTCCTCATAGAGATCCTGTCTATAAGATGGCCGCTGATGGAGGGTCATGTGACCAGGTAAATCACCTCCCTGTGATGTCTCCTCCATTCAAACACATGGCACATGCACTAAACTCCGAACACAGCCAGTGCAGATGGCAGGTACAGTGTATTTGAATAGAGAAGACATCACATGGAGGTGATTTGCTTGGTCACATGACCTTTCATCAGCGGCCATTTTATGGACAAGACACCTGTGGACAGCACAAAAGAAGGAAGTGTACCTTGTTGAAATTCTGCACCATTTTCTACATTTCATAAAAGCTATATTAGTAAATTACATATAATCTTCTTACATACACATTAGTCAATAGTAACCAGAAAGTGGCCAACCCCTTTAAGCTTCTGCGCCATCTTTTTGGTGTAGAAAGGCACTAATCTTGACACGTCTCAGTTTATGACTTTTTGCCCCCAAGCGATAGATTTCTGGTTACATAGGGGTTTTTTGCGACTTGCTGCCAAGAAAATGGTACATGGATTAACCCAAAGTCATCTGAATCCCTAGTGGATGTGGGAACCATGACTTTGACTGCTCACTTCTCTGTTGCGGATAATGTCCTTCATGGGGTTGTCCTGTTCTTTTATCAGTGCAGAGTTTTGGAGGACTTAGCAGTGACTATCATTATACAGCGGAGCAGCAGAGGTCTCAGAGTTCAATATGACCACAACTGAGGAAGACATTATATGTGACTAAGACGTTGTCCTCCTGGTCTTCAGCGGTGATAGATTTGTGCAAGAGGTTATCCATCTCCTGTTCATTATAGACTTCCATAGCGGTGATTCATTTCACTGTCCAGCTTGTTTGTATGAAATTTAATTTAAAAAAAGACCCAATTATATTAAAGCAATCATCTATGTGATGGAGTGAAGCCTAATTATGCTCTACTGTCTGACCAACTGATGACCTACAGGATGGATGGGACCCCTCCGAGACCTCTAGGAGGCCTCTGGCCTGCCGAGAAATCCATGCATTAGGGTAATGGTTTTTTTGCCAATAGTCTTTGATGGTGATACAGCCATATGATGTCACGTGTATCTGATTTAGGTTTTGATATAATGCACACAGATAAACCAGAGAGCCATCTTTAGACTGCACTGTTTCTGGGTTCTTGCCCCTCATCAGCACAGACAAGGGCGGTGAACTGGTTAGCTGGAAAAAGTTGACCGAACACAAATTTAATGGCTGCTATGAAAACCTGCGAGGCTCGGTTCTCCCTGTGCGAGGCTCGGTTCTCGTTTGCATTAGCAGTGTTTTTCTGGGTTTTCATCCTGTTTGACAGCAAGAATAGGGCAGCATGCAGCACAAGTCTCACCGTCAGAACCCATTAAAGTCACTAAGATCAGTCGGCAACTGTTTAGATCCATCACAGCAGCATGGTATCAATGGAAGTATGAACATAGCCTGTCCTCTTCATGACAGTGGATGAGATTTGCAGAGTGAACAGTCAGGGTCCTTTCACACCCCAAACACTGCTATGGACTTCTAGAGACCCGATTTATGCCGAGTGTCACTTTGGAATACCTTCATGCAGTATACCTGTAAGTATATGTAAATGAGCCTCTAGGAGCAACGAGGGCATTGTGATTACTCCTAGGGGCTCTGCTCTCTCTGCAACTTCTGCACCCTCTCCACTCTCCTTTGATTGACACGGCCAGGCAGTGTGAACGTGATCGGGCCTGGCGCTGCGATGTGCGTTTCAGTATCTGGCACAGGCGCAGTACAAGAAAGGGAGAGCAGAGCCTCTAGGTGTAATGACAACGCCCCCGTTGCTCCTAGAGCCTCATTTGCATATATTAAAACATCCTTTTTCTCAGCAATGCGGGCATATAAACATGTGACCAACACAGATGTCTTCAGCTGCCAAGTGCACATGTAACAGGTCAGCCAGTGTCATAGGTACAAATCTGCTGACAGATGGCCTTTAATAAAAGGGTTGTCCAAGACTAGACAAACAAGGCTTCTTTTTTTTTTTTTCCAGAAACCGTGCCTCTCCTGTCCATGGGTCATTTTTGGTATTGCAGCTTGGCTTTATTGAAGGGAATGGGGCTGAGCTGCAATACCACACTCAACCTGATAGGGGTGATCTTTCCTATGTCCACCATAAACATCCATGCTTGGTTCAGCCAGTAAGAGGAAGTTAAACCACTGATGGCAGAAAGCATCTAACATATTGAAATGGAAGCTAATACGGTCCCCATATGTAAACTTCAGTGCTGGCAGGACCAAAGCACATCTGTGACAGCGCTGGACCCTGGAGCAGATCCCCGAGTGTTGGGGAACAGGTAAGTATGCTTCCCTTGACAGGTCCTGTAGGAGGTATTTAAAAAACTATTTGAAGAGGGGCAACTTCTTTAAAGGCTGAGGACACCTTCAGGGCATTTTTTGATTGTTTTTTACTCATTTTGGCTAAAAAAAAAATCATTTTTTTCAATTTCTCTTTATTAAAAAGTTTCAGCAGTTTTTGTAATGCATGTGGTTAAAAATCAGTCTATTTCCCAAACTGTCCCTCCTGACTTATGTCCACTCATGTGAAGCCTTATTTCTGATCTCTTGACTTCATAAACACTGATTAAAGGCGGGTTTAGACACGCCGATGGAGCGGCTGATTGTCGGGAGGGAAGCGTTCCTATCCAACAGTCTGCTGCTCGCTCAGTGAAGGAGACATTGACATGCAGCGATCTACTTCACAGTATGATGGCGAGGGATTGCTACAGCAATGTCACTGTTTAGACAGCACAATCTGTCTGCTGCCCAGAAATGATGATTGGATGGTGCCTGCACAAACGACAGGATCGGCGGATGAACAAGCGTTTTGCTCGTTCATAGGGTGATCGGCGGCACAGAATATCCAGATTATCCGGAACGAGCATTCGCAGGATTGGTCGTTTATGGATAATCAGGACAATTATTGGTTCATCTAAATCCACCTTTAAACCATATTCTTATAAGTGTGATAATAGTTTAGCTATAATGAGTGTTTATGGGGTCAGGAGATCAGTGATAAGGCTTCAAATTAGGAGACTGAGAAGTGATACTTTATAAACAGACTGATTTGTTTTTTAAACCTTGTATCTCAAAAATGGCTGAACGTTTTTATTAAAGACCAATTGAAAAAATTATTTTTAGCCCCAAATGAGTACAATAAAGTCATATAAAATTGCCCTAAAGGTGTCCTTTAATATCACACATGATTAACAAACATATGAATTCAGTAAGAACAACGTAACCCATGTAAGATGGAAGATACTTCATTTCTTATTACAAATAATTTTTGTAATTTTTGTTTGTGAGAAGTTATGTGGCCCGAACATGGACCAAAATATGACCATGTGACTGCCCATACCTGTTGATGTGCTCGATCACCTTCACTGTACCCATTTTATGACTTTTAGGCCTCATTCACTTTTTACATCAACTCTAAAGGCTCTAGTACAGGGATGGCCAACTGGCAGCTCTCCAGCTGTTGTAAAACATGCCCTGCTGTAGGTTGATAGCTGTAGGTAGTCTGGGCATGCTGGGAGTTGTAGTTTTGCAACAGCTGGAGAGCCTCAGGTTGGCCATCCCTGTACTAGTGCATGGCCTTATAGTGGCATATCTATGCATAGTGCTACTGTCCTGTCTCCCAGACCTGCATCCAGCCTTGTCCTTGGTGATAGGTGTCTGCTCATCCCTGGTCTCTGGTAGGGTAACACAAGTGACAAGACCAGGATACTTATGATTAGTGTCAGAATTGTAATTTTCGATAAGATTAGTTTTGGCTCCTTCAGTTCCATTCATTTGTCTTTTTTATTGGGTTCCCAGGAGGTGAATTTCCCGTCCAGTTCTGGTCCACCATAGGCTTTCACTGTAGCATGCCAGTAAAATTCTTACAAACACCGGCTTCCTGTAGATGTTTTATGGGAACCACGTCCTAAAATGATAAACCTTTGACTTCTCTTCTCTGTCTTGTCTTGTGTTCGATTTGCGGGAACGGAGCTGGTTTTTCTCTTGACATCTGTTTTAGGACTTCTGGGTAGAGATTTCTTTTGGAGTGAAAGCAAAAATGCTTAAATCAGGACAGGACATGAGGCCCACAAGCTTCGGGTTCCTGCTTTTCTCATTATCTCTTTTAATTCCTTATCCTGCTAAGGTCTTAGAAATGTACTAGTGATTTCTCTGTGGAAATCATTAGTTTGCCACGTCTGGATGCCTATTGCACCCCTGACAGATGAAGTGCGCACGTAATAACAGGAAACTGGTTTCCCCCAATATATGCAAATCAAGGGGCTGATTGCAGGCACATAGGAAGAAAATTAATCAAGGCCGGCGTTTCATATACTGGATTTAATATAAAGCCGGCTGGCGTCAGTTATCCCACAATTAGTAAGAAGTGCATGCCTCAAAATGTTGGCACTTCGTCGTCGAAGGTCTGTAAGGCAGAAGTTTTTCACCAGCCAAGAGCTGGCATTAATTCCAGATTTACCAAGTTATCTTAAAGGGCATCTGTCAGCAGTTTTGTACCTATGACACTGGCTGACCTGTTACATCTATGAGATTTGTACCTATGACACTGGCTGACCTGTTACATCTATGAGATTTGTCCCTATGACACTGGCTGACCTGTTACACGTGCACTTGGCAGCTGAAGACATCTGTGTTGGTCCCATGTTCTTATGTGCCCGCATTGCTGAGAAAAATGAAGTTTTAATATATACAAATGAGCCTCTAGGAGCAACGGGGGCGTTGCCATTACACCTAGAGGCTCTGCTCTCTCTGCAACTGCTGCACCCTCTCTGCTTTGATTGACGGAGCCAGGTGTGATCACGTTTACACTGCCTGGTCCTGTCAATCAAAGTACAGAGGATGTGGCAGTTGCAGAGAGAGCTGAGCTTCTAGGTAACGCCCCCGTTGCTCTTAGAGGCTCATTTGCATATAGTAAAACTTAATTTTTCTCAGCAATGCGGGCACATATGAACATGGGACTAACACAGATGTCTTCAGCTGCCAAGTGCACATGTAACAGGTCAGCCAGTGTCATAGGTACAAAACTGCTGACAGATGCCCTTTAAATCTGTAACGCCACATATATGCACCCCCTGCTTTTTAGAAAAGTGTTGAGCGCTGCGTAATAAGGGGGAAAGTTGCAAATTGTTTGCTTGAAAGTTGAAGACCTATTTTGGTAAATTTCGTTAGCAAGTGACAGGTCTGACGACATGGCCGCACAAATGTGTTTTGCCACCACATTATCCTTCGCTCGTCACCCTCTGGAGCATCAGCAATCCTCATTCATTAGTCTTGCTAATACTTACAAGTGTGTATATGTACATATATTTTTCCCACATAATTATTTAGCTGGTCGCCTAATTATAGACAGTAAAAGTTATCTGTACTAGCTGTAAGGACGCCTTATAATAACGTCTTGAAGGAAGTGGATATGTTTTATAGCAAGGTCTCTTAGGCTGCGTTCACACAGACAGGGATTGACTAGTGGTTTCCATCAGTGATTGTGAGTGAAAACCAGGAGTATCCTACTGCCGTGCACACAACTGTATGTAGTTTGTGGTCCACAATCGGCAGATCCGCCAGCAGTGTGCATCCCGCATTTCTGCAGACCCCTTTGTGTAAATGCATATTGTTGTCCACGAAACAGACAAGAATAGGAAATGTTCTATTTTCTTGCGGGAATGACATGCAGGCCTATGGATGCGGACAGCACACAGTGTGCTGTCCACATTTTTAGCCGCCCCATTGAAATGAATGGGTCCTCGTCCAGTCTGTGGATCAGATACGGAAAAAATATGCTTGAGGCCTAAATAGGGTATAAAGGAAAAATTTGCACCGGTTCTGTTTTTTGGACCCACTCCTGGTTTTGGCTTACAATCATTGATGAAAAAACACTGACTGTGTGAAAGCGGCTTTGGGCTGTGTTCACATTTGCAGTAGGAGCCCCTGTCACAAATTCAGTCAAAAAAAGTCAGAAAAATTAGTGCTGTTTTGCCCTATAAAATGCCAGGTTGCCTGATGGCTACCATGTCCTGGTATCTGTCGGGCACCATTCTTATTCATCGTTTGATCCAATGCTTCTCTTATTTTCAGAGCAGAACCATTGAAATATTAGTGCAGATGTGAACACAGCCTTAAGCTCCATTCACACGTCCTGATTTTTCATCCGCATCCTATCCGCGTCCGTTCCGCAATTACTGAGGTTTTTGGTGGACAGTATGCAGATCCATTAATTTCTATGGGTCCCGAAAAAATGCGGACACTGCACCGTATGTTGTCCACATCCGTTTCTCCGTTCCGTTTTGCGCAAACAGAAATCCTCTTGTCCTACTTTTCCTCCGATTTTGCGGTCCATAGCCCAATACAAGTCTATGGGACATCCGTAAATGCGGAAGACATGCGGAAAGCCATCCGCATGTCATCCACATTTGCAGATTCCGTTCCAGGAGGGTAGACAAAAAAAGGAAAAAAAAAGGTTTGGTTACTCCTTCCATTTTTTTGTGGATCCGCAAAAAACGGATGACATGTGGATACATCCTTTCCGTTTTTTACGGAAAAACGGTACGGATGTGCTGGAAAAACGGAGTTTTTTGCAGTACAACGGATCCGCAAAAAAAAACTGACAGTTTTCCAGGATGTGCACAAATACGGACGTGTGAATGGAGCCTTAGAGTATGTTCACGTCGGCAGTATGAAATCCGGCAGACTGTTCCGGCAGAGAGTTTTCACTGTATCCTACTGCCATTCACTGCTTGATCCTCATTGACAGTAATGTGATCTGGTAATGATCCAGCAGCTTTCTGGCATAAATGCCGGGTTTCAGTCAGACCGATAGCGCTGTATGCTGCGGCATTTATGCTAGAACAGGCTGCTGGATTGCCTAGCTCTACCATTAGCAGTAAGGAAGTGAGATATGACGGCTACAGCAGTTCTTGGCGGTCATGTATAAAATGATCAGTAAATACCAGCCATAGATAGACTCAACGCTTTTTTTTTTCTTTTTGTCAAATACGACCCCCATATTGTGTGGTGAATTGATATTCCATAGAATGCACCTTGGACGTCCATTAGAAACTAGCAGGCATCTCAGAAGCTTTATTATTCCTTGTTACTTATGAAGAGATGGATGATGTTTAAAAGGAGGGGAATATAAGACATTCCGAGGAAATTGAGATTTCCTTAAACCCCATATTCTAAAACAACCGCGGCTGGACAGGGACGTTCTGTGGAAAATAAGCAGTAATTCTGTCTCTTCTGCCTCCCATAATACAAATGAACTGATTCTATCTGTAAGAGGAGACGCCGCCTTCCCTGCTTGGTGGCCAAGAGACTCCATCCAGCGGTCAGATGGGCCGTACATAGGTGTATAATGTCATATTCTCCTACTCTAACGACGCGATCCGTAATGACATTAATCTGTAATGAAGTTAAGGCCCGGATAATGGATTTATAAGACGTCTTTAAGTCTCTGACCTGTCAACCGAAAGGAGATAAAGCTGAAAACAGACTGCAGTCTCCTAAATGGGAGTCCTCTTTACCATAGGCAATATGCTGTAAAATTGGAGCCGCAATCTGCGAGGCTCTCCAGCTGTTGTGACCTTATACGCCGGGCTGAAGAACCCATAGGTTGCCTCCATCTAATGGAAAAAAAAAATTAAAATTAAAAATTGAAAAAGATCAAGCAATGGGCAAAGAAGCATGAGTTTACATCGCTTTATGAACACCCATGCTTACAAGTCACGGTCTGCGTTTCCATCGGCTGCTGTCATCTTCACTGTCGTGTCCAGACATTGTTTGTTCCTTCCAGGCTTACATCTGCTTTCTCTGTAATTCTGAAATGTTCTCTGTTCTTAAAACTTATTTTTTATTCCCCCCTCCCCCCTTACAAAGTATTGAAGAGCACATTGCACGCAGCGGTAGAAAGGGTTAAATCCAGACCTCCTTTTCTTGCCCGTAAAATGTAAAACAGGTGGAAGCCATTCCTGTCGGCCCGCGTTAGCCGTCTTTTGTTTTTTTTTTTCCTGAAATGAGTATGCCCCAGTTAATTGAGATATTGGATGACTTCATCCCTGCTCACAAACATGCCTTAAGATTTTCTCTTCAGGGATCGCTCCTGGATTTGTTCCAGAGCTCGTCTTTTTTTTTTTTTTTTTTAAGATTTGGTCACGCACAATAGAAGACGAAAAGCTCCCGTCATGTAGTCAGGGATTCTCCTAAGTGAGAGAACTTTAGGACAAAGCTATGAAATAACCGAGAGCCCTTTTGGGGAAATTCATGAAGGCCGTTGGGCGGGAGTGTTATCCCCCCCCCCCCCCCGCAGTTTGGTAGAGAGGCTTGAATGTGCTGGATAAATGGAAAGCACATGTTCCTACATAGATGACGGCTCCGTGAATGGGGCCAGGTCTCTTCCGAGTGTGACCAGATTAGCTGTGGAGGTTCTTTTTTTTTTTTTTGAGAAACAGCCATTTTAAGAATGGTTCCTCAATAGTGTGATCTTTGTGTCTCCAGGAGGAAGAGTGAAGACATGGAAACGTCGGTGGTTCATCTTGACTGATAACTGCCTTTACTACTTTGAATACACCACGGTAAGTAGCTCTGGTTCCTCAAGTGAAATCTCAACAGTTCGTGACAGCCGGAAGGCAATATTAGAACTTTTTGCCGCTCTTAAAGCGACCCAAACGTAACCTAAGCCTATATTCACTTTGCGTCCTTAGCCTTTGGTTAAAGGGATTGTCTCATCTTAAACGTTGCTAGGATATGCCACCGATGCTAGGTGTGAGTCCTACCTACCTCTGGGACCCACTCCTATCTACAGAAAGGTGCCCCTTGCACAGCCACCCTCCATTCTTTTCTACGGATCTGCTGAAAATAGCCTAGTCCAGTGATGGCTAATTTCCGGCACTCCAGCTGTGGTGAAACTACGACTCCCAGCATGCTCCATTTATTTCTGTGGAGTTCTGAGAACAGCCAGGCAAGTGTTCATCTTGGGAGTTGTAGTTTTACCACAGCTAGAGTGCCGGAGGTTAGCCATCATGGGCCTAGTATCTCCAGTAGTCCCATAAAAGTGAATAGAGCGGTGACCGCACTTGCGCACTGTGCTCTCCATTAATTTCTATGGGACCTCCTAATATAGCTGAGCACGCTCACTCAGCTGTTTTCGGAACTTCCATAGAAGTGGAAGGGGAGCATGTTGCACAGGCGCAGTATGCTCCTCATCACTTTCAGGGACCTGTTCTGGAGATAGGCACAGGTCCACCTCTGAGCCCCCGCCTATCTGACATTGGTGGCATATCCTAGTGATCTGCCACCCATGTCTAAGATGAGACAACCCCTTTAACGTGTATGCAGGGAAAAACTCCCGACTTGTGTATTAAATGGAGACTGTGATGTAAGCCTGACTGTGCTTTATGGATACATTAGTCTTTTTTTTAGTCCCTTTTATGACATAGTCATTAAACAGATACGATCATAGCCTGTAAATGATGGAGCCACTGCCATTTAATGCATCTATCACCCGTTAGCAGTCTGACAGGGACTTACTCCTCTTTCCCCATTCACAATACATGCCAGGCTCTGAGCGCCACACAAGAATCCCTCTAAAAACTGATGTGTGTGTTGGTAACCAGTTTTATATCATGATTCAGCCCGAAAACTTTGCTTCAAAATCCACACTTGCATCCATCCATCCACAGTTTTCCTATCAGCTTCCTTCTGTATAGCCTGCATGTTGTCTCCCCCTGGTGGCCAACTTACTAATGCACCATCACTGGATCTAGATGTCATTGGAAGTAAATAATTCTGTTTTTACTAGTTTCATCATGCATTGTATACTTCTACAGGATAAAGAGCCTAGAGGGATAATTCCTTTGGAAAATCTAAGCATCAGAGAAGTTGAAGATCCTCGCAAACCAGTGAGTGTTTTTTTTTTTTTTTTTTTTAATTCTGTCACATATTACCTTGCTCCTTCAAGATGGAGGTCTGTAGGGTGTATCCCTGCATAGTCTGATGTTGGACAGTGTTAAGGTCCTTTTACATGGACAGATGATCTTGCATATTATTGGGGATGAGCATTTGTATTAATGTTCGTAACCCAAAAATCATCGTTTTTGTGCAGTAAATCGTGCTGTGTGAACGGGGATCTGCTGCCCAGCAACAATGATTCTCAGTGAGCTCTCCTTTCCGATGACAATCAGGCAATTATCAGCAACGTTTGGTTTTTTTTCCCAATAATTGCCTGAAAGATCAATCTCTATAAAAGGACCTTTAGTGTTATATGCTCACGTCCCATTGATAAGGTGTGGTAACAAGCAGTTGTCAGCTAAGTAATACATTTCCAGGAGGAATAAATGAAGCATGGCACATCACAGTTCTAAGAAAAGCAGCTCTGGAATTGTTGTAATTACTCAGGCAGACATGTCTGGAGAGCCGACAGATCTCTGTACAGCCTATTATTATTGGGCGCTGTGGTTGAATCCGCCGTCAGATTGCATGCTCCTTTGTCCACCTTTCAGCAGACATTGAGTGACTGAGCATTATCTCCCCTTCAACCCACCGAATCAGGATTTTTGTGTGCGTTCTTGGAGTCCCAACTGTCTGAGACATGTGTGTCAGGGTGCATTCACATGACTGTATGTATTTTGTGGTCTACAAAATATGGATGACGTTCGTGTTGCATCCATTTTGTTTCGCGGATATTTTGACTTCATCGGGTCCGTCAGCCGCATATGCGGCATTGAATTTGTGGAACGGACATACGGAGGCAGACAACACACAGCTGACATCCGTGTGCTGTCTGTTATTTTTGTGGATTCCATAGAAATGAATGGGAGAGATGAATGATCCGCAAAAAAAAAAAATGCGGAACTGATGCAGATCCCAAATACAGTAGTGTGAATGTAGCTTTAAACTGAATCCATATCTGTGCAACTGACTGCCAAGGTCAAAGCCTGCCGTATAGCCGCCCTCCTGGTGACCAGCGACTGTTCGATATCTCCACTCTCAGCAGTAATGCACACCGCAGGTTTGTTTCCCACCTGACAGCACTAATAATATGTCGCTCCTCCATTTTTTTTTTTTTCAGAACTGCTTTGAGTTATTCAATCCAAGTCATAAAGGACAAGTTATCAAAGCCTGTAAAACCGAAGCAGATGGGAGAGTGGTGGAAGGAAACCATGTGGTGTACAGAATATCTGCGCCGACCCCCGAGGAGAAAGAGGAATGGATAAAGTCCATAAAGTGAGTCATCGCCATAACCGAGACAGGGTGATAGAAGTCCGGGTGATCGTGACTTACAGCTACTAGATGTAGTGTGACCTATATATTAGATAACATGTTAGAGGTTTTCCGAAAGTTTTTACTGATGAGCTATCCTCTAGGTCATCAGTTTCTGATCAGTGGGGGTCCAACACCCGGGACCCCCACTGATCAGCTGTTTGAGAAGGCACAGGCACTTGCAGTAGCTCCGTGGGCTTCTCTCAGCAAACCAAGCACAGCGCTGTACATTGTATAGCGACTGTGCTTGGTATCGGGCATAGTGACATCACAATGAACGTGATGTCACTGGCCTAGGTAAAAGCTGGAGAAGGCCGCAGTGCCACTTCTCAAACAGCTGATCAGCGGGGGTCCCGGGTGTCGGACCCCCACTAATCAGATACTGACGACCTATCCAGAGCATAGGTCATCAGTAAGAAAATGCAAATATAACGTTATAGTTGGGTGGGCACTCTTACATTAGGTGTTGTGGCAATTAGTAATATTCTAGTAATTAATAATTAGCAATATTCATACAATACAAAGGACAGATATATGATTATATAATAAATATGTAGATAAATAAATTCATATATATAGTACATGCAAATAAAAATTAAAAAACTATGCAAAAGAAGTAAAAGTTTATGATATTTATTAAATAGATATTAAATTTTAGAATTAGCTGGGCCCAGTTTTACAAAAAATAATCAAAAAAGATAAATGGATAAAAAAGATAAATGGATAAAAAAATGTCAAAAAATAGTCCCATAAAATTAATATAGTCCAATGGAGTTAGTGATCCAATATAGTCAATATATTCCAATGAGGTATATCTGAATCAGATGTGCACACTATAAATATATATATATATATATGTACTCTCACGATGGTCTTTTGTGCGGTGGTGGTCTTTAAATTCTGTTTGGGGTGTTTGTGTCCCAGTTTAGCAGCAGGTTTAAACGCAGGTTTAAAAGTGCAAACTTATATTGTACGTTGCTGTGTGCCTGGTATGGTAGTGATAAATACCACGTTCATATGCCGTTCTGGCTGAGTACTTTACCTTTACTTTGTAAAGTACTCAGCCAGAACGGCATATGAACGTGGTATTTATCACTACCATACCAGGCACACAGCAACGTACAATACAAGTTTGCACTTTTAAACCTGCTGCTAAACTGGGACACAAACACCCCAAACAGAATTTAAAGACCACCACCGCACAAAAGACCATTGTGAGAGTACACATATATATATATATTTATAGTGTGCACATCTGATGCAGATATACCTCATTGGAATATATTGACTATATTGGATCACTAACTCCATTGGACTATATTAATTTTATGGGACTATTTTTTGACATTTTTTTATCCATTTATCTTTTTTGATTATTTTTTGTAAAACTGGGCCCAGCTAATTCTAAAATGTAATATCTATTTAATAAATATCATAAACTTTTACTTCTTTTGCATAGTTTTTTAATTTTTATTTGCATGTACTATATATATGAATTTATTTATCTACATATTTATTATATAATCATATATCTGTCCTTTGTATTGTATGAATATTGCTAATTATTAATTACTAGAATATTACTAATTGCCACAACACCTAATGTAAGAGTGCCCACCCAACTATAACGTTATATTTGCATTTTTCTTAACAAGACCCTTGGGTAAGGTCAAGGGTGAGAGCACCTTATTTCATTTTCTCAATACTGGTGAGCCACTATACTCAACTACCACATCAGTAAAAAAAACTTCTTCAATTATCCTGCTTTTACAGGTTTACTTTCTTCTCGTGATTCTTTGCACAGTGGTGAAGTTGCAGCGTAATGTGACTCATGCCTCAGTGCTCTCCTATGGAAAATTAAGGGGGTGCTCCAGCCAAAAAGCATTTATCGCCTATCCAGTGGGTTGCCTAAATAGGGGTCCCAGTCTCCTGCTCCCCTCCCGGTTGCAGCAGTCGAGCATGCATCATACGTCTCCATTTAAAGTTCATGGTGCTTATAAAAACAGCGGAGTACAAGGCTCCCCGAACTAGCGTTTATCACCTATGCATTGGATAGGTGATATATTATTTTGGCTGGAGCCCCCCTTTATATACCATTGCAAATAACATCTCGACCAAGGAAAGACATAACTACACGCTGGGCAGTACAGCTACCGAGGCAGCCGTCTGATACCCAGCAGATATTGTACACAGGTTCTGTTCTAATAGTTACCCGACATGTAGATGTGTCTCTCCACAGCCGATGTCTGCTGTCTAAAGATCAATGCAGGTCCATGGGTGGGATCAACATGCTATAAATGTATGAGATGGGAATACCCCTTTAAACAAAGTGGGGGAATAAAGTGTGCTGAAGTGCCCTCTTTTGGCCAGATGATATAGATATGTATTCATAAAATTATAATATAGATATGTATAGAGTGTATACAATGTAATCTGCAGGTCAGCCCTTTTCAGGACAAGAAGGCTGCGTCTGTGGTGCCACCTAGTGGAGGCCCGTGTCCGACCTTTTCACACACCTTTTAACATGGCTACGGATTTTAGGGTGGATCCGGATTTTATTAGTGGTGTTATCTGGTGCAATTGATCTTTTTCTCCTAACGTTTTTCCTCCATTTATTTTGTCTTCCTGTAGAGCAAGTATTAGCAAAGATCCCTTCTATGACATGCTAGCGACGAGGAAGAGGAGAATCGCTAATAAGAAATAACCTATGTGATTGTGATGCAAGTATCACTCCTGGTACGAGTCGTAGGACCAACCTTAACCTGGACTGCAAATGCCTCAGCAGGCGGCACCACAAGCGCTCCTCCTCTCAGTGCGAATGTCTGCCATACCATACCGGTATCCACCACGCTCTCCAGATTCCCAGTTTGTTTGTTCTTTTTCATTATTGTTTTTTTTTTACGTTCTTCATTTGAAGTCCGGCCATTGAGAACTTAAAAGACGCCCTCGAAGAATTCCTCACCGCGATGTAAATATCTCCTGCCCTCCGGCATACAACACTAACTCCATATCCGTCTCTGGTTTCATTTTTTTTTCTCTCCTAAAATGGCAGCTATGTGAATGGTACAAGGTGAAAGCATAGCGTCATTTCCGCCACAGCAGGCCTATAGCTATCCTGTAAGCTGCTTATGTCAGTATATTCTCTGCTGGACCCTGGCGTGAAGGACAAGCCTGCTGCTGCTGCCGCCAGCTTCGGAGATCTGGTTTATTTCACATTCCCTGAACAGCCACTGAATAATGAATCTATAAGCTAGCCTGGCCTCTGTACAGTTTTTCTATTTTATATGATACGTATATACATATACATATATATATATATATCAGGTAGCGGCGGCTTATATTGACGCTACATATAACTGTCTAACAGCAGGGGGGGGTATTACACAATTGTGCCTGCTTGTCGGCAAGACAATTCTGTGTAGAGTGCCTCCAGCTGGTTCCCAAGAGGACGAGTGCATCCCTCCATGCATGATGTAAGGATGCAGTGTATATGTCACTGCAGCGACTGGTAGGATTTATGCCTTAAACAGTCCAAATCAGCGTTCCCAAGGGCCTCCTGATTTAGCCATTGGGTATGACGCCCGCGGTGTCACCTGGGTGGAGACGAGACGATCCACTCTAAGGTGGCGTCGCAAGGACCTCATTCACTCTATATATAATGTACAGGTATTTGTAGCTGACTTTATGCAATGCTCCATCAATGCGTGGTTAGAACCAGTGTCCGGTGCTGTCGCCTCATACCGTCACGTTGTCTCTAATAATCGTTTATTTTTGCAGCATTATTTACTGGGGAAAAAAAGCAAGAAATGGAGTTTACCAGCAAAGCCACCAAGTGAAGACCGGCCCACGAGGAGCAGATATAATGCCTATGCTAGTTCCTCAGCTGGCCATGGATGGGCGAACCAGTTTTGTTACATTTATACCTATTGTAGCTATTTTGCTTCTGTTTGTTTTTTGGCTTTGAGTGGAATAGGAGCGGCGTGATGAGGTAGGTGGTCGGGTGTGGACAGTACCTAGGATTTGGGGTCCTAAAGACAAACAAGCTCTCTGCGGTCGAACATGCTTGTAGCATGCATGGCACCATCCCAAGTATGTAGGCCTGTGTGTCTACAAACCTGTGATGGTGTGTGTTCACTACGTGAAGCATGCTCACATTCCAGTACTGTACTTTGCTCCTTTGACTGGAACACACAGCGTTATAATGCTGTGTGTCTCTGCCCGAGCTCAGCTGTAATGATTTGTACTGACGTAATGCCGTCAGGATTATTCGGTAGATGTACAGTCAGGCAGCAAAAGGAGCAGAGTTCACTATGGGAATTCACGCTGCCACACAGAGCGTGTGAAGATAATGCCAGGCATGCAGTCAGCGGATCGCCTGGTGTCTGGCCAGTGATCACTGAGGAAGCTGCAGTGGCCACTACAGGGGAAATGTAGTATTACATGCTAGCCATTCAGAGCAGGAGCTTGTACTGCCTCACTCCCAATTCCACCGGCATTTCTTCTTTTTGAGCGGCATTATCCAAAAATCACGTCACAACGAGCGGTTGTTAACAATCCCTCTTAAGAGATGGTGCTTGATGTAAGCTAATGGCCTTACAGATGTTACCTACAAGCTGTTTACAGGCATCAGAAATGGACGGTGCTTCACACTGTGACTTGTGTGTATAGTGTATATATGTAAAGGGTTAATTATTCCAGTACTATAAGGTATCTGGACCTGGACCCCCATTTCATCAGCTAGTGAGACCAGATTCTCTGTATATGTAACAGAGCGCTGACACACGGATCGGGCAGCTGTAGAAGTCCTCCGGGACTTTACAGGGACCGCCTCACTGTGTGGTGTAGTGATACCATTGTATATTTTTGGGAAGTACCAGTAGTTCACTGTATGCCACTGCGATAATTGAAGGGAAGCTCACCTGCGGGGATGAAGTCCAGATGTAATATTCACCTTACATTGAACTTATTGGGCTCTGCAGAACACGAGAGCAGTGCTTACAGATATATAGTAGGGATCATTAATGGAAACAAAGGAACATGTCGCATCACATCATCCCGGTCATCTGTGGCAGACAGACATTGCTAGAAAACCCACCTCCCATATTCAAGTTTGCAAAGGGCCGTCACAATGATTACTATAAAAAATATATATATATTTGATCCCTTCACTGTGTTTTTCCGTATTTTGATGACAATGTCCCTTTAAATTAGCTGCACTAGCGGGTACTCATGGCACAGTATGTGATATACTTAGCCACCCACATTTCTGTCCAAGTTATGTATAAGGCGAGATTGTCTTACTTTATGGAAGTGGATGGGTGACTATAGTGGCATAAGGCCTACAGTCAAAAAGTAATGTGGCCTCAGCTGTTCAAGTGGTTGTTGTATAACCCTCCCCCACAGTGGTTTGGCAGAAAATTGGAGTAAGGCCCCATTCACACGACCGTATGTAATCCGCGATCCATATAAAACGGAACGGAAGACATACGGAAAGTCTTCCGTAGTGTTCCGCAATTTTGCGGACCCATTGACTTTTAATGGGGCTACGGACGTGATTTTGCGGCCAAGTATAGGACATGTTTTATTTTTTTTGCAGGGGAACTTCCGTGAGATACGGGATGCAAAATGCACACGGTGTGCATTCCGCATTTTTTTTCTCCTATGGAAAAATGAATGGGTCCGTATGGTTCCGCATCTTATCCGCAAAAATGCGGATAAGATGCGGAAATGTACATACGGTCGTGTGAATGGGGCCTAAGGGTTCATTCAGACGGCCGTATACTGTCCGCAAAAATACGGATCCGTTTTTTTACGGACAGTTCAGCATGTCCGCAAAAAAAGGATTGCTTTCCGTATTTTTGCGGACCCATAGACTTCAATGGGGCCATGTTCTGATTTTCACTGACAAGTATAGGACATGTTTCAGTGTTTTTGCGGAGCTGTGGAAGGGAAAAAAGGGCCCCATAGAAGTGAATTGGGCAGCATCTAATCCGCAAAAAAACGGATCCGTATTTTTGCTGACAGCATACGGCCGTCTGAATGAGCCCTAATTAGTTACATGTCTCTTAAAGGGGTTGCCTGGTTTCAGGAGGAAACTGAACAACCTTCAGGATCCACCTGAAATAAAGAACAGGTAAGTACTTACCTGACACATCCTGTGCTGCTGCTCTGATTCTACCGGCCAGGCACTAATCACCTGGCTGCAGTGGTGACGTCATGTGAACAATGTGAAATCACTATGGCAGCCAATTACTGTCCTCAGCAGTGCACCCGACAAGGCCAGTGATTGGCTGCAGCAGTCACATGTCGTCAACGTGACCTCACTGCTGCGGCCTGGTAAATAGAGCCCAGCCGGGATGACCGGAGAGGCGGCAAAGGATCAAACAGGTAAGTACCTGTTCTTTATTTCAGGTGGATACTGCGGGGGTCTCTGGTTTCCTGCTGAAACTGAACAACCCCGTTAATAAATTTTGCACATCATCTGGCGGTCCATGTACCAGAAAATCAAATCTACTCCAGCTATGACTTGGCATAGATTTGAGCTATAAATTAAAGTAAGTTTGTTAGGCTATGACGGGCTCTGCCCACGTTTGAAAAGTGGTGAGAAGTGTAAAAAGTCACAAATTATAGGGCGAATACGGCGTGCGCTAAAATTTGCAACTTTATGCCCTAAAAGTGGCATAAGTGCATTGATCAGTGCGCCCCCTGGCTTCATTAGCCATGTATGTCACTGATGGGAGCTCCTACGCTCGGGGGATAGAGAGATTGTAGAGTTAATACTTGTACATAGAGGAATCGTTATAAAATATTTTTGTTGTTTTGTACTTTGCGTCCTAGATAAATAGGACAATTTGTGTTTCCACCATGTGCATACCGGACAGATCCATGGGTGGGCGTAGCAGGATATCCTCCGCTACAGCTAATGTGAGCAAGTGGCAAGAAAACATATTCGGAATTGTATATTGTTCTGTTTTCCACGTCCCACCTCTAAAGGACAAGGGAGGCAGATCCCAAATTCTTAAAGGGGCATTCCAACCTTAATTGTTGTTGGTTGGAATATCCCTTTAACCTTTGCTTTATCCCCTTTTCACAATTTTTAAGTGTTAAACAAGTTGTAGATTGCCGTTGTCCCTCATGACAGTATGTTTTATGCTCTGGATATGGAGAAAAATCAACTAACAGTATTACGTGTCACATTCACACTCATATCATAGTGTTAAAGGGGGTTCTCCAGGAATTTGATATTGATGGCCTATCTATCAATATCAGATCAGCAGGGGTCCGATCAGCTGTATGAGGAGGCCGCTGCTTTCACCGGAACTGCAGTGTACGTTGCAATGTCTTCACAGATTACTAAGCACAGCGCCGTACACTGTATAGAGGCTGTTACTGGTATTGCAGCTCTGCCCTATTCACTTGAATGTGACTAGGTGCTCGGCCACTTGACCGATGTACGGTGATGTCACTGGCCTGGAAAGAGGTCAAATTGCTAAAGGAGCACCACAGCCTCTTTAGACAGTCGTCGGGGGTGCAACTCCAAGCCATTAATATCAAATTCCCGGGTACCCCTTTACGTTTTTACGGTAGTAGAAGAGGCCTAATATCAACCCGGCAGATAAAATCTTCAGTCACCGAAGACAGTGTAGATCAGGGATATCAAACTTGTGATGTGCCAGCTGTTGTAAAACTACAACTTCCATCATGCTCAGACAGTCTACAGCTAACAGGGCATGCTGGGAGTTGTAGTTTTTCAACAGCTGGAGGGCCATGAGTTTGATATCTCTGGTATAGATCATCTTTTCTCATAGAGGACACATGCAGTAGATGAACGTCCGCCAAACCTGGCAACCATCTAATGTGTATGGGGGTATCCCTACTGTTTACTAATGGCAGATGAAGGATTGCAATGTTGGATTTTTTAACTTCAATAAAGAATACATGATTATTTAACTGACAGATCCCACTCTGCTGCAGCGATTCACCTGGCAGGGCTCTATTTTCCTGGCTTCAGCGATGACATCACATCAATGCGTGACCGCTGCAGCCAATCATTGGCCTCATCTGTACACTGAAAAGGTCAGTGATTGGCCTCCGCTATCATGGAAGCATGGAAAACGGAACCCTGCCAGAAGACCCAGAGCGGTGGCGCGTGATCTGTCAGGTAAGCAATCATCTATCCTTTGTTACAGGTCGGCCTTTTATTAGGCCTGTGTTCAGTGTCTCCTGATGATGGATCTGAACATTCGGGTCCGATACTGACCACTACAAAGGCATCAGCAGATCTGCAGGTGGTAGGAGCCGTCCTCTGCTGTAAAAAACATTACCTAAAATATGCTACTATGAGCAAATCTGTCCAGCATGTGTTTGGGGGCTATTATGGGGACCATTTAATATTGAAGGCCTTCTGCAACATCTCCGAGGTGGACATAAGTCACACATGGTGCAGATCAACCTTTATCTACCTTGTCACATCCTACAATTATCCAAGTCTTATGCCGGCCATAAGATAGCTGTCGGCTATACGTCTTTCTCTCTCGACTCCTCCGTAAACGTGTTCACAGGCCGAGTGTTCATGTTTACCTCACTAGAGAGATGGGAATGTGTCTCCGGCAGCCAACCTGCCTGACCATATTTTACCATAACGTCAGGAAAAGGGGGTCAGTTGGGCTACCCCCATGCACATTAGGCTGTGGGTTTGGTTGACATCTAATGTATGGTCAGATTTACAGAAACCATTTAATGGTTGTTCCTCATAGACGATGGAGAACCTCTCCTCTACATAAAGCCTTGACTTTAGGTAAGGGCTGAAATAGCAACTCAATTTCACAGCCATTTTCAGTCATCATGTATTTTCAGTGTCAAATGATTGTGTCATCTGGTTAAAGGGTTTCTGTCACCAGAAATAACCCTATTAAACCAAGTGTCATTTGCAATGAGCAAATGACACTTGATGCCAGTAATGTTACTATTATACTTCTCAGTAACGGCGTTTTGCTAAAAATAGCGATTTTATAATATGCTAATGACCTCCCCTAGGTGCAGTAGGCGTGAACCTGCACCTAGGAGAGGCCATAATAATGCCTCTTACCACGCCCCCGGTCGCGCTGATTGACAGGGCCGGGCAGCCAGCTCTTTCGGCTCCCGGCCCTGTACGAGCCCGAAATCCCGCGCCTGCGCAGTAATGAAGCCGGGACCCGGGCGGGCGCCGGCTCTCAATGCGCGCTGATCGCAATGCGCAGGCGCGGGATCAGCGCGCATTGAGAGCCGGCGCCCGCCCGGGTCCCGGCTTCATTACTGCGCAGGCGCGGGATTTCGGGCTCGTACAGGGCCGGGAGCCGAAAGAGCTGGCTGCCCGGCCCTGTCAATCAGCGCGACCGGGGGCGTGGTAAGAGGCGTTATTATGGCCTCTCCTAGGTGCAGGTTCACGCCTACTGCACCTAGGGGAGGTCATTAGCATATTATAAAATCGCTATTTTTAGCAAAACGCCGTTACTGAGAAGTATAATAGTAACATTACTGGCATCAAGTGTCATTTGCTCATTGCAAATGACACTTGGTTTAATAGGGTTATTTCTGGTGACAGAAACCCTTTAAATTGCATCCGCTGCCTAGGTAAGAAGCATCATTATGTTATGACGGCCATCACTTGCTTAGTACATCATCATCTATCTGGCTTATATCACAGACTGTGCTTTTCAAGTGCACATTTACCTTACAGGGCATCTGTCAGCAGATTTGTACCTATGAAACATGTTACATGTGCGCTTGGCAGCTGAAGGCATCTGTGTTGGTCCAATGTTCATATGAGCCCGCATTGCTGAGAAAAATGATGTTTTACTATATGCAAATGAGCCTGTAGGAGCAACGGGGGTGTTACCATTACACCTAGAGACTCTGCTCTCTCTGCAACTGCCGCATCCTCTCTACTTTTTTTTTTTTTCTTAAATTTTTATTTTATTTATGTCATATACAATTGCAAATCATCTCTTCCTATAGATATATATCAACCATTCAGTATAGAGATCGCAATATCAATTACATTACAAAAATACCCGAGTTCCCACTTGCCCCCCTCCCTACCCTCCCCCGCCCCTCCCTATCTGAGACTGGCTGCCAGTTACATAACAAAATCAATGTATAGTATCTAAACAGTCCATATTCCCCAAGTGTTATCCCAGTGTCTTTTCCTATTAAAGTTTTTACATCTCATTCTTTCATATGATTTTATTCTCTTAATGTCTGCCATTCCATCATATCCGGTTCCTCACTACTTATCCATTTTCTCATAATTACCATCCTTGCAATATATAATAATCTTACAATTAATGTTTGTTTAAAGTCTGATAGGACGTTTCTAGGTTTCATGCCTAAGATTGCATACTCTGGTGCGAAGGGAATCTTAACCTGGAGGGTATCTTCCATTTTCTTATAAACCAAGTTCCAGTAGGTGTTAATTTTTTTACATCCCCATAACATATGAAAAAGGTCTGCATTTTCACCTTCACAGCGATTACGCATCCTCTCTACTTTGACAGGGCCAGGTAATGAAACGTCATCACACCTGACCCTGTCAATCAAATTGGAGAGGGCGCAACAGTTGCAGAAAGAGCAGAGCCTCTAGGTGTAATGGTAACGCCCCTGTTGCTCCTAGAGGGTCATTTGCATATAATAAAGCTTCATTTTTCTCAGTAATGCGGGCACATATGACCATGGGACCAACACAGATGTCTTCAGCTGCCAAGCGCACATGTAACAGGTCAGCCAGTGTCATAGGTACAAATCTGCTGACAGATGCCCTTTCTCTGCATCGGGCCCAATAGTTCAACATAATTGCTTCTGTAGCCTCCTCATGAAGAAAAGTGACCTCCCTTGGCACAAGGGAGCCGACGTTTTGCTATAAACTGCTTTGTTTCCGTTCACGTAAGCTGACTGTGGATTTGATGCAGGCCGAAGGCTCCACTTTCAGTCTCTGGTTTGCACTTGCTTTTTTAACTTTTGGAATCCAAAGAGAGAGGGTAAAGTTTGCATTTTCCTCCTCTCTGCGAGGCTTATAGCAAACCACACCCGATCCTTGATGTGTGCGGACCTGACCCTACTGTGATGATTCTTTCCAGTGTCGGCGTCTCGTCCTTTCTTGTTACTTTACTTGCACTGAGCAGCATTTTTCATTCTTTTCAAGGGTATGCAGACCCCAAAATATATTTAAAAAAAAATAAAAAAAATCACATCCAAGATTCAGCTGGCCTAAATCTTGTGCTCAGAACAAACATTAGGAACTTTTTTATGTCAAGAAAGTGGTTTGAGCTTTTAGGATACAATCTTTATATTTTACAGAATCGCTCTATGTTTCCAATGTACAGCAAGGCATACTGGGCAGATCCATTTCTACGTATCTACTTGTGCTATTGGGCGGTTTATAGGCCGCTCTCACCATGGAGTTTGTTGTGGGTATTGTTCTCTTATTTATTTTTTAGGAAATCCAGAATTTCTATTTGCATTGAAATGTTAATTTTAAAATGTAAATATTGTACAGTTGTATATTCTATAGCTTATGTGCAAAAATGTAAACCTGATTCTCTGCATGAAGGATTCTGTATCTTTTCAGAGCATATAACTCAAGATCCATAATTAGGGGGGAGGAAACTGCAAATACTGTTACCTTTCATGGAATATAATTAAAGGCGTATATTGTTCAAACCGGTTTGTGTTTCATTTTTGTCATTCGGCAGTAGATTCCAGTGCTGCCCTGCAAATGCTTTCTCTTTTACAGAATTCTTTGCAGAAACCTGGGTGCATACACTAAATCACACCAATTCACATTTCCGTTTTTTTACTGACGTGTGCTGAGCGCATTTTCCATGGACAGCACATGTCCCCATTTGTTTTAATGTGTCTGTTGACACATCAGTATTTTTTGCTGACTGTGGGTAAGTGAAAAATTCACAGAGACTCGCACTACTTTGGTCTGTGATGCAGACCCAACACCCACTGAAGGCTATGGGTCCATGAAAATTACCTGGCATGGCATTCGGGTTTCACTGAGAACTGATGGGGGATGCTCTGGAAATTAATTTTCAGCTGAGCAGCATTCATGGAATACGAATGACACACGGAAGGTAAAAAACGTACACATGGATCCTTCACGGACATCTTCATGGAGGAAACAGACTGATTTGTTCACAGATATGAAAGGTATACGGAAATGTGAATGAAGACTAAGGGGGCATTCACAGACCATATTTTTGGTCTGCATCTGATCCTTGTTTTATGCGGATTGGATGTGGAACCATTCATTTCAATGGGGCCACCAAAAAATAAAATAGAACATGTCTTATTCTTGTGTGGGACGTGCTGATCCACAAAATGCATAACACACATGGCCGGTATCCATGTTTTACGGATGCGGTCGTGTGAGTGCCTCTTTTACACGTCTATGTCCATGATGACATCCTTGACGAGATGGTCAGTGGTTCATCCGTGTTTGGTCTGTGTCCGTTTTTTGCCCTCTACGTGTCGTCCCCTATTCCACGTAAAAACTGTTAGGTTGAAATTCTAGCCATGATCCGTAAAAAACCATGGCTCAAACACAGATGGCATCCGTAATTTTCACTGACCCACAGACTATAATGTGTGTGAGGGATCTGTAATCATGGACATAAATAGGGCATGCTTCTCTGGTGTCACCACAGACCCATGGTCAACCACTGATCCAAGTGCATGTCAATAAATTAGAATATCATCAAAGTTTTTTTTTCAGTAATTCAGTTCAAAAAGTGAAACCTATATATTATATAGAGTCATTACAGAGTGAATATTTTCAAGTGCTTATTTCTGTTAATGTTGATGATTATGGCTTATAGCCAAGGAAAACCCAAAATTCATTAAAAACGCGTGGATTGCATGCGGATGCAATGCGTTGCGTTTTTAACACACCCCCATTCATTTCTATGGAGCCTGGGCTGCGTGAAAAACGCAGAATATAGAACATGCTGCGTTTTTCACGCAACGCAGAAGTGATGCGTGAAAAAAAACGCTCATGTGAAAAGCCCCATTAAAATGAATGGGTCAGGATTCAGTGCGGGTGCAATGCGTTCGCATCACGCATTGCACCCGCGCGGAAATCTCGCCCGTGTGAAAGGGGCCTTAGTCTGGTTCAGTAGGCGACACAATCATGGGGAAGACTGCTGACTTGACAGATGTCCAGAAGGCTGTCATTGACACACTCCACAAGGAGGGTAAGCCACAAAAGGTCATTGCTAAAGAAGCTGGCTGTTCACAGAGTGCTGGATCAAAGCATATTAATGGAAAGTTGAGTGGAAGGAAAAAGGGTGGTAGAAAAAGGTGCACAAGCAACAGGGAGACCCACAGCCTTGATAGGATTGTTAAGAAAAGGCCTTTCCTAAATTTGGGGGAGATTCACAAGGAGTGGACTGCTGCTGGAGTCAGAGCTTCAAGAGCCACCACACACAGATGTATCCAGGACATGGAATACAAGTGTCTCATTCCAAGCCACTCATGACCAATAGACAATGCCAGAAGCGACTTACCTGGGCCAAGGAGAAAAATAACTGGACTGTTGCTCAGTGGTCAAAGGTGTTGTTCTCAGATGAAAGTAAATTTTGCATTTCATTTGGAAATCAAGGTCCCAGAGTCTGGAGAGGCCTCAATCCAAGCTGCTTGAGGTCTAGTGTGAAGTTTCCACAATCAGTGATGGTTTGGGGAGCCATGTCATCTGCTGGTGTAGGTCCACTGTGTTTTATCAAGACCAAAGTCAGTGCAGCCGTCTACCAGGAAATTTTAGAGCACTTCATGCTTCCCTCTGCCGACAAGCTTTTTGGAGATGGAATTTTTATTTTCCAGCAGCACTTGGCACCTGTCCACTCTGCCAAAAGTACCAGTACCTGGTTTATTAACCACAGTATCACTGTGCTTGATTGGCCAGTAAACTCGCCTGAACTTAACCCCATAGAGAATCTATGGGGTATTGTCAAGAGGAAGATGAGAGACACCAGACCCAACAATGCAGACGAGCTGAAGGCTGCTACTAAAGCAACCTGGGCTTCCATAATACTCTGCAGTGCCACAGGCTGATCCCCTCCATGCCACGCCGCATTGATGCAGTCATTCATGCAGAAGGAGCCCCAACCAAGCATTTAGCGCATTTACTGGACATACTTTTCATTTGGCCAACATTTCTGTGTTTTAAAAAAATTACAGTTGGTCTAATATAATATTCTAATTTTCTGAGATAATGACTTTTGGATTTTCCTTGGCTGTAAGCCATAATCATCAACATTAACAGAAATAAACACTTGAGAAAGTTCACTCTGTTTGTAATGACTCTATATAATATATGTGCTTCACTTTTTGAATTGAATTGAACTTTTTGATATTCTAATTTATTGCGATGCACTTGTATTTGAATACACATGTTAAAGTCAATGGATACACATGTTGTCTGTGGAGACCATGGACAGCACATCTGTGTGATTCTCTGACGTGTGAAAGAGGTCTAATGCTTCATTCAGACAGTTTTATTTGCAGATGTAACACGGACACTAAGCAGTACTCTAAGGGGCCGTCCAGACGGCCGTGGTATTGTGGATCCGCAAAAATGCGGATCTGCAATACCAAGGATGCCAACCAGCGTGTGTTCCGCAATTTGCGAAACACACGGCCCGGCACCCCATTCAAAATGCCACTCACCGCATTCAAAGTGAATATGTTCTATTTTTTATTTTTTTTGTGGAGCCGCGGCTGCCCGCTCTCATTGAAGTGAACGGAGCCACATCTATTCCGCAAAATTACAGAATAGATGCGGACCCGTTCACACAGTTGTGTGAACGGGACCTAAGGCCTTGTTCACATCTCCGTTACGAGGTCCAGCAAGCTCTTCCGGCACAGAGCATTTTCGTCAGATCTCCTTAACCAAGATGTGAACGTAGCTTAAGGCCTTCCTCATAAGTTCATGCAAGTAAAACTGACTTACACATGTTCTGTATAGATTGAGGGTAGCTCCGGAAAAAAAGCAGTCCTTTAGAGCATGAATCAGAAGTGAAAACATGGCCATACACATTAGATAGCTGCTGGCCAAACGTTTGTTCCACCTCCCCCATACACATGTATGTTCAGTTCAACAGTGTAGGCATGTGTTCTTATTAGAAATGGAAGAAAGAGCTATAGCGACCTCCTGGCTGTGGCTTATCTCCCTTGAGAATAAAAGATAATGCATGTTAGGGAACAGTGGGGGCATTCCCATACACAGGTGGTTGTAGGGTGCCACCAAAATCAGTTAAAGGGGATATCCGACATCTAAAATATCCCCCCCTCCCCCAGTGCTCGTGCCCCTTGTATGGATTATACTTGCCTGCTCCCCAGCAGGACGCCGCTGCATCTCCCCGTTGCTCGGATCAAAACATCCGGCGACAGGGGGTTAGCAGCCTGTAATTGGCCGTTCCCATCGTTGGATGTTTTGACGCAGCAGCGTCCGGAGCGATGCAGGGAGCAGGTAACTATAATCCATACAAGGGGCCCAGGCAATGGGGGGGAAATTTTCTATAGCGGATAAGCGCTTTAATCGAATCTGTATGACCACCTAAAATTTCTGTATATGGTTGGTCACTATATCTATATGATTTTCTCTCGCAGTCTTAATATGCCATCAGTTCTCATTATGAAGCAAACAACGCAGCGACGGGTGTTACCAGCCTAGTTTGCCCAAGGTAATGGAATGACTATGAGGAAATAAGTAAATTGTGAGCAGATAACTAAGTCTCACGCATATTCACCAGAAGTATTTCACCAGACGAGGAATGCTAAAATGTATTCGACCGAGGCAATCCGAGTAATCACGACACACATTTTGAATTTTTTATTAATTTATTTTAGGAACAAAGGTACCTACAACCCATAGGTGAAAGTAACTGCTCCCTAAACAGGGTTTTCTAGGATTAAAATTATTAGCACCAGCACCACTCTTGTCTATGGCCGCTGTCTGGTATTACAGCTCGACTGAATGGGGCAGAAACTGCTATACCAGACGGACCACGGACAGAAAAACTTTTTTTTCCCTAATCCTGGCCAAACTTAAAGGAACACTCCAGCAAAGCTGTTACTTAGTGACACACACAGAGCATTTCAGGAAATGCGAGCATAGACTGGATTGATTTCTGTGGGCAACAAGGTTGTTTTGTTCGTTTTGGTTGGAGTGTTTCTTCATTAACCGTTTGCACCATTTGTAGCACCAATAACTTCAACCAAACATTTACTATAATCTGATCGCAGTCTTTCATGTCCCCATTCAATCTACAATTTGACATATACCGAATCTTCCCATAAAATTGTAATCATCACAGATTTTCTTAGAGGATAATTTGCTATAATCACAGAGGAATAAATAAAAAAAAATGTAATGTGTCTGGAAGGGGTTCTGAAAATTCCTAAAGCTTTGAGAACCAGAATAAGGCCTCATGCACTCAAAATGCGGATATCTTCCTTCAGCATTCCATGTTTTTCTCACTCCCATCGTCCGCAAAACAGACCAGAATAGGATATGTTCTATAAAATTGCGGTATGGAAAAACAGATCCGCAAAAAACAGTGATGTGTGCATGGTCACATAGAAAGGAATAGGTCAGTGTGCTGTAAACAAAGAAATGCAGATGGCACATGCATGAAAAACACGGTTGTGTGCGTGAGGCCTAAAGGTAAGGCTTACGAGGTGACATCTGTCACGGCCAGGGTCACAGAGTAGCGCTGATCCCATAGAAATGAAAGGGATCGGTGCACGAGTCGCAAAAATACACCTGGATTTTTGCATCTCAAGCAGCGTTCCAATTTATTTCTATGGGATCAGTGCTAATCTGTGACCCTGGCCACGACAAGTGTCGCTGTGTAGCCTTACCCTAATAGTGAATTTGTGGTCTCCCTGCCAAAATTAATTGCAGGGCAAATCAATAACTTGTCCAGGAATTTACAGAATGTCTTAAACTGGGTCATCCAAGAGTAAGACAGACCTCCCAGAGTGTCCGACCTGCAGTTTCTCCCTGCTGCACTGAGATCAACATCTGTCGAGAGAGGGGACAAGTAACTGCTGCAGCCAATCTCAAGCCGCAGCGGTGACCTGCTCCCCTTGCATCACGTGACCAGTTGTAGTGACACAAGAGAAGCAGGACACCGCTGCAGCCAGTGATTGGCAATAGTGTCACGTTTCCCCGTCCCCCACTCCAGCCGTCAACGAATGTTGATCTCAGTGAGGCAGGAAGAAAGGAAGAGCCGGCCCGGGAGCATCAGACACCAAAGCCAGAGACAGGGACCAAGTAAGTATGATCTCCACTGTGGGTCGGCCACTCTTACTGTTGGATAACCCCTTTAATCTGGTGATACACATTCAATAGGACTGTGTCCGGTCCAGTGTAAGTAATTCCAGCATTACACAGTAAGAACATGTGACCCGTAGTCACGCATGGTGCAGACAAATTTCACTGTCCTGGATACAAAGGTAAATGTTCCAGAATTCTGCACTGAAAAACAAGCTCATGCTTTGCACCACATTTATGTGTTTTAGATACTTTTTGTGCTTTGCCGAAAAAAGGAGTGTGGCTTAGTGGATAAGGGGTTGGTTTAAGGCACCACAATACGGCAAAATTTTGGTGCAAAGTAAGTCAACCAGTGGATGGTATAAAGTTACACAAATGTGTCTGAGATGCACTACATTTATCATCCCGTCTAGACCTCATTGATCCATTTGGTGCATCTTTAGATTGTCTAAATATCAGACAAGATTAGTAAATCTGCCCCCTTATTCTTAGGGCTCATTCACCCGGCCGTATGAATAGGTCCGCATCCTTGCGGAACTGGTGCGGACCCATTCATTTCAACGTGGCCGCAAAAGATGCGGTCAGCATGTGGTGCTTCCGTTCCGCAGCCCCGCAAAAAAAGATAGAGCATGTCCTATTCTTGCCTGCAATTGCGGACAAGAATAGGCATTTTCTATCATAGTGCCGACCATGTGAGGGCCGCAAAACACTACGGGCGTCTGAATCAGCCCTTATGGAGATTATGGTGAGACGCTGAATCACCTTCGGGTTATGCAGCTTGGCAATGTTTAAAAACCAAAAAGCAAGTTACATTCGACTGGCCGACATTTATATTTTGAACAGACGTGGTTAAACTCCTGTCGTAAACTCACTGGAGATGCCATGACTAGAAACAAGAACCTACCGGTAAGTCTTATTATGAACGGCATGAAAGACTGACATCTCCTCATAGGAAGAGAAGACGTAAACAAAGACAGGGCAGGGTCTGGCCCATAGTTGTGTCACAGACCCACCTGGCTGTACATAGCAAGCATAGATAGATTTTTATCACTGTAACTCATAAGGACAGCTTTAAGAGGTTCTCTGGGCATTTGGTCTAATCAGGGCATTATAGTCAACGCAGCCAAACAGGAAAGGAAAAGGCCACATCTGGTCAGGTCCCGAGTGGGGGAGCGAGAAAGGGTAAGTCCTATGTAAAAAAAAAAAAGCTTCCTCCACAGGTTAGCACCATGTACTAAATAGACCAAATGCCCGGAGAACCCCTTTTAAGAGGACCTGTCCCTCTCCTGACATGTCTGTGCCTCTAAGTTGTGCCATTCCTTTATTATTCCTGCTAGAAGTTAGGAATGAATTACCAGCAATTTAGGTCCAGCCAGGTGTGATTTTTTTTTTTTTTTTCAATGGGAAAGGGGAACAAGCTGCTGTCAGATACTCCTGCCAATGACTTCTCTCCCACAGGAAAAGAAATCTGGTATCAGGAGAAAATCAAGACCGCTATACACATTAGATCCTAGTAAAAGAGGCGGTCTTTTGTGACCTTCATTTAACGAGCGTATGTTGGGCCGTTATAAATGAAGAGTGCTCCAACGTAATGGTGATCACCATGAAAACCAGTGTGATCTGCAGGCAGCAGGATATAGAGCAGGAGGAGCTGAGCAGATTGGTATACAGGTAAATGGAAAAAGATTCTGTAAAACTGGTAATCTGTGCACTTGTATCTCTGCTCGTTCTGAGCACAGTTGCACACTAGGGTCATCTTTATCAGCGACTGACAGCTTTCTCTGTATACACACTTTGGCCTCATGCACATGACAGTGTCCATATTGCATACTTTTGTGTGCAATCTGCATTTTTTTTTTCACTATACTCGTCTGTAATAGGGCATGTTCTGCAATTTGCGGAGCGGACATATGGATGTGGAAAGCACATGGATGACATCCTTATGCTGTCCGATATTTGGGGACCCATAGAAATGAATGGGTTCTGTGTGCAATCTGCAGAAATTGTAGATCAGACACGAATGCAAAATATGGTCGTGTGCATGAGCCTTTACACAGAGAATACTGTTAAGCCCCCATGTACAACTGAGGTCAGAAAGAGCAGAGGAGAGACTCACTGTACTTTCACACCATTTCATTTAATAGAGAATGGTGTAATTAGCAAATTTCTAAATCACTTCATTTAAAACATAGCCTGCATCCATCCCAAAAAAGCTGCGAAGTCATAGCAACTAGGGGTCTCACTTCTACCTAATTTGAATTCCACTGCCTGTTGTCAGGCAAGATCAGTCCCTGGTAACAGAGACACAGAAGATGACTCACAGGAAGAGTGTGTGTGTGTGTGTTGGGGGGGGGGGGGTCAGAGCTAGCTGAGATCCTGAGCCTGATAAAAGAACTGATTCTACGCAGGAGCCTACTGCCTTTCTGTAAGTGTAATTTATCCCTCCTTATCAGGAAGTAAGGGAAGTGAGGTTACTGCATACAGTACTAGCAGAAGCGAGATGCCTCCAGCTTCTGAGAGAAATGCATCTAGCTGTGCAGCTGAAACAGGGCATAATATGGCTGAAAGAGACTTTACACTTAAAACACCAGTTCCTTCACAGATTGTACAAAGAAGCACAGCCATTATGCAATCTTTTTTTAAAGCTAAGGAACACTTTAAATGGAAATAGATTCAGCTAAACTTGTAATCTGTGCATTTAGAAATCTCTGCTCTTTCTGAGCTCAGTTGTAGACTGGGGCTTTCTCTGTACAAACACTCAAACCCCACAAACAGAAACCACGGATCCACAAAATACAGATACCTTCCTTGTGCAGTCTGCATCTTTTTCACTCCTATCACTAGAAATGAGTGTTCTTGTTTGCAATACAGACAAGAATGGGACATGTTCTGTAATTTGCGTTAGGGACACGCGGATGTGGAGAGCACACGGATGACATCTGTATGCTGTTGGAGTTTTTGAGGACCCATAGAAAGGAATGGGTTCCGTGTGCAATTTGCAAAAATTGTTGATCGGACGCTGATGCAAATTATGGTCATGTGCATGAGCCTTTACACAGAGAATACTGTTAAGATGGCCCCCATGTACAACTGAGCTCAGAAAGAGCAGAGGCTTAAATATAAATTACAGGTTTTACTGAAGCCTCAATCCGCTGAGCTCCTCCTGCTCTATAACCTGCTGCCCGCAGATTGTATGCCATTTTCATGGCGACAGGTTCCCCTTTAACAGAGGCTGGGACTCATGTATGATGAATGATACTGTAGTCATATACCGATTGTTTCTCCAGTTTTGTATAAATCAGCATTAGTTGTTATTCTTATGTACATCCATCAAGTGGGTTCACAAAATGGTAGAAGGAGGTTATAATAACCGGATCTGGCGGGGTGACAGGTGGTGTGTGTGTGTGGCCTGTTCCCTGGATGGGAGTTAAGAGGCCAAGAGTATTTTCAATGGGTGGATTAGTTTCACCGGTCAGAGCCCCACTGATTGTTTTATTGCCTATTCTACTAATTTTAATAACTAATGCACTCCGGTATCTATGAGGTTCTATAAGTTTCTATTGCACTCCTTCCCTTTATACATCTATTATTTCTGATTAATGGCCATCACATAAATTCTCAGTGCACAGTGTATGTATGATTTGGGGGGGGGGGGGGTCAACCCGAACCCTCAGTTTGCTGAGCTCAGGCTGACCACCCTTATAATTAATCTCTGAAGGCTTAAAACAAACACGTCAACAACATAAATTACTTGGGCGGCCCTAAAATGACTGAATCTGAGGAAGGGAGCACTATGGTGGACACTTCAGTAGTGGGGGTCACAATCCTCGACCAAGCTGTCCGTGATGAAGTTACTGTGCAGGGTCTGCTCGCTGTGAAGCTTCTCCGCGGCTGTATTGACCGTCCATGCCACCACTTCGATGCCTCTTCTGTTCCACTTCTCCACGTAATCGCTGTAGGATAAAGAGTCACATTACACAAGTCCTACATCTCTTCATGTTCATGTCATTATACAAAGTGGAGCTGGCATTATGAGGTCTCTGCCGTCTAGGTGGTCTACATTATAGGGGGTTTGCTCAGTACAAGGCACACGAGCAGATGTCACATACCACTGATTTGGAGGCCCTTGGTGACCTGGATAAGAAAGCTGGGCTGAACTTGAACCCCTGAACTTGAACCCCTGACTGCCAACTTGGCTGTTTCTATATCAGGATGTACAGTGGGGGAAAAAAGTATTTAGTCAGCCACCAATTGTGCAAGTTCTCCCACTTAAAAAGATGAGGTCGGCCTGTAATTGACATCATAGGTAGACCTCAACTATGAGAGACAAAATGAGAAAACAAATCCAGAAAATCACATTGTCTGATTTTTAAAGAATTTATTTGCAAATTATGGTGGAAAATAAGTATTTGGTCAATAACAAAAGTTCATCTCAATACTTTGTTATATATCCTTTGTTGGCAATGACAGAGGTCAAACGTTTTCTGCAAGTCTTCACAAGGTTGGCACACACTGTTGCTGGTATGTTGGCCCATTCCTTCATGCAGATCTCCTCTAGAGCAGTGATGTTTTGGGGCTGTCGCTGGGCAACATGGACTTTCAACTCCCTCCAAAGTTTTTCTATGGGGTTGAGATCTGGAGACTGGCTAGGCCACTCCAGGACCTTGAAATGCTTCTTACGAAGACACTCCTTTGTCGCCCTGGCGGTGTGCTTGGGATCATTGTCATGCTGAAAGACCCAGCCACGTTTCATCTTCAGCCCTTGCTGATGGAAGGAGGTTTGCACTCAAAATCTCACAATACATGGCCCCATTCATTCTTTCATGTACACAGATCAGTCGTCCTGGTACCTTTGCAGAGAAACAGCCCCAAAGCATGATGTTGCCACCCCCATGCTTCACAGTAGGTATGGTGTTCTTTGGATGCAACTCAGCATTCACTCTCCTCCAAACACGACGAGTTGTGTTTCTACCAAACAGTTCTACTTTGGTTTCATCTGACCATATGACATTCTCCCAATACTCTTCTGGAACACCCAAATGCTCTCTAGCAAACTTCAGATGGGCCTGGATATGTACTGGCTTAAGCAGGGGGACACGTCTGACACTGCAGGATCTGAGTCCCTGGCGGTGTAGTGTGTTACTGACGGTAGCCTTTGTTACGTCGGTCCCAGCTTTCCGCAGGTCATTCACTAGGTCCCCCCGTGTGGTTCTGGGATTTTTGATTATAGTTCTTGTGATCATTTTGACCCCACGGGGTGAGATCTTGTGTGGAGCCCCTGATGGAGGGAGATTATCAGTGGTCTTGCATTTCTTCCATTTTCTAATTATTGCTCCCACAGTTGATTTCTTCACACCGAGCTGCTTGCCTATTGCAGATTCAGTTTTCCCAGCCTGGTGCAGGTCTAAAATTTTGTTTCTGGTGTCTTTCGATAGCTCTTTGGTCTTCACCATAGTGGAGTTTGGAGTGTGACTGTTTGAGGTTGTGGACAGGTGACTTTTATACTGATAACAAACAGGTGCCATTACTACAGGTAATGAGTGGAGGACAGAGGAGCCTCTTAAAGAAGAAGTTACAGGTCTGTGAGAGCCAGAAATCTTGCTTGTTTGTAGGTGACCGAATACTTATTTTCCACCATAATTTGCAAATAAATTCTTTAAAAATCAGACAATGTGATTTTCTGGATTTGTTTTCTCATTTTGTCTCTCATAGTTGAGGTCTACCTATGATGTCAATTACAGGCCGACCTCATCTTTTTAAGTGGGAGAACTTGCACAATTGGTGGCTGACTAAATACTTTTTTTTCACCACTGTATATAGTGCCTGCACACAGCGAGCCACCTCTTCTCCAGGGTGGAGAACCACTACTTAGATATTATGACATAGTAGAAATTCATAGGAATAGCCCATTAAAGTCAGCAGATTTGTACCTATAAAACTGGCTGACCTGTTACATGTGCGCTTATCAGCTGAAGACATCTGTGTTGGTCCCATGTTCATATGTGCCCACACTGCTAAGAAAAAGGATATTTCCATATATACAAATGAGTCTCTAGGAGCAACCGGGGTGTTACTGTTACACCTAGAGACTCTGCTCTCTCTGCAACTGCTGCATCCTCTGCACTTTGACAGGATCATGCAGATGTGACGACGTTCTCACTGCCTAGCCCTGTCAATCAAAGTACAGAGAATGCAGCAGTTGCAGAGAGAGCAGAGCCTCTAGGTGTATTGTCAGGTGTAATTGCTCCTAGAGGCTCATTTGCATATATTAAAACTTCATTTTTTTTCAGCAATGCAGACACATATGAACATGGGACCAACACAGATGTCTTCAGATGCCAAGTTCCAATGTAACAGGTCAGCAAGTTTCAGAGGTACAAATCTGCTGATAGATGCCCTTTGAAGCATTATTGTTGTATTTTGGACCCATCAGTTGAGATGTAGATATGATGCATTCATGTAAGTGTCTAGCTCTTATTAGGCTCTGTTCACACCTTTGTCGTGGTTTCTGCGCTAACCACAATGCACTGCCGGATCCACTAAACAACGGATACCACCAGTGCCGATAGATCGTTTGTTAGCTGTTCAGAGCAGACACCAGTGTGAACACAGCCTAAAGTATTGACTCTCAGCCATCAATGATCATTTTTTGTTCTATATTACGATCTCCACATTTTCGACAATCTGTAAAGTGACCTTACCTGGAGATGAAATTCTTTTGCATTAAGAAGGCAGATACTCCGCACAGATTCCACAGGATGTGGTGCAGCCCCCAGTCCAGCAGGACGTCCATTGAGACATAGAAGCAATGCTTCCAAGCAGAGTCGAAGCGAGGTTTGCCATCCCCGAGATGGCTGAGGCTCCACGGCCTGTGCGTCAGAGCGGTGACTACATTGATGTCTGCTTGTCTCATCTGCGGATCATACAACATGCCCTTCAGTAATTGTGGATAAGCTGCAGGAATGGTTGTCGTACATCTCACTTTCTGTCATTTCTATAGCCTACAGCAGGTTTACTCAACTGGCGGACCACGGTCCGAATCTGGACCCCTGCGCTCAACCCTATCTGCGTCATGAAGATGCAGATCCAGGTGAATAGAATGATGAAGCAGGGAGCTGCCAGCTCTCTGCTTCACCATTCCCGTACTGCCTGTAGTCTAGCGCATGCAGGCCAGATTTACTGACATCATCACAAAAGCAAAAAACAAACAATGCAACAGCACTCCACAAATACAAATAACAAAGTAAATACAACAGTGCCATACTCACTATACAAAATGTAAAATGCTAAGTTATAAATGTGAGATTCTTCGCAAATTCATTTTGTACAAAATTACTTGTGCCGATCCCCAAGAATCTCATAGTTATAACGTAGCATTTTACATTTTCTACAGTGACTATGACACTATTGTATTTACTTTGTTATTTATGCTGTTGGATAGTTTGTTTTTTGCTTTTCTGCTTCCATAGTGACGTGCGCCTGCGCACTGGAATGTGCTGACTATCCCCCAATTTTATTTTCTTTGCAAATGACATCATCATGCCAGCTGCTCAGCCACACACAGCAGAGCACAGAGCGGAGCGGCTGGGGAATCATCGGGGGAACGTGGGATAGGTGAGTTGTTACACCGAAGACACTGCATAATCCCGTGGAAGTCCAGTAAAGGGGACATAGCTGTGTGCAATGTAAGATGGCATGACCCTTTGAGGGGGGCAGCTAAGGTGGTATAACTAGGTGTGGAGCCAACTAAAGTGGCATAACTAGGTGAGGGGGCACTAAAGGGGGCATACCTGTGAGTGGTGGGCCATCTAAGAGGACATACTCTATGGGGGGGGGCACTGTTTGGCGGGATACCTAAAGGGGCATGTGTGGAGACACTTGAGGTGGCAGCAATGTGGGGGTATTACTTTGTTGGTTTCCACTAAAGGGTGCATAACTATTAGGGGGGGCGTCACTGTCAGGGCCACTTAAGGAGGCATAATCTATGTGTGGAGTTTACTTAAAGAATAACTCCTGCAAAAAATTTTATTCTATGTCCTGCTAGAAATGTACATGATGTAATCTGTAGTGAATGTCATTTTCTTACCAGTAGCTGAATTTTTGAGTTATATAATCCTGAAGTCTCTTATCTGTGTCATGTGACTAGGAATTAGACCCACCAACTCACACAGCACCTTATGTGTGGACAGGAAATCTAATTCTCTATGTATTCCTATGGGAGCCTCACTTTCAGTCTCATAGGAATGAATAGAGAAGTGACTGGCTTCCTGTCCTGGGTCAGTTGGAGGTCAGGGAGTTGGTCACATGACCCAGCTACAATAAGAAGAGAGTGGAAACTCTCAATTTCAGCCTCTGATAAGAAAATGACATTCACTACAGATTATATCATGCACCTTTCTAACAGGTCAGAGGATAAACATTTTTTGCGGGAGTTTTTCTTTAAGGGGACATCATACTGTGTGAAGGGGGCACAAAGAGAACATCACTCTGTTCTGGGGGCTTTTAAGAGAGTCTCATTCTGTGTGAGGGGCACCTAAGGGATCACCCTGTGGTGGGAGGACACTTAGGGATATCAAACTCTGTGGGGCACTAAAGGGATATCATACTGCATCAGGATGCAATGCGTTTTTCACTGATCATTGCTAAGAGATGTTGTTTGTAAACCTTCCGTTTTTTTTCATGCGTATGAAAAATACATCAATCCGCATTGCACCCGCGTGGAAAAGACTGAACAACCAAACGCAGACAAAACTGACTGAACCTACTTGCAAAATGGTGCGAGTTTCACTGAATGCATCCTGACACAATATGTATCGTTCGTGTGAAAGAGGTCTTAGGGGCACTACGGGGCATCATTATTGTTAGGGGGCACTGAAAGGACATTCTTACTGTTTGGTCGTCAGAAAGAAGATTAGGTGCAGCTCGGACCTTCAGCCAACAGCAGACTCAGGTATGTGGACCTTTACAAAAAGCGAGACACTGTATTCATTGGAGCATAAATGGCAGCCATATTGGCAGCCATTGATCTTTCTCTGGACACAGGAATAAGTGGAACTGACTGTCCTACATATAAGACTACACGGTTATACTTGAAGTGGGCTTTACAGAATGTCACCCTTAAAGGAGATCTCCAGGAATAAGGACATTTTAGCCCTGCACCCTGCCTCACTAAGCTGTGGATTCATACTTACCTGCTGCTCACTGCTGACTCCGGTGTGTCCATGTTGCAGTCCCCAGAGTGTTTACATCTGGCGCAGCATAGACATGCTCCACTGCAGCCAATGACTGGCTTCAGCTTGTGGCTATGTCACCGCTTAAGCTAGTCACTTCTAGGCTGAAAAGTCGTCTCCAGAGCATCTCCTACCAATGGTGACCGTTCTCATGGACCCATAGACTATAATGTGTGTGAGGGATCCGTAATCACGCCAAAATAGAGCTTACTTCTGTGGTGTCACCACAGACCCACTGTCATGGGTACATGTGCTGTCTGTGGAGACTATGAATACAGGACAGGATAAGAATACAGCATACTAAGCATTTATACCGTCTTAATATTACTACAGTACCTGGGGAGGGTTTACTACTTACTTTATAAATGACACTTGGCTCAAAAGAACAGACAACGCTGCAGTTGTAGAGGCGAGGAAAGTCTATGTACAACTTCCTAAGAGCTTCAGCCGCCTAAAAAATAATCCTACATTTATCTTCATAATCCGCAGTTAGTTTAAATGAGAGGTAAACGCCAAGAATTGTGGTTATTGTACATTAATCCATAGGTCAGTAAAAAATTTTTTTAAATAATACTGTAAAATCCCATTAATTCAAATTTTGAAAATCCCCAAAATTTGGTAACCTGGCTTTTGTTCTAGCATAGATCTGCCATGTGCAGTTTCACAAGACATATAAGGACAGGGCAGGCCTCTCTGTATTTGGCTGTTCCCAAAGCCTGCTATGGTGAATAGTCTCCAGATTTCACAGATAGGATACGATCTCAACCTTGGCAATAAACATGCAGCTCCTGCACTGAGCGCAATATAAAGGGGCCTGTCTTGATGCAGATTCTTTGATGTTGTAAAATATAGAAGTGTAATACTTGCTTTTGACCACTTGATGTCATCAGAGCACAGGGAGCCCCACAGAAGGGAACTCAAATAACCTCATGCATGGCGTTTATGTGGTTCAGAAGTGCAAGTCATATATGCAGCCGCCCATCACCTCTAATCTATTCACATGTGCCTGTTTTCTGCTGACGGCACAGGGTGAGCAGCTGCGGGGAACGTGAATTACAGCTATTCCCACTCCTAAAGCAAAAGATTACCTTAAAGGGGTTGTCGCACAATTCAATATTGCTGTTATATCACCCAAAAAGTAAAAGTCGGTCAATGGAAACCTTTTATGAAAATGTTCCTGGGTCTTGACGGTGCTGCTATATACTTGCTATAGCTCCACCTGCTGTTTTTTTGAATCTTTGACAGAGCGTCCACAGCCAGTGAAAAGAAGCCACTTTGAGTGTGCCGATTCTTATTGGCTGGCCCGTATAATAATATTAAAGGGGTTGTTCAACCCTGGAGGCCTCTCAGGCAGACCCTCAAACTTACCTAATTGGCACCACTGGGTTCTTCGCTCCTCTAGGACCTGCTGCAGCTCTCAGATCTCCCCAGTTTGACGCAGGTCACATGGCCGCTGCAGCCAATCAATGACATGTCTTCCCAGTGTCATGTCACTTAGACAATTGACACCTGGGAGACGCTGGAGGCCACCTGACCCAAATCAACCCGTTTATTGATGCAGCGGCCCAGGGGAAGCAAAGGAGCCGGAACCCAATTAGGTAAGAATGATTCCTTTTGCAGGTCCGACCTTGCTGGGGTGTTGGCCTGAGAGGCCCCCAGGGGTGAACAAGCCCTTTAATCACTACTCCATCTATGTCCAAGAGGATCCAGGAGGTGGGACTGAGCTACTGAGCATGTGTGAGAGAATCAAAGGAACCGCCAGAGGGTGCTATAACAAGTATGTAATAGCAATAATTAGTGTGCTTCCGTTGTTACATCCGGAGAGTCCTCTCTGTACAATAGTAGAATGTATGGGCTCCGATGAGCCGAAGTAAGTTATTCACAAAGTCAGAACAACTAACTTCTGCTCATCGGAGCCCATACATTCTAATACTGTACAGAGATGGATCATCGAACTGTATTAATCCAAAGTTAGGAACAAAGCATCTTCGGATGTAACATCTGAAACTCGCTTTACTCATCACTAGCAATAATGTAATAGTAATATCTAGACACAGGAGTGCAAAATTCCACTTTGCCTGACGTCCAACGTTAAAAAAAAAACAAAAAAAACAAAAAACAGCATAAAACCGCCTAATGAAAGCATATCAGGGCACTGATGATGTGATGTCCTAGGAGTTCATGAAAGAGAAAAATATGCTGTAAATGAAATAAGTTTGCCACCTAACAAGCTGAACCAACAGACTGAATGGTTTACAACAGGGGCCAGCAACCTCCGGCCTCCAGCTGCTCTTTTAAAGGGGTTGTCTCATCTGAGACAATGGGGGCCTATCGCTAGGATAAGCCCCCATTGTCTGATAGGTGTGGGCGGCCGGTCATGCGCGGTATGCTCCCATTCACTTCTATGGGGAGATCACTTGGTGGTGGCCGGATTGGAGTCCTCCAGCCAACACTTTGGCCTGCTCTGTTTTCTGGGACCCGCACCTATCTGACAATGGGGGTATATCCTAGCGATATGCGCCCATTGTCTCAGATGAGAATACCCCTTTATCTGAGTCAATGGAGCATACTGGGAGTTGTAATTTCAGAACTGTTGGAGTGCCGAAGGTGGCTGATCCCTACAAGCATGCCTGTCGCTGGACAAAAAACATTGCAATGCCAGATCTTCCGAAAAAGCCTGCGGGATCCACTGCTACGGATGTGAAGAGTTATTCCCATCTGTACATTGAAAGTCTAACTGTCATGTTTTCATTTAAAAAAAAAAAAAACTATTTTAGCATTTGTTAGTGCTGCTGCAGCATTATCTTTACATACCATGGTTTTCCTAGAGTTTTTCCCTTAGTTACAGCTGTTTTGAACCCTACAATATGAGGATCTTCTCAAGATGGCTCCTGTGCCAGTTCTCTGAGGCCAAAACTGCCTTCCCTCACTTCCCATACACACTTGCTGCAGCCAGCAGCTTCCTGCCAGCCAATCAGATTGAATTACTGAGAGACACGCCTCCTAACTCTGAAGCCTAATGAAGGCATGCAGTGTGGAGGACCGCCCCTCTGTCTTCTGTTTACACTACAGGGAAGACAGAAAAGCCCTAGCAATGCTCTGTTAAGAGACAGGGGACATAAATGAAAGCTGTCATTATAAGGTAATTACAGATCTTTTGACAATCCTTGACAAACTAACTCAAGTAGACATGCCTAGCTCTAATAAACTAGTAAATAAAAAAACAATATGACAGTTACACTTTAAGGCACAGGCGGGTGCGGGAAGAAATCCGTTCTCTCACACAGACCCTCTATGTACTAGACCCATCAGGTTAGATTATTACCTGAGCCGCGTGGCCTTTAACATCAAAGTAAATTATCAGATTGTGATGTAAGCATTCTGTTACGGCTTCCTTCAAAGTCGGAACTTTCTCCTCATTATACAGGTGCCTGCGAAGAGAGAGAAGGGCAGTGTTCCCATAGATTAGACAGGACAATGTGGCATCTGTCAGCAGATTTGTCCCTATGACACTGGCTGACCTGTTACATGTGCACTTGGCAGCTGAAGAGATCTGTGTTGGTTCCGTTACAAAAACGTATCCCCTATCCACATTGGCGGAACAGGTATGTGCGTTGCCGCTCCTTTCCAATCTATGGGACTGCCGGATACAGCAGAGTACAAGCGCTTGGAGTCTTCAGCAGTCCCTTGGAACTGAATGGAGTGGCAGTGCGCAAGTGTGACCACCGCTCCGTTCAAACGGGAAAACTCATACGTCAGTATTTTTCTTTTCCAGATTTTCATTCAGTTTTTTTGCAGATCAGTGTTTCAGCAAAAACCTTCAGTTTTTACCAATTGTACATCTGCATCCGTTTGTTTTTTCCGCAAAAATGTTGCTAGGGTACTAAAAAAAATGTTTTTCTATTTCTTGGAAATGGATCCGCAATTGCGGCTGACATATTGATGCATTCCACATGTCATCTGCCTTTTTAGCAGACCCATTGACTAAAATGGGACCACGCACCGCATTTTGCGTACAATAGTAGGACAAGCTCTATTTTTTTGTGGATCCACATAACGGAATGGAACAACGGATGAGGACAGCACACTGAGTACTGTCCACATTTTTTGAGGGGCTATCAAAATGAAAAGGTCCGCTTTTTTATTCTGCAAAGGTAGTGAGGTAGTGGCCCGGCAGGTTTCCTGCGACGAAGTCCAGATCCCTCTACAGGGGTTACAGGGTGGATACCAGGGAACCGCTAGGACAAAGCCTTTAGGTTTAGCCCATCAGAAATTTGTCACACATTCCCCACATTTCTTTAAGTCTTGCCAATTTAACATATCTAACTGCATCTATTCTTTCCACACATTTAATGAAATGTGTCCTGTATCAGATCCTCTAATTTAAGAATAAAATTCTTCCAGTTTCTAGCCAGGTATGTACGAGCTGCCAGTATATGCTGAATCAAATTATTCATTTTCTTAGGAACCCGATCAAAGTCCATTCCCAATAGACACACTTCTGGGGACAAGGTCACTCGTCTTCTTACTACTTTATACGACATCTCTGAAACTTCCAAAGCGTACCTACTATACTGGAGTCCCACCAAAAATATTCTGCAGTTTTCAAACAGCATCAGGATCTAAATACTTTTGTAATTGCATGTAATTAAAAATTTGGTCCCAGCGGTAGGACCCCCACTGATCAAGAGAATGGGGGCCCCTTGCAGCTCCCCTGAAAAGAACAGAGTGGCCGGTCACACGTGTGGGCAGCCGCCCCATTCATTTCTATGGGAGAGCCGAGTACACGACGTGGATCCATTTATTTGATGCTGCTGCTCTGGGACCCGGCTGCCGTTTGCCTTAGGGTCCATTCACATGTCTGCATTAGAGTTAGGTCCGCACCAATTCCGCAAAATTGCAGAACAGATGCAGACTAGAGTTGAGCGAACGTGCTCGTAACGAGCACTGTAGAGCTCGGATCCCCTGCGCTCGCATGGACGCAGCCATCCGGATCCGTCCTCCTCACCCGACTGCAAGTCAGTGGGGACGGATCTGTTTGGTATGACACACTCGTGTGTCATACCAAACGGATCCGCCCCCATTGACTTACAGTCAGGTGAGGACGGATCCGGATGCCTGCGGCCATGCGAGCGCAGGGAATCCGAGCACTACAGTTTTCGCTACAAGCACGTTCGCTCAACTCTAGTCTGCATCTGTTCTGCAATTTTGCGGAATTGGTGTGGACCCATTCACTTCAATGGGGCCGCAAAGGATGCTGACAGCGCACTGTGTACTGTCCGCATCTGTAGTTCCGTTCCGTGGCCCCGCAAAAAAGACAGAGCACGTTTTTTTCTTGTCTGCAACCATGGACAAGTATAGCAGTCCGAAAAATTTCGAACGTTCATAGCTGGTGTCCATGTTTTGCGGATATGCTGTGTTTGACAGGCTGGGGCACATCAGATACTTCCCGGTACGTGCAGTATGGTTCTTTATCTTTACTAGGCCTTATAAAATGCTGGCGTTTGTGTAGGATGTAAGATAAGAACATTTATGGGGTGTGAGGCTGATAAGGAGCAACTCCACCCCCTACGTCTGCAGGTCCCTTTACACATTAGATATTTGTTTAAAAAAAACGTAAAAATCAAGTGAAAGTGATCAATTCTCGATTAGTGTAAAAACATTGAACAATCCAAGGACAAGCGATAATGGATTAGGCTACTTTCACACTTGCGTTGTTGTTTTCCGGTATTGAGATCCGGCAGAGGATCTCAATACCGGAAAAAATATTTCCGTTTAGTCCTCATGCATTCTGAATGGGAAGAGATCTGTTCAGGATGGATCAGGATGTCTTACATTCCGGCAGCATTCCGTTTTGTGAATCGCTGCAAGCTGCAGTTTTGTGTCCGGTTATAGAAACAGGAAAAAAAAACGGATCTGGCACTGAAAATAATATAAGTCAATGGATCAGTTTTTTTCCATTTTGATTTCACACAACCGCATCCTAACGGATCAGAAAAATAAAAAAAAGCAAAATCAAAACAGATCAGTTTAATTCCGGTATTGAGATCCTCTGCAACGCAAGTGTGAAAGTAGCCTTAGTTTCTCATTCCTGCGATCGCTGAGGTAGACGCCCAAATCATCTCTCATCGTCCAGAATTCGACGAGCGTAAACCGGTATCATTTACAGCACGGATGGTTCCACTGCGGAGGCGGAAAGGTTATGCCACTCGTGTCATGTTAAAGGGGTTCTACGCTTTTTTCCTTACTGACGATCTATCCTTCGGATAGTTAATCAGCATCTGACTGGCGGGTTTCCGCAAAATGATAGATGTGCTATACTTGTCCGCAAAATGTGGACCCATTGAAGTGAATGGGTCTGCAAAAAATATGCAGATGCAACTCGGACCGCATCCATATTTTTTGCAGATCCGCAAAAATGGATATGGTTGTGTGCATGGGTGTATATACATGTATACTGCTGACACTGCCTGCACTTACCGTAAGCGATGTTTAGCCGCAGGATTCAGCTTCCTGACTTCCGTGAATGTAAGGTCACTTAATTTCCCAAAGCCATCTGTCGTGCGTTCTACAGTGTCATCGTGCATGAGAATAGGCACTCCGTCCTTAGTGAACTCCAGGTCCAGCTCCACAGCCACGGCTCCATTCTGTGCAGCCTAGAAGGAGAGGGGATGAAACGCATCAGCACCTATCGTCCAGACGGGGTAATGGCGGAAGGGAGCTCTGCGTTTTATGGTGCGTCAAAAACCCCAGCTCCAGGTGTCACATGGAAATCTATAGGGAACATTATGGCAGCACGCTCTGGGTCTGGCATTTTTTTCCTCACCATCTAATGTTTTTATCCCATAGGCACCCATTGTTGTTGTGGTTTTTTTTTTTCTTGCTTGAAAAAACACAAGTACCAGTGTGTGTTGTCTTTTATAACAGCATTTTTGCATGTTTTTTAACCAGTGTATTTTTCTCACATTGCACCACGAATGGATTGATATTACAGGGGGGTACAAACCAGGGCTGTGGAGTCGGTAAGCCAAAGCCCTGACTCCAACTCTGACTCCTCAATTTCCCCTGACTCCGACTCCCGACTCCCAATCCGACTCCGACTCCCTCATACATGGAGCATGTTTAAGTGATAACTTTAAACAAACTTTGCATAAATCAATAGTACAGATAAGTCATGACAAAAAGAGTTTGTAATATATGTGTTAGGCTACTTTCACACTAGCGTTTTTAAATTCCGGTATTGAGTTCCGTCAAAGGGGCTCAATACCGGAAAAAAACGCTTCAGTTTTGTCCCCATTCATTGTCAATGGGGACAAAACTGAACTGAAGACAACGGAATGCTCCTGAAAGCATTCCGTTCCGTCTTCAGACCGGAGAACAAACCGCAGCATGCTGCGGTTTTCTCTCCGGTCCAGGCATCCGCACCAAGACGGATCCGGAATGACCCCCAATGGAAGTCAATGGGGACGGATCCGTTTGGTGTGGACACACCAGTAATCCGGATCTGTCCTCCATTGATTTCCAATGGGGGGTCATTCCGGATCCGGCATACATACACACAGACTACATACAAACAAACATACAGACATACATACAAACATACAGACATACATACATACATACTCACATACTCCCGGGACGCCGGCAGCAGGTCTTCACGCGGCTCCTGCACGCTGCGATGACGTTTCCCCACTGCGCCCAGCAGAGGGCGCTGTGGGGAATCGTCATCACTGCGCGCAGGAGGCGCGTGAAGACGTTCTGCCGGCGTCCCGGGAGTATGTGAGTATGTATGTATGTCTGTATGTTTGTATGTATGTCTGTTTGTATGTAGTCTGTGTCTGTTTGTATGTGTGTCATGTGTGGGGCCGGAGCGCTGCTCCGGCTCCACACATGTATAGCGTTAGCACGGATCCGTCGGCACCCTTTAGGTGCCGGATCCGTGCTAACGCTAGTGTGAAAGTAGCCTTACTAGATATCTTTACTCTGAACTTTCAGTATCAGGCTTCTCTGGGTACAGATCACTAAGGGCCTGATGTATGAAAACTGCCTAGGTCTAAGACTTTCTTTGTTGCCCATAGCAACCAATCAGAGCTCCCCTTTCATTTCTCCAGAGCACTATATAAAATGAAAGGGGAGCTCTAATTGGTTTCTATGGGCAACAAAAAAACTTCTACACCCAGACAGTTTTCATACATAAGGCCCGAGGTGTTTTACATCAGAGGAAAAGCAAACTAAAACATAAAGCAGAGAGAACATGGACAAGTGATTTATGCACAGTTCATTGAAAGTTTAGATATACTAAGAAGTACTTGCCTTAAAGGGGTTTTCTCAGCACATTGATTCACTGGCTGACAGGCAGTTTGCTCTTATTATGTCTCCTCAGGCTGTGGGGGGGTCTCCAGCAGTTATTAGCATATATTAACTTACTGTGACAGAGCAGGAGGTTGTGATCTCTAACACAATTACAGGTAAAGCCATCCTTCTCAGTCCTCAACAAATTTTGCTTACTGAGGTTACTCCTGCTCTCAGCTAATCAGATAACAGTCTTTCTGGTCTGCAGGTTACCATACAAACCTGTGTACAGTAAGAGACCTGCTGAACTGTCTATAGTTCATGACTAAAGTAAAATCTACTGACCACTGTATTTAGAAAATCTCTTCTTTTAACTGTCCTTTTATGTTGAAAGCTAATCTTTGTAACTAGTGAGAAAACCCCTTTAATCCTGTTTTCTCCAGCAGATCTGAGATGAGTGCAGCCATTCCTTCCCAGTGCCCTTTTCCTCTGATCTGTAGCAGAGGAGTTTCACTTCTGAGCATCTACATAAAGGGCAGTACACAGTAATCTCAACTGAAAGCCTAGATCCTTAGTTCAGGAATAGAACAGACATTTATAGGACATTTCATCATGTGCCCAGATTCTTATGAAAATATATTCAGCACATACTGCATTGAACTAACTGTACCAATTTATTATATATTTTAGGAGTCGGAGTCGGTCCATTTTATACCGACTCCAACTCCGACTCCACCAAAATGGTCACCGACTCCGACTCCACGACTCCGACTCCACAGCCCTGGTACAAACTTTACTATTTAAAAGAAAAAAAGACATGTAAAAAAACACCAGGTGGTAAAAATGCTTAAAAACACCTTAAAAACAAGTCTACAAAAATTCTAGTCAGGTGTTTTTTGAGGCTTCATCTTCCTTGAGCCATAACTTTTTTATATTTCCGTTCATGTATCCATATGAGGGCCACCATTTAATATAGCAAACAATATAGTGGGAAGCAAGAAAAAAATCCAAACGGGGTGGAATTGCCCTTTATTCTCTGGGTCAGTACGACTACAACGATACCACATATGTATAGGTTTTTATGTCTAAATAGTGTAAAAATAGATTACAATTTAGAATTTTTTATTTTTTTTTACATCACCATATTCTGACCCCCATAACTTTTTTATAGTTATATCTACTGAGCTGTGTGGGACAGCTGCGGGACAATCTGTAGTTTTTATTGATACAGTTTTGGAGTGTGTGTGACTTTTTGATCACGTTTTATTACATTTTTTGGGGTAAAAGAAGCGATGAAAAAATGGCAAATCAGTCATTTTGACACTTTTTTTCTGTTACGCCATTCGCCGTATTGGAAAAATATTTTTAGATTTTAATAGTACAAGCGTTTTCAGACGCAGTGATGCCCATGATGTTTATATTATTTGTTATTTATGTATTTATTTTAGTGGGGGATTTAAATTTTTATATATTTTTTATATATATATATTTTTTTTACTTTTTTATGGTTTTGTAGTCAGTATTTGAGGCTACAAGATTCACTATTTTATTTTTTATTCTATATTATCATGTTTCATAAAGATCCATGATAATTGCTCATTTCTTATGTTGTCCTGCCACCTGCTGGCCAAAATAAGAATTGCAGCTGCAATACCCTGGGTCTCAGAGACCTAGCTTATTGAATTCAATTATTGGCTGCTGAGGATGCCGGCAAGAAGTGCGCGCTTCCAGGTTTTTTAGCTTTTAGATGCCGTGATCATACTTGTGTCCTGCTGTTCCATTTAAAGTCTATAGCACTGATGGAAGCCGCTTAGACCTCACCATCACTTATCCCGTGGACAGGAGATACATGCTTCCTGCTGGAGTTCCACTTTAAGAATCAATAATCCAATTTGGTCAAATTTCCTGCAATGGTCTCTTTTGCGGCAATTTAACCCTATGGGATGTTTCCATTGGTAGCGGAGCAGCAGGCTCCTATCTGCGGTCCTGGGGGAGGGAGGTTCACTGTTCTAGTAATCGGGGGGAGGGATGTCACATCACAGTAGTCCTGTCCGGTGGAGAGATGGTACCACTTTAAGACCAATCGCAAAGTTGCTTGTTTTTCTGATGGTTTCCATTACCTTAAGGCCCCTTTCACAATGCGTGACGTGGACACCCGCACGGAAAAAACTGAACAACTGAACGCAATCGCAGACAAAACTGACTGAACTTGCTTGCAAAATGGTGTGAGTTTTCCTGAACACACCCTGAACACATCCTGACCTAATCCGTCACACTCGTGTGAAAGGGGCCATAGGGTTCAATCTCACCACCGTATCCATCTGGACGCCTGCCTTCCACATTTTGTAGAACAGAACATCCTCCTCCATGATAGAAATGCCAATTCCTGTCCACAAAAAATGGTCCAGAATAGGACATGTTCTATCTTTTTTTTGCGGGGCCCCGGACGGACAGACGGGTGCGGATAGCACATGGCCTTATTCACACAGTCAGTGTCCGGTCAGTGTTTAATTAATAATTGTGAGCCAATGTCACATTTAATTAAAGTAAATTGGGATGCGGAGCGACGCGCCCGTTGCCATGGCTGCAACCTGACAGTCGAGAAAAAATCCTGCAGGTTTGGAGATGTCCCAACATAACCCCATACACTGCAATCTCTGCCTGGGTGACCTATTTTGTGTGGAAAGTTGCCATATAGCCCTAAAGAAAATGCTTCTAGTCACTGACAGAAAGCAGAGGTCTTGGAAATGCAGAGGAACTAAAGGACACAGTTGCAGACTATGCTGAAGGCTGGCAGCCCTGTATATATGCCTATGCTGATGGCAGCCCTGTATATATGCCTATGCTGATGGCAGCCCTGTATATATGCCTATGCTGATGGCAGCCCTGTATATATGCCTATGCTGATGGCAGCAGTGAATGGCAGCATAGCCAGCGCCTGTCTGTGGGCAGCTCACACTCACCACTCTGATGGCGGCCAGGGTGTTCTCAGGGGCATCGTGGGCGCCTCCTCTGTGGGCAATGCTCGACACCTTCCCCCGGGGCTTCAGCACCTGCTGTGCCCGGGACTCCGGGACCGGCTCGAACCTGAAGAGGAGGAGCAGGAGGTAGAGGCCGCCGGTCAGGAAGACGGAGAGCTGGGGGCTGCGGGTGGTCAGGAGCAGGAGAAAGAAGACGCTGCTGAAGGAGAGCAGCAAACCCTCGCCCCACAGCATGGCGGCCGCCGGGACTGAGTCGCTCTCTGCCTCCAGGGTTATTACACAAACTGATATTCCGGTAGTGAGGCGGAGAGATGGCGACAGGCAGGCCCAACAATGGCTGATGTCACTGCATACTGCTCCAACCGTATAGCGGGGTCATAGACCGGGTATACACAGGGAGAGATATACTATATGCAGATATATATATATATATATATATATATATATATATATATATATACTACAGTCTACAGAGAGATATGGTTTATACAGGGAGAGATATATACTGTATACAGGGACAGATATACTATATACAGGGAAAGATATACTGTGTACAGAGAAAAATATATACTATACACAGGGAGAGAGAGAGATATTATATACAGAGAGATATATACTATGTACAGAGATATATATACTATGTACAGAGAGAGATATACTATATGCAGGGAGATATATATATATATATATATATATATATATATATATACACTGTAAGGTTATACACAGGGAGAGATATATACTGTAGATAGGTTATATACAGGGAGAGATATATACTGTAGATAGGTTATATACAGGGAGAGATATATACTGTAGACTGGTTATACACTGGGTAAGATATATACTGTAGACTGGTTATATACAGGGAGAGATATATACCGTGGACTGGTTATATACAGACTGGTTATATATCACCGGCACTGGTATAAGGCCAGGAAGGGGTTTAAATAGAGCACCGAAGCCCAGGATCAGAACCCGATAGGTCAGAACACGGCACACAGGAATAGGACAGCTATTGCTATTTTATGATTTTTGATTCAATATTTATAAAAACTGTTCGTTATGGACATGGCTATACCTAATATGTCTGTTTTTCTGTCTTTTTTTCACTTTTATTTGTCTTTATTAAGGGAAAAGTGTTTTTTTTTTTTTTAAGACAATCTCTGTTTTATTTTCAAAGATTACATACACAATATAACACGACAACTTTCAAAAGTCTACAGAAAGTCGTAATACATATAATCCATGTCTCCAGAGTACATAAACATATCATAAAGAGTTTTTATAAGTGAACACAGATTCAGATGCACAATTTACTTATTGATAGTAGACCATCATAATGCAAACCTCAAAAACTTCTGATGTGATACGACAAGACCAATAGACTACATACAATTGGACACTAGACAAGGAAACACAAGACAAGGAAAGGGAAGGAAGGGAGGGGGAGGAAAAGGGAGTGAAGATGGTAGGGAAAAGAATGAGGGATCACTGCTGACTATACATCAGATAAAAAGAGAAAAAGTAGTCCACAGTCCACCCCCCCTCAATCAAGAGAAGCTCGTAGCTCCAACCATGGTCTCCATATTTTTTCATAGTGATCGTGCGTTCTAGATAGCCAGCTGGACAACTCCTCAAACTGACAGATCTGATCAACTTTTTTGATCCATTCCCCCAATGTTGGTGGAGAGGTGTTCAGCCAGTGTAATGGGATCAAGGCTTTCACTGCCGCAATTAAAGGGTTTCTGTCACCAGTTTTGGGCATATAAAACAGGATGACATTTGCAATGTGCAAATGTCAACTGATGCCCAAACTGGTGATGATTTTTTTACTGGTGCCCCCGTTTTTGAAATAAATCATCTTTTGTTGTATGCAAATGAAGCTTACTAGGTGCAAGGGGCGGTTACCTCGCACCTAGTAAGCTCCGTTTGCCCACCCGCGGTCACGCCTACCTTCACTTGATTGACAGGGCCAGGCAGCTTGTTGGATCCTCTGCCGGCCCTGTGCTCCATTCAAATCCCGCGCCTGCGCCCTGCGGAATAAAAGCGGCGCAGGCGCAGTGAGCGGCGCTGGCCGCCGGGCTCCCGGCTACCTCACTGCGCCTGCGCCGATGACGTCAGAGTACACATGCGCTCACTGCGCCTGCGCCGCTTTTATTCCGCAGGGCGCAGGCGCGGGATTTGAATGGAGCACAGGGCCGGCAGAGGATCCAACAAGCTGCCTGGCCCTGTCAATCAAGTGAAGGTAGGCGTGACCGCGGGTGGGCAAACGGAGCTTACTAGGTGCGAGGTAACCGCCCCTTGCACCTAGTAAGCTTCATTTGCATACAACAAAAGATGATTTATTTCAAAAACGGGGGCACCAGTAAAAAAATCATCACCAGTTTGGGCATCAGGTGACATTTGCACATTGCAAATGTCATCCTGTTTTATATGCCCAAAACTGGTGACAGAAACCCTTTAAGTGTGTGAGCAAATTCTTCTTAGAAGGGCCATATGTCGTAGTGGGTCTAGCGAGAGCTAGGATTTCCATAGAGAGTTTGACTTCCTTGTTACTAATCTTACTCAATTCTTTCTGAATATCATCCCAATACGAAGGTATTTTGTGGCAGTCCCACCATATGTGACATAGTGAGCCAATATCAGTGCCACATCGCCAGCAAAAAGCTGAGGGGGATAACCCTCTTTCAAATGGAAAGTGCATTTTTTTTTTACTTAATTCTTTTAATTATGAAAAACACTTTTTATTTTTGTCCCACTGTGGGACTTTTGGGGGTCTGGTCCTCTGCATTGTGTATACATTGTGTATTGTAATGCACTGCCTGTCAGCTTTCACACTGACAGAGTGCCTATGAGACCCAGTCTGGGGGTTGGATCTCATAGGCTTCCATAAAAGGCAAGCCCTGATGCCTATGCAAGGCTTTGGGCTGCCTTCTCAGCCATCGGGTCCCCGTCACCACAGCCTGGGGAGCAGATGGAGATGGGGAGGGAGACCATATCCTTTGCAAGCCCTGTGTATGCCGTGGTAGGCACCGGGTTAATACGCCAGCATTGATGTGTTCACCAATGCCAGCTTATACAGCAGGGGCTTGGCTGTCAGGAACCCACCCGATCAGCACACCGTACCTGTATGGCGCTGGGACTCATCACGTCCTGTAGTGCCGTACAGGTACAGCGCTTGTATCCTACAGGTTGAATACATGTATATCAGAAAATTGTATGATTTCCTATTATATAAACAAATAAATGAAAAAATAAATAAATAGAAAACCAACCTTCTTGGAAAGAGTACTCCTGAATTTTGAGAACTGTTAGGGATCAAAATACAAAAATACTACAAGGGATGATTCCTGAATAGAAAGCAGCTGATCTACTGGTCCAGAACAGCACAAACAGACTAAAGAGACACTAAGGCCCCTTTCGCACGAGCGAGTTTTCTGCACGGGAGCAATGCGTGATGTGAACACATAGCACCCGCAGTGAATCCTGGCCCATTCATTTCAATGGGTCTGTGCACATGAGCGTTTTTTTTCACGCATCACTTCTGCGTTGCATGAAAATCGCAGCACGTTCTATATTCTGCGTTTTTCACGCAGCCCTGGCCCCATAGAAGTGAATGGGGCTGCGTGAAAAACGCATTGCATCTGCAAGCAAGTGCAGATGCAGTGCGTTTTTCACTGATGGTTGCTAAGAGATGTTTGTAAACATTCAGTGTTTTATCACGCGCATGAAAAACGCATCAAAACGGATTGTCCCCGAGCGGAAAAAAAATGAGCAACTGAACGCAATCACAGACAAACCTGGCCAAACTTGCTTGCAAAATGGTGCGAGTTTCCCTGAACACATCCGGACCTAATCCGTGACGCGCGTGTGAAAGGGGCCTAAGGAGGTCATTTATCAAACTGGAAAAGAGAACTGGCTTAGTTGCGCAGAGCAACCAATCAGATTCCACCTTTCATTTTCCAAAGGAGCTGTCAAAAATGAAAGGTGGAATTCGATTGGTTGCTATGGGCAACTAAGCCAGTTGTGCTTTACACCAACTATGATCCATTAGTGTAGAGAAAGCCTCAGGAACCCAGACATACGGAGACAGACTTTGGAACACGTGCAGACTTGGCAATATCTTTTTGAACCCAGACATACCACAGGAAACCAGTCCAACAGTAATAACTGGGGCTAATACACAAATGGCAAGAGCTGTAGGGCACATACAGACACACTTGGCAGAAACTGGCTTAGTTGCCCATAGCAACTAAGATTGATGCTTTCCCTTTTCAAAGGAGCTCTGAAAAATGAAAGGTGGAATCTGATTGGTTGCTGGGGGCAACTATGCCAATTTTCCTTTGCACCAGGTTTGATAAATCTCCCCCAAAGATTTAAGGCCTCAGCTTCAGGAATAAAGCAGACAGAACTAAAAAAAGAAAGGTCCAACAGACAATGCATAGCTGCCAACTGTTCCGAATTTGCTGAGACACTCCTGGCAAATTTGCGCTGTCCTGTGACAAAAATGGGCGGGCTACCAAATCCGGATTGTTTGAAACAGTTCGTATTCAGAAATGAGTCCACACTATGCAAAGATTGTTCAATTTATTGTTTGACATTATTTTCTTAAAATGTTCATTGTTACATTGAAAATTGTAAAATGATTTACATATCTAGTCTGTATTTGTATACTTTTCGTATGCATTCCTTCTTGTTTCTTGCAATCAACCCAATAAATAATATTTGAAACTAAAAATGGGCGGGCTAACACAAACCATGCCCATAAATACATGTAACCATTAACCTCACAAGGACCAGACTGGAGAGAGATACACGTCACAGCGATGCAGTTCACAACCACAAGCGACCGAGGCCAGTACGCATGGACTGAAGCGATGTGCACTGCCATACTGAGAAATGACACTATACAACGCCAAGAGAATCTGGTAATGTTCCCTATATAGCACTTATTACAATAACTCAAAATAACTCCCAGAATCTATATTCCAGGTAAGTGCACTTATTAACATATAAAATGTAACTTTTAATAGGATAATTAAAACAGTGTGTCCATAACAATCCTACACACTGAAGAAAAAAACATGTATGCTCAAACAAGTGGAACAATATATGGTACATAAAGCACCGAGGCTGAGAGATCGATCAACAGCCTACAATCAAACTAATGCAGTACTCTGTAGTAGTAATAATGCAACGGTCTTACCCATCCAGGCAGTCACGTGAGTTGTTGGTCCTACTTGGTACCGCAACACAGGCTGTTAGGACCAGAAAAAGGTTAAAGGCAGATGTTCAGCAAATATCTACTGTGTAATAATAAAATAAGGGCATGGGCACCGTCCCTAATATAACCCTGATGATGAAGGGTGAGGGGACTACACATGCCCTGCCTATCTATACGGGGCAACCCATGATGGTTGGGGACCCCGTCAGGATGCCTTTCCCAATGTCCCGGACCTAACCCTCAAAAATTAGAAAACAAAAAATGATGCCCACTCCCGACGTGGCACGTTTCTGTCAAAGGACTCGTCAGGGGAGTATAGCTACTAAATCGCAATAAAAGTGCTAAGTAGATAAAAGGGTTAATCATGGGATATGGTTCAGGTAATGACACCATCCCATTCAGACACATAGAGCCAGTGGGCTACTATGACAATATATCAAAAACCAGCCAGAAGGTAGTGTCAATACAACTGCTTAGGGTAATCCATAATAGGGGCAGATGACACTGATGGTGCTGGGTCTCCCAAACCCTCGGTGCGAGGTAATAAACCAAAGTTATGGAGCCAATATATTACCTGTCTGAGACAGCTTTAAATGGACGAAGTCCGCGCTTTCCGAGTGGGTCCGCCCCCCCCCAGCCGCATCATCGGGCCTGACCACGTGACTTATCACGTGGTCGGGCCCGATGACGCGGCCGGGGGGGGGGGGGGCGGACCCACTCGGCCAACAGCAGTAGGAGCAGGAACATTTGGAGAAGCAGGAAGATGCAATTTAAAACTCATCAGATTTAGCCGTGTCCAAACCTCAAAAAGACCGATGAATGGGGTGCCAACTTATACCAAGGTACCTTGGTATAAATTGTAAGTTGGGGCCAGTCTAAAACCACGGTTAACTTCTCAGGATCCATCTTGATTCTGTGTTTAGCGATTATGTAATTTAGGTAAGGGCTCATGCACATGACTGGTGCCGGCCCGTGGCCGTATTGCGGGCACCAGCCGTGTGCAGCCCGCATCACGGACCCTTTCACTTCAATGGGTCCACAATCACGGAGCTGCGGAGTGGAGGCACGGATTGGAATACCACGGAAGCACTACGGTGTGCTTCCATGGTGTCTCTGGCCGTGCCTCCGCAACGCAAAAAAGTAGTGCATGCATGACTTTTTTGTGGTGCGGACCGTCAGATGCAGATCGCGGACCCCTTTCAAGTGAATGGGTCCGCGATCCGAATGCGGCGGCCCCACTGTCAGTGCCCGTGCATTGTGGACTGCAAATTACGATCCACAGCACGGGCACTGAACACACACGTTCGTGTGCATGAGCCCTTAGCCTGTTCTGTCGCTTCTCTTCAGACAGCTTGGATCTGTCCATCTGCATGGAGTCCTGGGCAGGAGCTGAAGATTAGGGACGGCTGGGCCTTTGTATCGTAGGCACCAGTCTGGGGGTTCCCCTCTCTGCAACTTCCCTGAGCCATTAGCTAAACTGGAGATCAATACAGGTAGCAGGGAAAATCGGATCATGACAACAAAAATAGGAAAATTACAACATGTCGTAGTTTCAGTCCGGCTGCCTCTCGGCATGTTTGCCGTGCTGAGGCCGGAACTCCTGCCCGCCCCCATAACTGCACACATGCACTAGCGGCAGCACGGATCTGGCAGGCCCCGCCGGAACAGCCTGCCGGACACCCGTGCTGCCAATGTGAAAGTAGCCTAAGTCAGTGGGTCATCTAGTTCCCAAAGAGGGGTGACCCAGGCTAAAGCTGCTCCCCAGAAGGGACACGACGTTGGACTGGTCGGTGGACAACTGGTGAGCTTGCAACTTACAATAGAATGAGCACTGGTTCAGAAACTCCTGGCAGAACTTAGGGTCTCCCTCATAATGTGGAAGCAGATGCGGAGCGGAGGCACGGATCGGCACAATACTGCACCAGAAACTTCCTAGTTGGTCCTAATGGGTGGAGATGGTATTCAGGAATTGCAGTAGTTGCTTCTGGCACCTGTGCTGGTTATTCAGCTCCTTGAAGACTTCAGATAGACCCAACTTAGGTGGGCCAGTGGTACAAACCTGGCCTGTACAAACTGTTATAAAGTGGATGTGGATCCTCTGTGTCACTGGAACAGATTTGGCATGGGGCTACTCCTGAGGGTGTAATCTAAGTGCCTCCCGTGGTATGCACCCTTTAATCCCTATAGAGGGATCTGGACTTCCCTGAAGGTGACCCACAAGGCTGCTACCTCTTGAAGTAGTCTCTGTTTAAGTAACAGATGGCTGACTCGCAGGGGTAAAGAGATAGGCTGAAGTCAGGGCAGGCAGAATATGTGTAATCCGATAAACAGTCCAATGTCAGAGCAGGCAATTCATGGTCCGAACAGAGATAAGGCAGAGGTTGGGTGAGGAAGTGAAGGGTCAAATCCAGAAAACAGGCAGAAGTCAGTACAAGTGCAGATGAATGTAGAACAGCACACGTTGAGAACTATAGCGGAGTACAACCTTTTGCTTTACGCTTTAAAGAGCTAGAGGAAGCACGCATGTGCGCCCTACATGCACTGAGAGGCGCTGCTGGCAAGAAGGAAAGAGCAGCAGCCAGACTTCACCAGCGGCCTGCCAGGAAGAGGGAGAGGAAGGCCGGCAGACCTGAGCCACGGGTGGGGGAGAGTAAGTGAGCAGAACTGCTTCGCTCCCCCTGGTGGGTACAGGCCACAGTCTTAACAAGAATTGTATGTTTACCCACATTGATGCCAGTTCTTGTGCCCAGAACCTGTCCTGGCCAGGATGAACCCAACTGAATATGGTGCGGGGTACCACGCTGTGTATGCTGGCAGGGTGAAATCAGTGGCCCAAATTAATTTCACCCTTTCAATCTCAGTCTTTTGTGCACACCTTGATGCCCATTTGTGTGCCAGTCATTTCAGTTTTTATCAGGCTTTGAACAGATTTTACCCCTGGACAACTCAGTGCAACTTATTTAATTGCTGGAGAAAAGTTATTTTCATACTTCATTAAGAAAACACGAAAAACACAAATGATGCCAATAAGAAACCAATGGTCAAGAAACCAACTTCAGCCCCCAATAAGAAACTGGTCACAATTCAAGTGAACACGGGATAGCTGCAATACCAGACAGATCCTCTGCTGAACATGGGTGGCGCTGTTCTTCGAGCAGACTCTTTCATCCCTAGACAGCTCACATATTTATGGTGTATCCATAAATAAGCAGGGGTGCTGAGAGTCGGACCCCCGCCGATCGGATATTGATGACTCCTGGAAAACCCCTTTAATTACAGAACCTCTTAAAGGGATTATGATGATGACCTATTAGGATCTGGTGGGTCCAACATTCTGCAGCCCGATCAGTTGTACTCTACAGCGCCATCCATAGTGTAATGGAAGGTGGTGGTTACTGCAGCGCTGCCCCTATTCTGTGTCACCCTGACTACACTACATCGGGTCCCCTCCTGAGCATAGGCCATCAATATAAACGTCCCCCAAAACCCCTCTTGCACCTCATCCGCTAGGTATGAATATACCCTTATCATAAAAGGCCCCCAGCTGCCATGAACCTCCCTCCCTCCTGCGCTGCGAGAACTACGAATGCCAACAAACGCATCATCTGTATTACAGCTCTACAGCTACCACCAGAAGCTCCTCCCACCCGGAAGAGTTTCTGAGGAAGTGGGCGGGCTTAGAAGGTTCTCTAACTTTCATTCTCTTGCCCCCGCCCCCTGGAGGGCGGGGTTTAGGGAGGAGGCAGCGGCGGCCGTTGCCTGGAGAAGCTGTTGCCGCCAGAGCCTTGAGATATGGCGGTGAAGAGCGGGAGGAGGGGCTGAGCTGTCATCTGTGCGGGCTTTGTTAGGCGACTAACGGCCGGAAGGAGCTGAGGAGATGAAGTGACCGCCACCGCCGGAGAGGTAGGTACCACAGAGCAGTGAGCTGTGCATGCAGACCAGCATAGGGCTGCACCATCTATACGGTCTGTACTGTACAGACAGTGGACACTATGGGGTGGTATTCCATCCCCTGCCTGCTGTCTCATGACCTGGTAATGCAGAACCGTGCGGTGGTTGTCAGACGCAGACTCTGATGGCCTGACAACCTCTTGTAGCTGAGCAGCCTCATAGCCATTTCTTTGGGTCTCTGGTTTTATATAGATGAGGCTCTCTATCAGATATACCGCCATGACGTTAATCACCAGCGCCAAACTTGGGGTATGGCGCAGCGTGGGATGATGAGAGTTTACCTGTGGCACTACTCTTCCCATCGGATATGCAACAGCCTTCCTACTATTGTGCCATCCCTTCGTTATCAGCCCATTTACACTGATTTTGAGGTGTATGTCGCAGGCAGACGTTGGGCAGTTATCCTGATAGATGTCCCTGACATGTAGGCACATAGTGGCATATGTCACCCATAGGGGTGCATTCTGCAGGCTCAACCCTATCGGATGTGGCTGTTTATTTTCCTGTTCAGCAGCTTTAGGGCTCATGCACATGAACGTATTTTCTTCCCGTTTCGCTTCCGTTTTTTTTTTTTTTGCGAAGAATATGCGGAGCCATTCATTTCAATGGGTCCACGAAAAAAACCCGGAAGTTACTCCGTGTCCGTTCCACAAAAGAATAGAACATGTCCTATTATTGTCCGGGATAGGGCTGTTCTATTAGGGGCCAGCTGTTCCGTTCTGCAAAATATGGAATGCACACGGACGTCATCCGTATTTTTTTTGCAGATCCGTGTTTTGCGGACCGCAAAATACATACGGTCATGTGCATGAGCCCTTATAGTAAAAAGAATGGCCACGTCCAGTCTAGATCCAGATGGAAGAGCCCGCAACGTGCGCTAGTGCATCGGGGAGCGAGGGAGGGGTAAGTACTATGTAAAACATCTTCCTCCGCAGGTTAGTACAGATTGCCCGGAGTACCCCTTTAATTCTGCCGCTCTTGATGTAAGAGATGAGATCCCCTTGGTCTGTGATTACGTTGTTCCTCCGGACGTAGAAAGCCTCTCATGGAGACCGTCAGAGGTTGATGTAGGTGGGGGTCCTGTGCTGTAGTGTCTGAGCTCTGCCCCATCTTCTTCACCTTGACCTTTCACTTAAAGAAGAACTCCCGCAAAATTTTTTTTTTTTTAGTGGAGAAAAAAGCCCTGCATGTAATCGTAGAGTCGTATACTCTACCCCAGTCTTATGTCAACTACGGGTCGCCTTACGACTATCGCAATCTTCTAACCGTGATACCTAGGATGAGTATAATGTAGATTAAAGGGGAACCCAGCGCTCGGCTATTTCCACCAGTCCTGCAGAGAATCGACGTGCCCCTGCGTAACTTTCTTCATTCATACGGTGGGGGGAACAGAAGCCCTCGTTCTTGCGATCAGTGTTCGGCCCTCTACAATCTACATTGCGCGGCTCCATTCAGGTGAAATCATTAAAATTATGGAGCGGGGTAAACAGCGAGGCCGTGTTCACACGTGACTGATTATCTGCAGATTTGCTTTTGCGGATTTTCACCTGATAAATCGGCAGTGTTGTACCGCAGATTTTAGGAAATCTCATTCACCCACTGGATACGAAAACCGCAGCGTAGATTGACCGGCGGTGCGTGTTAGAAATCTATAGCAGGTCCGTTTATGCTACGGTTCTCCCCTGCGTATTTAACCCCTTGCAGTGGAGGGGGGGAAGCCCACCGACTTTTCTGCTGCAAAAAAACGGCCCTAAAACCGCTGTGGACTTTTCCGCTATGGTTTCTGGTACATGCGGACGTACCACGAAGGGGATGCAGCTCTTACCAGAGCTCCGTGGCCTCCTTAAACAGCTGATCTATGGGGATGCTAAGAGTCAGACCCCCCCCCGATCTGATATTTTAAAGAACTAGAAAATTCCTTTAGGCCGGAAGTCGCACGTAGCGGATTATTAAAATCTGAAGGGCTGCATGTGGCTGCTGCGTGGGGACAGTGAATGGCTGCAGTGGTCCACGTGATCAGGGACCAGGTGTCATCTGTTCTGGTCCACCGGGGACTGGGAACCGTGAGGTGTGCTGGAACCGAATGGCTTTCAGGGGTGTTTTTTTTTTTTTTTAAAAACATATTCTCGGTGGTCAGTCATTTTTTTAGGTGGGGGTCGTACAACCCGTGTAAAGGGAACAGATGACCTGAACCCCCACATTAACTTGGCGGTGGCCCTATCACTATTGCACAAGACCGTTATTTGAAATGTGAGCACTTTGCTTGTACAGTCCTTCCGCTGTGACCTGAGGTTTATTTTACTGTTGACTGACCCTTTATTATGCCGTTTACTGACCCTTTATAGCGTATGCAGCTTTCAGATGAGTAAAATACGACACCTATTAAGGACTCGGACAAGTGCACCTATCATTATCCTGCCATTCTGATGGGTGTTATTGTGTCTGTATCTTGCAAGTGTTTGGCCCCCGGGGTATTTGGATGCGGTTCTCCATAGGGACGGCTCTGAGCATACACAAACTGTGTGCGGTACAATTGTAAGCCAGGCTTGGAAAAATAGACAGGAATCTGAACAATCGACCGCTAAAACGGCAAGAGATTTATTTATTTATTTATTTATTTTTATTTATTGTAGCCATTTCATGTTATTAACTACTTGCTGTCTGCCTTACAGAACAATGGAGCCGTATGAAGAATTCTACAAGAAGCAGTTTGCCAGATTACAAGGGCAGGCGGTTACCACCGATCCCGCCGCTGCCGATCCGCAGAGGGTCTCCGTCATTCAGTTCCACGGTGTTGCCGTCCTCTCTCCCTTGGTGAGTGATCCGTTTATGTCATCATGGATAGAGATAATTAATCCTGATTTTAATGTCCCACCTTGTGACTTCAGGGCTGGGTTGTATTTGAGTATTGTGCCGTGTGTCAGCGAGATGGTGTGACCGTTTTCTTCTGGAGTCGATCGTGGACTTTGTTGTCTTCCCTTGTGTAGAGACACATAATGCCACGGCAGGACATGTCTATAGGCTGTGTCTGGCACAGTAGAGGCTGCGCTGACATATCCTGTGGACAAAAGTGGCGCTATTTTTGGGTAAAAACACACCGTTTACTTTTATTCCGTAACCTCCCTTTAAAGGGATTTCCCGACAGTCGCCATTTATCACCTCCCACCGCTCAAGCATAGCGAGGAAGAACGTGAATGGCGCGGCAGTCAAACATCCACCCAATTTACGAGACTGATGGAGGTAGGCAGTGCTGTACTATGCTACATTCTTAAAGGGGTTCTCCAAGAGTATAAAATGTCGCCCCATGTGCCGGGCCCCCCACATGGAATATACTTACCCGGCTCCTGGTCCCTGCACCGTCGCTCCTGCTGCTTCTCCCAGTACACTTATGAAAACATTACTTTCTGGGTGATGCTAGGGAAGCTCGTCCCCGTCCCTGCCTGCCATGGCCTGCTCCCCCCTCCGCAAAACACAGATACCGGTCGAGAGGCTGCCTCCATTTTTTTTTTTCTCCTTCACAAATGTCCTATCCTTGTCTGCAAACCAGACAAAAAATAGGACTCTATGCTATGCTCTCTATTTTTTGCAGGGCCACAGAACGGACTTCCGGATGCAGACAGCACACGGTTGTACTGTCCACATCTTTTGCGGCCCCGTTGAGATAAATGGATCCGCATCTGATCCGCAAAAAAAAATGCAGATTGGATGCTGACGAAAACTACGGCTGTGTCCATTAGTTCTTAGAGTTGGAATGGAGCAGCAGTGGTGGGACACATGCTTGACCGCTGCTCCTCCTCACTGTGAACGTAGGGTTCAGGACCCCGATTCTGCTGATAATGGATGCATGCTCGTGTAGGCCAAGTGTACATGTGTACTTGATAAGGATAGGAGAATAAGCGCTGTCCTGCATATCTCCCTTGAGAACAAAAGATCAGGCCCCTTTCACACGAGCGTCACGGATTAGGTCAGGATGCGTTCAGGGTGCGTACAGGAAAACTCGCACCATTTTGCAAGCAAATTCAGTCAGTTTTGTCTACGATTGCGTTCAGTTGTTCAGTTTTTTCCGCGCGGGTGCGATGCGTTTTGATGCGTTTTTCACATGCGTGATAAAAAACTGAAGGTTTACAAACAACATCTCTTAGCAACCATCAGAGAAAAACGCACTGTAGCCGCACTTGCTTCAGGATACAATGCGTTTTTCACTGAAGCCCCATTCACTTCTATGGGGCCGGGGCTGCGTGAAAAACGCCAGAATATAGAACATGCTGCGTTTTTCACGCAATGCAGAAGTGATGCGTGAAAAAAATGCGATTGCGTACGTTTGGTCGTTTTTTTTCCGCACGGGTGCAAAGCGTTTTGATGCGTTTTTCACGCGCGTGATAAAAAACTGAAGGTTTACAAACAACATCTCTTAGCAACCATCAGAGAAAAACGCACTGTAGCCGCACTTGCTTCAGGATACAATGCGTTTTTCACTGAAGCCCCATTCACTTCTATGGGGCCGGGGCTGCGTGAAAAACGCCAGAATATAGAACATGCTGCGTTTTTCACGCAATGCAGAAGTGATGCGTGAAAAAAATGCGATTGCGTACGTTTGGTCGTTTTTTTTCCGCACGGGTGCAAAGCGTTTTGATGCGTTTTTCACGCGCGTGATAAAAAACTAAAGGTTTACAAACAACCTCTCTTAGCAACCATCAGTGAATCACGCATTGCATCCGCACTTGTGGATTCACTTCAATGGGGCCAGGGCTGCATGAAAGACGCAGAATATAGAACATGCTGTGATTTGCACGCAACGGCGAACTGATGCGTAAAAAAATTCGCCCATGTGAAAAGCCCCATTGAAATGAATGGGTCAGGATTCAGTGCGGGTGCAATGCATTCGCATAACGCATTGCACCTAGGCGGAAACATTGCCCGTGTGAAAGGGGCCTAAGACTTTTTGAAATCCATCTGCCCAGTCCTTCTTTTTCCCCCCAACATCTGCCGTCGGAGAACTATGGGGATACCCCCTTACACATTAGCCAGTAAGATGGTTACACTGAAATCTACAGGTTTGGCTGACATTTATCTTTCGTGTATGGACACCTTTAGATCCTTGGTGTTTGCTTCCATCTTCTCGACCAACGTTGGTCAAGGTCTGAGGTCCCATCGATGTTAGGATTGTGTCCAATTCCACCAAATTCTGTGAGATCTGGGCACAAATACCTAATGTCTATAGCAGGGCTGGCCAGATCCCAGGAGACACATATCCAGTGTGCCTAGACATTTGTTGCTTGTGCAGTATTTTGTGCACCCCCGAGCAGGTGAAGGTGAGGAGCTTCTACCTGTCCGGGGGTCACACATCCTAAACTCTTCATTCTTATCCTCTTTAATCCTTTAATCTCCAGCCGTGAAGATGCCTTTTACTTATCACCGTCATTACCAGGATTACATCCAATCTGCTCTTGCTCTTTGCACTGTCGAGAGCTTCTCGAATTCCTGGGAGAGGAGAACGTACAACTATTTCTTGAAGAATTCTAATAATGTTTTATTGTGGGTCACATTCCTCGATAAGATCAGAGTATTTGACATTGTTCTCCCATGTATAACCCACAGGTAGACGTGACGTAGCTTCTTGTCCATGCGGTTTTAGAACAAAAGGTCTTGTACAAGAGTAGGTATGTGTGTATGTTCCATAGAGGAAGACCACGTGAATGCTGTGGGGCCCCTAGAGTGGCGTCTGTGCTTGGTATTGCAACTCAGTCCCATTCACTTGAATGGGGCGGAGCTGTTCCTAGGCCACGTGACCAATGAACGTGGCGTCACTGGCCTAGGGAAAGCTGAGAGAAGGCCACAGTGCTCACAGGAGCGTTGGTGCCTTCTCAAACAGCTGATCGGCTGGGATCCCGGGTGTCGGACCCCCACTGATCAGTAGTTATCTCCCAGAAAACCCCTTTAAGGCAAGCTGTATTTTCTGGCATAACAGTGCCCATCAACACGCTGTGAAAGAATCCCTGCCATCCTCTTGTTAGGAAAAGTAGCTAACTGGAGGGGGGAGGGCTGGTTTAGATGCTGCTACCTCCTGAATGGTACCAGCTAGTAACATGCAACTGATCTTGTTTGAAAGCAGACATTCAAAGCTTTCAGACAGTACCAAAATGACAGCAATGTGTTCAGGACGGAGAAAGATATCACTGATAGAAATCTGGATGCTGTGAATGCAGCTGAAAATGAAAGTAAAAACAGGTTTCACTCGCGATTATTCCCAACTTGATATCTAGCAGTGATTTCTCTTCTGTTTCTTGGACTTTAGCTGTCTTATTTTTTGTCTTATATTAAAGCCTGAACTGTCAGCTTTCAGGCAAGACCAGTTGCATGTTTCTAGCTGCTACCATTGAGGAGATATCACCATCTAAAGCAAGCCCCCCCCCCCTCCCGTTAGCTACTTTTCACACTGCCCGAGCAGGACTCGAGCAGAACAGTTAGGTGCTTAAAGGGGTTTTCTAGGTTTTTGATATTGATAACCTAACCTCAGGATTGGCCATCAGTACCTAATCAGTGGGGGTCCGACTCCCGGCACCCCTGCCGATCAGCTGTTTGAGGAGACCACAGCTCTCCAGTGAGCGCCGCGGACTCCTTGCAGCTAACCCTTGGATATCGGCTGAGCTGCACCTAGGCCATGCGACCGATGACCTAGGAAAAGGCCGCAGCGCTCGTATCTCTTTAAACAGCCGATCGGCTAAGGTGCAGGAGTCGGACCCCGTACAGTCTGATAATGGTGACCTGTCCTGAGGATAGGCTGTCAATATCAAAAACTTGGACAACCTCATGAACTTGCTGCGTGCACCTAACCACCGCAACCCCATGAGCTGGATGCAAATCTGACTGCTCATACGCTGGAGCTGGAAAAACAGGCTTTTTACTTGCAAAATCTTCACCTTTTTCCCCCAGCGTGAACTGGGATTACCACCATTGTGTGTCGATGTTTGCAGGAATTTAGAATAATTGCATAGTGTTATACAGAGAGAACATGCATTCTTGAGAAGTCACCGATCTGTCTGAGAGATTGTTCTAGTCTTAAGGTCCCTTTATACCGATGATGTGATGTACCAGCAGATTGTCGGGAGGGATTTGTTCCTTCCTAGCAATCGCTTCCTCGTCAGTGGAGGAGACTGCTGCTATTACATGCAGGGATCTCCTCCACAGTGTAGGAAGGAGCCATCGTTATGTCATCACTTGTCCCCATAACGACTTGTCGTTTCCCGACAGCACGATCTGCTGTCTACAAACAAGGTTTTTGGTTTTCGCTCAAACGATCCAAATACCTGATGAATGGCAGTACAATTAAACCGCCAGATCATCGCTAATGAACGTCACTATGATCACTCGTTAGACATGATCTATGCGATTCTCGTCCCATGTGAAGGGTCCTTTAGGCTTCTATTAGAGGAGTTTCATCCAGGAGATTGCCGGGAGGGAAGCGTTTCCTTCCTGGCAATCGCCTGCTCGTCAGCGGAGGAGACAGTTGCTATTACATTCAGCGATCTCCTCCACAGTATAGGAAGGAATGATCGTTATGTCTTCGCTTCACCCCATACTGAATCATTGTTTGCCGGCAGCAGATCATAATTAGACGGCACGATCTGCCTCCAGCAAGTGATTTTTAAGCCTGCTGAAAGATTTCAATTGCCCGATGAAGGAGCACTCATTCATCAGGTAATCGGCGGCAGGATTACACTGCCAGATCATCAATGACGAGCATTCATACGAACGCTTGTTAGCGATGATCTGCGCGTCTAATAAAAGCTTTAGACGTTCTACCATTTGTGCAGATGGGCGGCTTTAAATCAAGAGATCCCTCTGTGAGGGCTTCTCTGTCCTCCTTCTAGTGATCAGTGGGGGTCTCAAGACTTAGACCCCCGTGATCTAAACCTATGACTTGTCAAAAGTTTTTTTTTTTTTTCTTTTAAAGTACAGGAAAACTTCAGCCCTTAGTATAATGCTGTGGAATATGATACTGGTAAATCTGTAACAGAGAACAAACCTACCCAATGCTAATAAGAATCGATCGTAATGTAGAGGGCCTTGTACTGTGGAGCCATGGACGCTATGTGTGCCGCCATATGGGGCACAGTACAGCATTGTGTATGGAATAGCTCCGTATTGCAGTCACATGATTCCTTTTTGTCCGATTTCACAATGTACCGTGCAGTCTTTAGTAACTGTATGAGGATTTTTTGAATATATTTTTTTGTCACTGCCCCCTGGTATTTCAATGTTGATCAGATCAATCTCTGTTACCGTAATTGGACTATTCACGTATTACATTTTACAGCTCAGAAATGATGGTGTGACTCCTGTAATTGGAGCTGGAAACCATTGAGTGTGAGCAGTAACTGGTTTCCATAACTCCCATTGACTGATAGCGTTGCTAGTGCTGAATAGCTGGCATTGATTTCAGCCGAGTGGACGGATGGTCGTGTCCAGGACGCACGCTAGCCACTTGCCTGCTCTGACATGGACGGGGTGTCAGCGTTAACTGTAAAGCTGGAGGTATACATTAGATGTGTATTGCCTGAACCTGCTGGTTTTAGAGGGTTTGGACAACCATCAGGGACATAAGAATCGGGCATGTTGGATCTTGACTGCCTGATCCTTTTGATATTGATGAGATAAGCCACTGGCAGTGTCTTTCTCTCCTCTCCCATTCAGAACCTATGCATGCTTGGCCATGCTGAGCATGCATATGTATGGGAGAATCAGGAGAGATAGCAGTCAGCCCAGTGTATATGGCTGGTTAAAGGTCCCGAGCATGTCACTGCAGTATTTACTACCTGCGGTCAGGCTCTGACATGTAATTGGGGATAATGTGACCTTTCCACCCCAGTCACATCTCCCATTGTGTGTACTATGTAATTAAGCTTATTGTTCAGGTAAGATGCCCGTCATTGTGGAGAAGGATTACTGTTATCTTGACTGATGGTTTATTTTCCACTTATGGTAGGAGTGCCATCTAGGAGTCTGCGGGGCATTGCTCTACATGGAGGACATGTGTGTATTTCCCTAAATGTTATTTAAAGGGGCATTCCAGTTAAATGGTCACTAACTATCCACACAACTCAATAGTACAAGCGACCACAAGAAACTTTGTAATATGTCTTATCGGTGAGAAATCTCTAGTTCTTATGTTATCACCTATTTATCTCAGCCCCCTTGACACAGTCACACAATCCTGTCCTAAACGGATCAGCTCCACAGGAGGATCATATTATACATGTCAATGGAAGTCTATACAGAGGGGAGTGGGGAGGAGTGAGCAGCAGCAGTAGTGAGACAGGGAGAGGATTTAAGTTATGCCCTATTCCTATGGACAAGCGATAACGTAATATAAGCTGAATACACCTTTAAAGTGGCCATATATCTTAGATAACTGTCTTTCAGACCACAACTATTTCTTTCGCCACCATCCACCTTTCTCTACACATGCATGCTCGGCTGGGCAATCATGTGTACTCAATGGGTAGAGGGCAGTAAGCAGCTGCCAGACGGGGCAGTGGCTTTTCTCCTGTAGGAACAAAAGATCAGGCATGCTGAGCTCCAGTATGTCCAATCATTTTTTTCTTTTTCTCCTAGACAATGCATAATAGGTGGTCAGCGGTCCTACTGAAGCTTGGCTGATGTTCAGGTTTTTCAGTTTGGCCCTTATATCCCATGCTCAGACTGGAATATTCCTATTAAAAGGGATTTTCCACTCAGACATGATTGCCCTCCCCCTGTTCTTGGTAGATACACCCTTGAGACCCAGATCCTCTATAGAACGGGGGTCTCTTAACACTGTCCCACCTAGATGTGCTGACCAGAGGCCATTATGTAGCCCGGCTACCACTGGTCTCTACATCCAAATGTGATGGGGGACCCCTGTTGTAAAGATGGGCGCAGGTCCCAGAGGTGTGGACGGGACATAACTGGACTGAGCTGGTGCATGGTTCTAAGCTTAGAGCTTTATGATGACGGCTGAGTATTATATACGGTACTATTATAGCATAGTGCAGATACACTGCAGCTCTTATGTCATAGGTGACAATGGGGAGATGGATAATTACACCCTCGGCTTTGTCAATGACGTGTTTTTACTACCGGTTATGTCCTGAGCAGATCGTCCCTGGTAATAGTACACAAATGGGCCGGCCTTGTTGTGTAGCGGCTGTAGTAGTGCCGTCACATTGTTGCTCACCTCTTCGGCTGTTTCTATATATATTTGTATCGCTGGGATCCACATTGCTCAGAATTTATAAAATGAGGCCCTTCTGGATGTTTCGGATTGTTGTATGCTCAGTTTGAAAGGTAAGTGACTTTTTGTAGATTTGCCAAAGGATGGTAGGTTCTGTCTGTTCTGTAGATCCGGTGCTTTCTCTGAAGCTGTGTATTAGGAAATGAATGCCCTGTATAATCCAGATGCTGGAGTGACGGCGGAGGATTCAGGATATTGGGATTATGCCGTGGAAATAAATCCCTGCATTTTTCTGTCTTTATGTTTATATATAATATAACAGGACTGATAAATGCCGGGAAACCTACCGCCAGTGGCTGACATAGTGTATAGTATCTGTCTCTCTCCTGTCTGGCTGTTTGTCTCATTTCTGTCTGTCACTCTAGTGTTTGTCTGTCTCTTTCTCCTGTCTGGCTATATGTATGTCTCTCTCTCTCTCTCGTGTCTTTCTGGCTGTCTCTCTTGTTTCTGGCTGTCTCTCTTGTTTCTGGCTGTCTCTCTTGTTTCTGGCTGTCTCTCGTGTCTCTCTGGCTGTCTCTAGTGTCTCTCTGTCTCTCTCTCCTGTCTGGTTGCATGTTTGTCTCTCTCTCTTTCTTTGTGTTTGTCTGTCTCATGTCTGGCGGTCTCTCTCCCCTCTCTGGCTGTGTGTCTCTCTCTTTTTTTTTTTGTGTCTGTCTCTGTATGTCTGGCTGTCTCTCTCATGTCTGGCTGTATGTGTGTGTCTCTCTCTCTTTTTGTGTTTTGTGTGTCTCTCTCCCCCGTCTGGCTGTGTGTCTGTCTCTCTGTATTTCATGTTTTTGGCTGTCTCTCTATTTCTCGTTTGTCTGTCTGTGGTGTCTCATTCCTGTCCCTTCCCTCTGTTATTCCAGTAATTGTGACTGCGCACCTCACCTAGGTATCTGTAGTCGCACACTAGTACGGTATGTTGTCAGGCAGGGACCGGAGTGACGGTGCTCCTGTAACCTCAGACAGAAAGGTTAAATTGCATTTCATGTAGTCACATGCACCTAGAGGAATAATCCACTGTGCCTCGCTCTCCTGTGCTGGATTTAGGGGCGTGGCTTAGCGGAAAGGGGCGTGGACACTCTGCCTCAAAATTTTGGTGCAAAGTAAGCCTACCAATAGGTGTGTGAAAACTTGGACCCAGTGTCTAGCCGTGCCCCACATTTATTATACAGCATGAATTTGGCGCATCTGTGGACCGTCTATCTACGTTTACGCGGTCAACATTTTCCAGGGGATCAGTCAATCTTCCGCACGGCTGTGAGCGCTTGGGCCTAGAGATTTCACTCGGGCTTTGAAAACCGTAATCCAAAATAAAACATTAAAACTTTTTCATTTACTTTGTAGCTCACAGTAGAGAAAAGGCAAGAAATGCAGCAGCATCGGCAGAAGGCCATTGAGGTGAATGAGAAGCGGCTGAGCAGCAGGAAGAAATCCTTACTGAACCGCGTGCAGGAGATCCTGGACACTGTGCAGGTAACGCGTTTACATCTGATTTAAATCATCCATCCACTGCACAATGGTATGGTGGCAACTGCAGCATGTAAGTGACTGCCTTTAAAGGCTATGTGCACCTTTGAGCAATTTTTAAAGAATTATGATTACATTTGATTAATTTTGAGCTGAAAATTAGTCTTTATTAACAATGTTTAGCCATTTCTGAGATACAAGGGTTAAAAACCAGTCTGTTTTCTTTGAATCCTGTCATCTGACAGCTCAAGTGTAGCTCTTATTTCTGACTTCCTCCATTCATTGTAGCTCAATTCTTATCAAACTAGAATATGGCTGAACCACCTGACTGTTCTGCCCGAGTCCAGCTCGGGCAGTGTGAAAAGTAGCTAACTGGAGGGGGAGGTCTGCTTTAGATGGTGATATCTCCTCAATGGTAGCAGCTAGAAACATGCAACTTGTCTTAAAGCTGACAGTCCGGGCTTTAATACAAGACCAAAATGACAGCTAAAGTCCAAGAAATAGAGGAGAACTGTTAGAAATCAAGTCAGGAATAATCATGAGTGAAACCTGTTTTTACTTTCATTTTCAGCATCCTGATTTCTATCAGTGATATCTTTCTTTATCCTGAACATATTGCTGTCATTTTGGTATTTTGAAAGCTTTGAATGGCTGCTTTCAAACAAGACCAGTTGCATGCTTCTAGCTGCTACCATGCAGGAGGTAGCAGCATCTAAAGCTACTTTTCCCACTGCTGGAGCTCCAGTCTGGCAAAACAGTTAGGGGGTTAAAGGGGGTTGTCTGTGTTCAGAGCTGAACCCGGACATACCCCATCTTCACCACTGAGGCCCCCCCCCCCCCCCACGAGCTTCCACCTAGTAGTAAAAATGTAAACAAAAAAAAGCCCTTGAGGTGAAGATAGCTCTGAACCCGGACAACCCCTTTAAATAAGCGTTCATGAGGTCAGGAGTTCAGAGGTAAGAGTGACAGGATTCAAAGAAAACAGACTGATTGATTTATTTTTTTTAACCCTTGTATCTCAGAAACGGCCGAACATTTTTAATGACGAACAATTGAAAAATTGATTTTTAGTCCAAAATGAGTAGAATAAAATCCTAAATTAATGTCCCCGAAGGTGTACATAGCCTTTAAAGGGGTTGTGCCAAATTTTGAAGTCATCCCCTATCCTCAGGATAACTAACTGATTGTTGGGGTCTGACCACTGGGACCACGCTGAGCCCCCTGAATGAAGGTCCAGTCCCCCATACTGATGGAGTGGCAGGTCGGGCATTCACCCTGACAATGAGTACAATGCTTGGCTATTTCTGGCGGTCCCATAGAGAATGAATGGAGTGGCAGGGTGCCTGCTTGAACGGCCGTTTCATCAGATTGGGGTCAGTGGGACCCCAGCAGTTAGACCCCCACAGATCAGTTAATTATCCTGGCATAATCCCTTTAATTGGTGATACATGCTGCTCTCATGACTGGCGTGAACCTTTGGCAGGGGCGGATTGGGAACTCAAAGTGGCCCTGGAAAAAATACTAAAAGTGGCCCCGTTTTTGTAGTTGGGTCCAAGTTGATGGAAGGCAAGGCCAACAATACCATATTGTGGCACATTATACCGCTCCAACAGAGCCAAATACCACAGTCCATCACAAAATACTGCCAGCAGCACAAAATGCATCCCCCAAAACTTCCACTGGCCGGCTGATAGGAGGGCCCAGGCGGCCCCCTGGGCATCGGCCCACCGGGAAATTTCCCTGTAAGGTCTATGGCCAATCCGCCCCTGACCTTTGGGTATGACCATAATGTTTGTACGTCTCCGGTAATTGCCTTCTAATAGGGGCGTGATCACCCGATGGGACATCTTTTATGGGACACCTCAGTTCATCTTGGGCAGGCGCCCTTTTCAGTTTGTCTTGGGCTGCGCATAAATCCTTTTAACTGAGCGCCAGTTGACTTAGATATCGTCAGTGGGCGTTCTTTATTGGCCTGTGTAACAGAACCCTTAGACTTGACAGTCTTAAGAGACGCCCACTGTATTCGGGAGCACAGAGAGCATGCTCGGCTCCTCTCATCAAAGGCATGCATAAACCCTCTGCTCATGTGAATGTGGCCTACACTACTGAACACACAGATCAGCTGTAATCTGTGCAGAAACCTGGCAGTAAGTGTTTAATGTCCCTGCAGCGCCTCCAAAGGGGAAATGAAGTATTGCACAGACGGGTCCTCCCAGGCGAAAAACCATCTCTTAGTCCAAGGGATGGGGATCCTGAATAGAGGACCCCGTTTATGTAGTCAAAACCCATGAAGAACTTTTATGATGACTTCTTTTTATGTATATTGAGTTGATTGATGTGATTTTCTCATGTGAAGTAAGGTAGACTATTTTGGCATCTTTAATTGGCACGATGTAACTTTAGGGATCTGTAATTCCCAGTATGACTTGTAAGCGGTGCCCGTCTCCAGAGGTACAGATGCCTCATGGGGAACGTACTGCGTCCAAGTGGTCTAAAAATATAACCGTGAATGCAGAATTCATTGATCGGCGCTGGAGAACAGAGTGGAAGATACCGGCGGGTCTGTGCTTGTCTCCATATCCCCCTGCGCTCCCTGAGGACGTGCTTCATTTATGATGAAGTGTGCCCATCAACATAATATGATATCCTGCCTTTGTCCCCTTTTCAGAAAGTGGGTAGAGCATCGTAAAAAACACCATTTGCACAAAAAATGGCCACTAAAAAGTCTCAAACCCCTGTAAAGTGACATAGGGGCGTTATAAATGACCCCCACTGGGTTTTCATTGACAGGATTTGGTGCAATAGGTTCCTCCTGAAAATGTGTGATTGAGCTGATAGCTGGGCGTTACCATTCCCCTTGTCAATCAGGTGTGTCCCTATGCAGACTGAGACGGTCAGCGGTAATTGGACAATGTCAGACTGCGTAAGGGCACCCCACTTTGACAAGAAGAATGGTAATGCCCAAATGTCAACTTATTCATACATTTCCAGGAGGAATAACAGAGGGCACAGCACAGAATTCTAAGAAATGGTGCTCTGGAATGAAATATAAGTTACGGTACATGCACATGACCCTATATTTTTTGCGGACCCACCCCAAAATACATGACATCTGTGCGGCATCTGTTTTTTTGTTTGTTTTGCGGATCCATTGTATCAATGCCTATCCTTGTCCGCAAAACGCATTACCGCTGCAGTATTTCACAGAGCCCGTGGACAAGAGCGATCTTATTTTTGGATGAAAATCAAACCTTTTTTCAGATCTGATAAAACGCCATAAGAGTTTGTCCATACAGGGCACAAAAAGCATCTTAAAAAGGACGTTATGACGGAACCCGACGGAACCTGTTGTAAGTCAGTGGGGGTCAGTCGGTCACCGTCAGTCCGTCGGAATCAGTTCATATAATGATGGAAAACATGAGGCAGATGTGAACAAAGGCTTAGCTTGTTTTGACAGGGAGCTGTTTGCTGACGGGTATATAAACTGTAAGTACACACCAGTAACCTGAGGTCCCCGGGGCAGCGGTGTTGTTGTGTTGTCGCACACCATGGCGCAGGTACCCCTTAGTGGTTTATAAATGGGAATGACGACAAGGGTTTATCTCTGTAAGGCGCACCAGTTGTGTTTTATACTGTTTTTGAATCGAGTAAAGGGAATTAGTAGAAGGCACCTATAGAAATGTTGATCAGTGGGGGTCTGGGTGCTGAGACCCCCTACTGATTAGTAAATTGGCGTAGAAGCACCCGGGTGAGCGTTCTTCCCCCCCCCCCCCCGTTTCTCGTTTGGCTTCCTTCTTCTCAGAGGGGTCTAAAGTTTCTGAGAGTCTATACGCTCCCACCCAAACTCATGAACCAAACCATCTAATATGGTAACAAATAGGACGTGGTCCCCACTGTATGCCAGGGGCACGCAAGTACTATTTGTAAAGGTCCGCCTACCAGGGTCTGCCATCGGGTGAAGGTCTGAGCTGAAAAATATAAGGAGGGACAACGCTAGTGGCCTGTAGAGGGCTGCGGAATTATTTTACAATAACCCACGCCTCTCATCCTGCCCAATCACCTTTGTGCCATGTCCCCCCCCCTCCCCCCCCCCCCCCACACACACACATAATAATGGTTCCTTCTGAGTGTCCCAACACTGTAAGAATGCTGCTTGTTGCCCCCCCCCCAGACATTAAAGAAGAACTCCCAACAAAAATTTTATTCCATGTCCTGCTAGAAATGTACATGATGTAATCTGTAGTGAATGTCATTTTCTTACCAGTGTCTGAATTTTTGACTTGTATCATCCTGAAGTTTCTTATCTGTGTCATGTGACCAGCAATTAGACCCACCAACTCACACAGAGACTTATGTGTGGACAGGAAGTCTAATTCTCTATGTATTCCTATGAGACTGAAAGTGAGGCTCCCATAGGAATGAATAGAGCAGTTACTGGCTTTCTGTCCTGGGTCAGTTGGAGGTCAGGGAGTTGGTTACATGACCCAGCTACAATAAGAAGAGAGGTTTTTACTCACAGAAACAGTCACTGATAAGAAAATTACAATCACTACAGATTATATCATGCACCTTTCTAACAGGTCAGAGAATAAAAAATTTTGCGGGAGTTCTTCTTTAATGATGCCCCTTGTTGCCCCCCAGACAGTAATGATGCCTCTTGTTGCCCCCCCCCCCCCCCAAGACAGTAATAATGCCTCTTGTTGCCTGCTCAGACAGTAATGATGCCCTTGGTGCCCCCCCCATATACAGTAATGATGCCTCATGTTGTTCCCTAGGCAGTAATGTTGCCTTCTAGACAGTAATGATGCCCCTTGTTGCCCCCCCAGACAGTAATGATGCTTCTTGTTACCCCCCAGACAGTAATGCAGTAATGATGCCTCTTGTTGCCCCCCCCCAGACAGTAATAATGCCTCTTGTTGCCCCCCCTCCCCTATATACAGTAATGATGCCCTTGTTGCCCCCCCAAACAGTAGTGATGCCTCTTGTTGCCCCCCACAGACAGTAATGATGCCACTTGTTGCCCCCCTCCCCTATATACTGTAATGATGCCCTTGTTGCCCCCCAGACAGTAGTGATGCCCTTGTTGCCCCCCAGACAGTAGTGATGCCTCTTGTTGCCCCCCCCCCAGACAGTAGTGATGCCTCTTGTTGCCCCCCCTCCCTTATATACAGTAATGATGCCCTTGTTGCCCCCCCCAAACAGTAGTGATGCCTCTTGTTGCCCCCCCAGACAGCAATGATGCCACTTGTTGCCCCCCTCCCCTATATACAGTAATGATGTCCTTGTTGCCCCCCAGACAGTAGTGATGCCTCTTGTTGCCCCCCCCAGACAGTAGTGATGCCTCTTGTTGCCCCCCCCAGACAGTAATGATGCCACTTGTTGCCCCCCCACACAGTATGATGCCCCTTAGTGCCCCCCTCAATATGATGATGCAACAGTAGGAGGATGCGGATAGCATTGAAATTGGGAATGCGGGGGTCCACTGACATTGGCGGTCTTCTAGTGGAGTATTCCCGCTGTATACTTTGTTTGGATCAAGCGTAGTCTACTGCACTCTTTTATACTCCTTTTATATACGGTAAGCTGACGCATCCTAACCTGGTGTATACTAGCAGGGCGCACCTTTTGGCATATGCCAGGTGTTTGGAAGACCTATGGATACCTCTAGTGTGTACCCCAGGAGCTTTTCTGGCACATACACTGAATGAATTGCCAATCCGTGATGTGACCAGGTCCTGAGCATTTGTTAGTGGTGTAGACTGATTAAAACCGGATCCTGGTCACCATTGTGATATATCAGTGTTTTGTTCTGATGACAAACTCCTTCCTGCTGCTCTGACAAGCTTGTTTGTGCCCGGAGCCGTATAGCTGGTTAGTGAAGCGTGGCGCTTTCAGCAGCAGACGTGATCTCTCCGGTGTATACTCCTGCATTGATTGACTTCAGAAGAATAGTGAGGAATCCAGCGCTGGCCTCATGTTTACTACGTCTCTCCTGGTTACCATCACGTGGCTGGTAAATACACAGTCCACAGACACATGAACAGGCAGCTCTTTGTGTGGATGCCCCCTGCAGCCGGGCTACTATTCACCCAGAGCTCAGTAACCAGCCCAGGCTGCCTCACACCTGCCGATGACCACAACCGGGGAGCTGCACCGCCTGGTGTCAGGAGGTATTATAGCTGGGGTTGTGCTTTCTGTTCTTCATTGTAATTACGGATCCGTCTCCCTCCCCTTCGCGCTGTCGGATCCGTCTCCCTCCCCTTCGCGCTGTCGGGTCCCTCTCCCTCTCCTTCGCGCTGTCGGATCCCTCTCCCTCCCCTTCGCCCTGTCGGATCCCTCTCCCTCCCCTTCGCCCTGTCGGATCCCTCTCCCTCCCCTTCGCCCTGTCGGATCCCTCTCCCTCCCCTTCGCCCTGTCGGATCCCTCTCCCTCCCCTTCACCCTGTCGGATCCCTCTCCCTCCCCTTCGCCCTGTCGGATCCCTCTCCCTCCCCTTCGCCCTGTCGGATCCCTCTCCCTCCCCTTCGCCCTGTCGGATCCCTCTCCCTCCCCTTCGCCCTGTCGGATCCCTCTCCCTCCCCTTCGCCCTGTCGGATCCCTCTCCCTCCCTTCGCCCTGTCGGATCCCTCTCCCTCCCCTTCGCCCTGTCGGATCCCTCTCCCTCCCCTTCGCCCTGTCGGATCCCTCTCCCTCCCCTTCGCCCTGTCGGATCCCTCCCTCCCCTTCGCCCTGTCGGATCCCTCTCCCTCCCCTTCGCCCTGTGGGATCCCTCTCCCTCCCCTTCGCGCTGGCTAGTTTTTTGGCTGAGGATTTATCTTATGTTATCAATTGGTTATTCTCTGCCTGTTGTATATATGCATACTAGTCAGTTCGATGGAGTCATTTCTCTTTTCTTTCCATGTTGAATGCAGGTAAAGACCGTTTCGAGTTTTGAGCCCAATGCAGAGAATAAGAATTTAGATCAAAGCTCCCCTCTGAAAAACATGAATGGTTTTGCCATTCTTCCAAATGCACTTCACTTTCCAGTGTTCTCTGCCCAAAATGGGCCTGCAAAGTTTGAGAAGCCGGCGGAAGACCTGATTTCCAAAAAAACCTTGGAGAAAATCACTACTAAGGAATGTAAAGACTGTACGTCTGTGACACAGAACAGAACCCCTACGGCAGACAATGCCAAGGTTGTATCCACGGAGGGCGCCGACGGCTCAGTTCCAGAAACCTCACCATGCGATCTACCACCTACCACCAAGGAGGCTCCAGATCCTTACGTAATGAGCTTACAAAACCTCTTGAAGAAGTCGCGGGAGTACATTGAGCAAAGCAGAAGAAGCATGAAAGGCTGCTCGAAGGGAGCTTCTACTGAGAGTCATTCGGACAAGGAAAATGATACTATTAAAATTAGCGAGTCAATAAAAGAAAAGACCAGACTGGCACATAGAAGTCGAAGCTCCAGCCCTTTGATGGTTGACAAGCCAACGCTAAATAAGTCCAATACCCTGTTACAAGCTGCCTTATCTCAAGGTTCTCCACCAACCTTCTCCAAAGTGGACGTTCCTTCAAGACAGGAAACGTCCTCTGGTGCCGACAACGATTCTGATGAAGAACTTCGAAGTGGATATTTGCTGGACTATGAAAGTAACATGATTAAAAGCCTTACTGGTTCTTATGCCAAATTACCAAGTCCTGAGCCAAGTTTAAGCCCCAAAATGCACAGAAGGAGACCCAGGCCCTTATCGGCAGGGAACATTGTAATAAACCACCCACTAAACGCCTACGAGTTAAGTCCTAAAGGTAAAATGATGGACCTGAGCCACCCCGAAACAAAGGAAAAAACGCCACTTTCTGACTTTGTGCCAAAAGACGTAGATAAAGCAATCATCTCTTCCATGAAAAGACATTCCTTCAGTGAACATCTCGACCTTGTCCCGAATTTGAACAGACACTCAAGAAGTAGCTCAAAGATGGACCCTGACAACAGAGTCATTAACTCAAGGACTGTCACAGTCCAGTGCACAAGTCCTTGCTCTCTAAACACACTGGATGGGAGCGCCTTAAGCCACCATGTTGACCTTCCCACCCCAGCGTCGGAAAGTGGACAGAAACCGTGCGTTCCTTTGGAGATGGTTAAGCGAAATTCTCCTGCAGAACTTAATAAGTCTTACGATGTGGAAACCCCATCTCCTATTTTAATGCAAAGCCAGAGTACGACGCAAGCCTCTGACACACCTAACGTGTCCTCCACGAGGGGGCAGTTCATTGAGGGCAACCTTGACGTCCAGGTGAAGCGACGACTTGATCTGGATCTGGACAGTACACAGAGCGAACACTCGCCAGTGCCAAGTGAGGAGGAGAAGAGGTGGCTTCATGAGAGGAGAAATCGCAGTGGGTCCCTCGGTGCCCCCAAGAGTGAGATGTTACTGAATAGCACATTAGGTAGGAGTCCAGTGTATCTTTATATATATATATATATATATATATATATATATATATATATATATATATATATATATATTAGCTGAAGGACCCGGCTTCGCCTGGGTATATTTAATTTATTTCATTTACTGTTTGTCTGTGTGTGTCGTTAAAAGATATTGAGAGTGACCTCTACAGCGACCCGCCCCTTTAACAGTGACCTCTACAGCGACCCGCCCCTTTAACTGTGACCTCTACAGCAGCCCGCCCCTTTAACTGTGACCTCTACAGCAGCCCGCCCCTTTAACTGTGACCTCTACAGCAGCCCGTCTCTTTAACTGTGACCTCCACACATATGAACCTGTTTGTAGAATTAACCCTATTAAATCAGGCTTACAGCCTGGTGGGGTTGATACTGCTGATTAAAATGATACCTGTACTGTGAATTTCCATTGTGGCATTCCCACGAAAGAAATAATTTTATTCTCTATGCATATGACATCTTCAGTGCTCCAAGCACTCTGTGTGCTGTCCACATCCGTTTCTCCGTTCTATGGCCCCTAAAAAAAAAATAGTACATATCCTAGTCTGTTTTGCGGACAAGAATAGGCGTTTCTATTCTGGGCGGCCCATGGGCGGTATCCGTGTTTTGCGGATCTGCAATTTGCGGACCGCAAAACATGGCACGGTCGTGTGAATGTAGCCTCAAGTGAATAAAGTATCTTGCGCTGATGTGTACCACATTAGGTCTGTGTCCTCCTAGAAGCCATAGCCGTATGTTTAACTTCATGTTGTAGAAAACGTTCTGAACGCTGTCTCCTATGTTTAGAGGATAACCTGAAGAAGAAGATGTTGGCTTTTGAAGAAATGCGGAAGAAACTGGAAGAACAGCACGCCTATCAGCTGTCACTGCTGATTGCTGAACAGGAGAGGGAGCAGGAGCGGCTTCAGAGGGTAATCCAATATCATAAGGAGCGTGCACACATCCGCAGGAGATTAGCGCACGTCTCAGACTCTTGTGACTGGAGCGTCTTAGAGGGTATTATTTACAGTTTGACAATGGACAGGACTTTTCAAGAAACTAAATTCCACTTCTGCTTAATGTGTCACTGCAATCTTTGCGACTGCTTTCAGGATATCTTGTCGTGAGGAGAAATACGTGACCGTCCGTTATTTAGGAACACGTTTCTCTGACATGACCATTTGGATTTATTAAAGAAGAACTCCCGCAAAAAATTTTATTCCATGTCCTGCTAGAAATGTACATAATGTAATCTGTAGTGAATGTCATTTTCTTACCAGTAGCTGAATTTTTGAGTTATATCATCCTGAAGTTTCTTATCTGTGTCATGTGACTAGGAATTAGACCCACCAACTCACACAGCACCTTATATGTGGACAGGAAGTCTAATTCTCTATGTATTCCTATAGGAGCCTCACTTTCAGTCTCATAGGAATGAATAGAGCAGTTACTGGCTTGCTGTCCTGGGTCAGTTGGAGGTCAGGGAGTTGGTCACATGACCCAGCTACAATAAGAAGAGAGTGGAAACTCTCAATTTCAGCATCCGATAAGAAAATGACAATCACTACAGATTATATCATGCACCTTTCTAACAGGTCAGAGAATAAAAATTTTTGCGGGAGTTCTTCTTTAACATTTATATCCAATAAAATGTATTCCTTTAGTAAGTTTATAGACCCCCATATAACCATGATAGCTTGCAGGCGAGCCCCATGTAACTGACGGCCCGCAGATGTCATCTCAAACATCTTAACCTTCTTAACCATACTCCTCATGGGCTTTATTGCGTTTGGTGCGTTTGATTTCTGGGGCAGGATCTACCCTTTGATATCGCAACATACTGACATAAACAGCGGCTGCATAAATTTGAGTGATTTTTTTTTTTTTTTAGTCAGAATGGCTACTAGTCATTCAGATTCACTGGCCCCCTGTTTGCCCTTGGACTGGTAGATTAATGGATGACTATGTAGGCTTCGTTGACATCTCTATTTGGGGATCCGGCAGGGAAGCAGAGGATCCGACAGGCTGCTCTGTGCCGGAACAGCCTGCCGAATCCTCTACGTCACCGCCAGATCCCCCAATAAATGCATTGAAGTCCGGTGGTGATTTGGCCGATTTCCAGCATATATGCCGGTTGGTGGCCAGACAAAACTTTAGTCTGTCCAACAGCCAGCATTTACGCAGCCTTAGCCTTTTTTGGTTTAGATATTTTGAAATCACATGTTTATTTGAAGGAATAGTTTCACCAAAAACTAGAAATAAACCTCCTTCTCTCTGTGATGGACCTACTGTATTATCTCAAGTGATTGTGGAAAATAGGCGAGCATAGAGTATAGTGTTCATCTCATTGTCCTCTGTCTAAGCCGTCAGGAATACATTACTCGTTCTGGACCACCATGAAGAAGTAACCTTAATAGGTCACATCTGGTATCTCCTTTGTTTTTTGTTTATTTATTATTATTTGTTTTTTTAATACTTCTATGTATCTTTTAGGAGTTTGAAGAAGAAGGAAGAAGACTGAGGGTCAAAGGTGTCGACCTGCCTTCTGTACCAGGTGGTTTGGATAGTAGCAGGATGAGGCCTGACTTGGCCAGTAGAAGTGAAGGCAGTCCACCTGAGAGTCATTTTGACAATAGTCACTCAGTCAGCACAGGTAAACCCCTCTCTTAGGTTTATATTGTTGGACATTCAGAAAACATTTAAAGATTCACTGTGCTTTCACACAATTTTATACAAATCAATAGTACTAGCGACCACAAGAAACTTTGTAATATGTTTTGTCAGTGAGAAATGTCTAGTTCTCAAGTTATCAGCTGTTTACCTCCGCCTGCTAATTGCTTTTCACTTTAAAAAATTGTTTGAATTCCATCTTGAGATGGAGCAGTCCCCCCAGCAATTTACGGACCACAAAACAGTTGCGGACGTGTGAATTGACCCTTAAGCCATTACTGGACACATCCCAATTTTCACCCCTCCGGCCCCCCTGACATGAGCATCGGAGCATTTCATGCTCCAGTGCTCACTCTTGCCCTGCGCTGTATCACGCAGGGCAGTGGCTTTTTTGTTTGTTTTTACATTGCTAGGCAGAGGCTTCGGCCTAGCAGTGTTCCCGGTGACATCACCGGCTCTGATGGGCGGCTTTAGTGCTGCCCTAGCCCGCCCATTAGTGCTAGTGACATCACCGGACTCACTGCTAGGAGGCTTTGCCCATAGAGAGCCCGGTGCATCTCCAAAAAATGCCTTTGCCCTTTGCCATGCTCCTATCAGGGAAGCTGAGTAGGTGAAGAAGGGGATATACAATCCCTTTAAACAACCCCCTTTAACCTCCTAACTGTTTTCCCAGAATGGAGCTCCAGCAGTGGGAAAAGTAACTAACTGGATGGGGAGGGCTGCTTTAGATGCTGCTACCTCCTGAATGGTAGCAGCTAGAAACTTGATACTGGTCTTGTTTGAAAGCTGACAGTCCAAGCTGGGTCATTGTGTAGTTGCCGCACCTCATGGTCCAGATCATGCAGCTGTACCGTGAAATTCCAACTGCAATAAAGAAATCTTGAAGATATAATTTAATTTTTATGATTGAAGGTTGAAAATGCTAGCAGACAATCAACCCCAAAAATAGGAAACCAGTGACTGTGCTGTCTGCCTGCCTCTTGCATAACAGTTGGCACTCCGATTGCGTGGCTTTGTTGATGTGTTTTGCTCATTCCCGTGGTAATCTCTGTCCTCTATTTCTACAGTCGGATCACTTATTGCTCCTTCGCAGCATAGTTATGCTTCTACAGTTGAGTCATCGTTCAGTCTTTGGGGATCAGCGGAGAGAAGAGCACCAAAAATATCAGCCTCAAGGCCCCTTAACAGACCAAAGACCAGATGGTCCCAGGTGACTTGTTTACTGGAATCTTTGGTGTAAACTTTTTCTCCTATGTCATTAAAACTCCCTATCAGGCTACACAGGGAGCGCTTTAATTGTTGTTGACACTGACGTGACATTTAGCCGCACAGTGTCAAGTAGTCTCTGCACGGTGCCTAACTTTAAAGGGGGTTTCTGAGATCAGGAAAAACGGAGGGAATGCCATAAGATGGAAGAAGCACCATTACTCACCTAATGAATCCAACCGTTCACTTTTTCTACAGTGATCATGTGTTCATTTACCCACGTGACCGCTGCAGCCAATCACTGGCCTCAGCGGTCTTGTGCCATACACCACTGAGGCCAGTGATTGACTGCCATAGCTGCATCAAAGTCAATAAAGACGGGCAGGGACCAGTGGACTGGTGGCTGATTTATCAGGCGAGTTATATGTTTTTTATTATTTTATGGCATCTCCCCATTCCCCAAGTTTTTTTTGTTTCATCTTGGGGAAACTCCATTAACTCTGTTTACTACACTTACATTTCTTAAAGGGTTTGTCTCATAGATGACGAAATTAAGCAGCAGAAAATGTTGCATAGGCAAAACATTACTGGCGTGTTAAATCCTCGTTTCCGCCCGGTTGATCTGGTGATCCCTGCCATTTTTTTTTTTTAATATTCCTGGAATGATGACTCGCTGTACATCCATGTGTTTTTTGCTTCTGATCACTGAGTTCATGTTCCGGGATTGTTACTGCGGTCAGATGGATGTATAGCAAATCATTGCTTCAGGAAAGTAAAAGACGACGTGGAACAATTGACACTGAAGTGACGGGGCATTTATCAGGTCAGTAATGTTTTTTTGTTTTTAAATTTATAACATTTTATACAGTTTAATTTCTTCATCTCTCAGGCAACCCCTTTAAAGAGGACCTTTCACCACTCCTGACATGCCTGTTTTAATATCTTCATACATTCCCCACGTACTAACAATTCTGGAACATCTATTCTTATGTCTCTATGTTGTGCCATTCCTTTATTATTTCTACCAGACGTTATGAATGAATTGCTATTTGTCTTCAGTAAAGGAACAGAGGGGAGGTGACCAGTTGGGGGTGTGTACCTGCACAGTCTGACTCTAGCCAATCAGTGCTGCCATGTTCAGATTGTGCAGGGACACACCCCCAACTTGTCACCTCCCCCTCTGTTCCCTTACTGAAGACAAATAGCAATTCATTCATAACGTCTGGTAGAAATAATAAAGGAATGGCACAACATAGAACCATAAGAATAGATGTTCCAGAATTGTTAGTACGTGGGGAATGCATGGAGCTATTAAAACAGGCATGTCAGGAGCGGTGAAAGGTCCTCTTTAAGTTTGCATAAGTGTCAGATAAGCCACATTATTGAAAACTTTTTAAGGGGGATTCCAGGCTCTGAATATTGTGACTAGTGTTGAGCAAATCAGGTTTTGATTGCTGTATCCGAACCCGATTTGTTTTGCAAACTTTGTTAACAATATAGCTTCCGTCCTACCATAAAATGTATGGGATCCGAAGATGTGAACTTGCGGCAACTATCGCAAGACTTGCTTCGTTTCGCTGACACTTCCATGACACTTCCTTTATTCCCATAAATTACAGTGTCAAAATCCGAAGCTGAACTCCTCTTCATTAATGAGGCAGGAAGCCGAGTACAGCTTTGGATTTTGACACTGTAATTTATGTGATGTGTCAGGTTATGAAGCAAGTCTTGCGATATTTGCCGCAAGTTCGCAAAGACCTCCGCGAAACCCATACGTTTTACGGTAGGACGGAGGCTATAATGTTAACGAAGTTTATAAACAAATCAGATTCAGATACAGCAATCCAAACCTGCTTTGCTCTACACCAATTGTGACAAATCCTCAGGATAGGTTAAAATATCTGATCAGTTTGGGTCCGACACCCCACATTTCCACCAATCAGCTGTTCCCTGCAGCCTCCGGTGCTGGAACTAGCACTGTGAATAGAACAGGAAGCACAGCGCCATTCACCCATTCATTTCAATGGGTGTGCGGCTGCAGTAACCCAGCACGGCCACCACACTTTGAACGGCGCTGTCTGCTTCCTGTTCCGTTCACTGTGCTACTTCCAGCACCTGCAGGGAACAGCTGATCGGTGAGGGAGCGGGGTGTCAGACCTTAATGACCTATCCTGAGGATTGGTCACCAAAATCAGGAGCCTGAAAAACCCCTTTAACATCTAATAAAAATGCACTACCTCAACGCCTTACCAAAGCCATGGATTTAGCCCTCAGCACTCCTGTACTTCACTGTTTACCGCCGTCACCAGTGTCAGGTTTTCATACATTTCTCTTCTCTTTGAAGGTTTACAGTCCACAAATGCAAAGAAAATTTAATAAAGTGACTGCACTGGCCAAAGGTTTCCTTACACGAAGATTAATGCAGACAGAGAAGCTGAAGGCTCTAAAGCAAACAGTGAAAGTATGTCCATCATTCTGATTATTCTGTCTGCTCGGTCACCCTATTTTATATCATTTTATACCACGTTACTTGTACAAACTAAAGACTTCTGCAGCAAGCGTTTCCATTCCACAGACATAACTTGATTTGTGGTTGCTTTCCTTTGTTAGGATACGGCTGAATTCATCAGATCATTTCATACTGAAGTCCAGCCAAGCAGAGGACTTGTGTCTGCCCAGGACATTTCATTACAGGAAAGAGTCATTGCTCAGGTAAGTGATGAAGCTTTGGTCCAAGTTCATTCACTTTAGATATGTCTGTGGTATTCCAGATTTGAACCCCCCCATCTTATTACACAAATATTAAAGGGGTTGTCCCTCTCCATAGAGATGAATGTGAGCATCAGAAATGGCTGAGCCTGTACATTCTTTGGCTGTTTCTCACACCCATTAAAGGGGTCGTCCGAGTTATGAAAAAAATATATAGCACTGTAAATCTGATGGGCAGCAATATATAACTAAGTTAAGCAAGTTTTAGGCAAAAAAATCCATATTTCCTAATTTCCCTGGTTCTCTTCTGGTCTTTATTTACATGCAATAACAACAATCTCAGCCCCTCCCCCTCCCCCCCCCCCTCTCTGCAAAGGCAGTGAATACAAGTGCTGAGTACATGTCTGCCTGCTGGAATACTCAGCAGCATGTTGTATGTGTAGGACTACAAGTCCCAGCTGTACAATGACACTGCTCATACACACAGGAAATTCTCCCTACCTGTTCTTGTACAATACAATTCCTCTATAGCTCCTTGCCCAGCATTTGTCTCCTCTCACTGCTGCAGCTACTATTTGTTGTAAAGCCTTGAGCCCTCAGTGTGTTCTGGCTGAAGGGGTTAATGTTTTATCTGAAGGAATCCAGGGAGAGAGCAGATAGCAGGAGCCCGGCAAAGAAAGGGTGCGTGGCCAGTGACGTCTCGTGTACAGACTCTTATCTGAACTCTGAGGCTTGTGCACGAAACATCACAGACCAGGGAGATAAGGTGACATCACAGGTCATGTGACCCTCAGTCAACTCTGAGAAACCAGCAGCTTTAGAAACACAAAGTATATGGGAAAGTTGTTATACCTGACAAGTTAGAAACATATAAAGAACAAAAAAATAACTCGGACAACCCCTTTAAAGAGGTTCTCTCAAGTCACCAAGTGGCATTTATCATGCAGATAAAGTTAATACCAGCCACATATTAATGTATTGTTATTATCTATATTGCTTCCTTTGCTGGCTGGATTCATTTTTCATCACATTATACACTGCTCGTTTCCATGGTTACGACCACCCTGCAATCCATCAGTGGTGGCCGTGCTTGGGCACTACAGAAAATAGCCCAGCACTCTCTGGTGGCTGGGACCATGGGAGCGCACATAGGCTGGTGCTTTTTCCTATAGTATGCAACGTGACCACCACTGATGGATTACAGGGTGGTCGTAACCATGGAAACAAGCAGTGTATAATGTGATGGAAAAGTGAGTCCAGCCAACAATGAAGGCAATATGGACAATCACAATACATTAGTAAGTGTCTTGATGATAAATGCCATTTGCTGCAGTGAGACAACCCCTTTAAGTCTTTAAAGAGGAATAGTGTATGCTTATTCTGATCTCCAGCCAAGAGCAGACCCCTTGTTCTCAACAATGTTAGGCTAGTTTCACACCTACCTTAATAGCATCCCAAAGAGGAATAGCCTGCCGGAGTTCACCGTATCCAGACTAGCCGGATACTGCAATTCACCGCTGGAACCTATTGACTATATTGGGATCCGGCCAATTTCCAGCATGAGCGCCAAGTTTCGACCAGACAAAAGTTGATGCATGTATTCTAGTCAATGGTCTCCAGCGGTTCACAGTCCTATCCGGCTATGACTGATATGGTGAACTCTGGCAGGCTGTTACCTTTACCGCATGTGTACAAGTAGCCTTAAACGTCCTTGAATTCAGTCCCCCATCTAATTTTCTGGTGGTACTGTACAGAGAGACGCTATATCAGGGAGAAGCTGTGCTTTAAGCTTCATAGAAGGTCCCTAAAATTTGTTATACCCTGAGGGCCACCTCCTTATGACAGCAGTCACAGTCAGTGGTCAGAGAAGTCTTACCCACACATCCATAACACAATGCAGATTATTTCTATTCCACGGTAGGTCACTGGACAACGGTTATGCCCCTCATATAGGAATCCTATAATAGTTCCTAGCAAAACTGTCACTCCCCCACCCCCCTCCCATCCGGTCCTCATTCCACATTGGAACTAATGGATATGAACCTTCAGTGCATGGTGTAGACAATGACTTCTTTTGATATTCTCCATTGCTTCCCATTTGTCTTGGAGCCACTGAGAATGGACGAGAATGAAGACATGAGACTGCACCAACCAAATGGCTGACTGTCCGTCTACCTGTCTGACATTGTCCCTGTCTATAATTTGCAAAACCGTGGTTAGGATTTTGCACGCGATCTGATCTGCAGTATCCTGTATGTTTGCTTATTGATGTAAAACCTTTGCATTTTATTTGAAGCTGCGGGCAGCCCTGTACGAAATCCATGATATCTTCTTTGAAATGGATGCTGCAGAGAGGATGAGTATTCTGACTCACGACCGGGAGCTACGACGAGAGAAGATGCTCCGACAAATGGTGATTGCTAATTTATACAATTATCAGACAAGTCTATGAAAACAGGACTATGCTGTAATCGGCTGATAGGTGGGGTTTCTGCTCGGTGAGGCAGCTGTGCATATACATGAGCGCTGTCTGGCATTGGCCTCTCATGGTTTATTATCAGTCATACTTATTAAGTGTTTTAAAGGGGTTTTCCAGTTATGATGACTTTTAATCAAGTGCCCCCTGAAATAGAAGATTCATACTTAACTGCTCTACTCCGCTCCGGTCCTTTGCTTTCTACATTTTTCGGTCCCTGCACTGTTTAAATCCGGTGGTGCGTGGGCATGGTCACATGCACCACTCCAGCGGTGACGTGCTGCTTGCGGCCACATCCTCTCTGGAGCAGATCATTTGACCACGTCCATTCACTGCCGATGGAGAAAGCGTAGGACCGGAGCAGTGTGGAGCAGGTAAGTATGAATCTTCTATCTCAGGGAGCCGGCTGTGGGCACTTGCTTAAAAATCACTGCCTAACCTGAACGTTAAAAACAGAAACTTTATCGATAACTATTAAAAACTGTGAGGAACACCTGAGAATACAGGTATATTAGGCATAACTGAATCTCATATATCCAAAGTGCACAGTTCAACTTGGGTGACCATGTGACAACACACAGTCACTGGGTCACCAGGCCGTGTGCCTTACTGTCACCATGGAACGAGAAAATAGATACGTGGTGCTACTAGCATCAAACAGGAAGAATCCCCTAATAATCAAAAGGCGCGTACATGTAGCGTGATGTAGTGTGATTAGTATTTACACCACCTAGGATATATCTAGTTAGGGACACATGATGGTAATGCACCACAGAGGTGGAAGAGGAGCACAAGGAGGCACTGGGTCAGAAAAATGCGACACTTGGTGGGCTGGTCTGTTAATCAAGACCCATACTCCTTCCAATATCTACAATACTACGCCCCAGTACCGTACATAAAAGCTCAACTCCCACCAATAAGCGCCTTGTGCTTGTAAGCCCAGCCCAATAGTGGGAGGAGCCTGATGTATTTGTACAGCGCAGGTAAGCGGCCGTATTACGGATGCTCTAGCGCCGGTGCCGCCACCTCTTTGCACGAGGTGGACGGCGTCCTTCATGTATGTTTGTCTGTCCTTATGTCCTAATCGCTCCTGATGATCCCGTGTTGGGTGAAACGCGTTGAGCGGATACTATAGGAAGTAGTAGACTAGGCTGGCTCAATGCAAGCAGTAGCGCTGGCCGTCTGTAAGGCACTTATTGGTGGGAGTTGAGCTTTTATGTACGGTACTGGGGCGTAGTATTTTAGATATTGGAGGGAGTATGGGTTTTGATTAACAGAAGCAGGCTCCCGGCTTCCTCACTGCGCCTGCGCCAAATGAAGGACGCACGGCGCAGGTGTGGGATTTTGATCACGGACAGGGCCGGCAGCAGACAGAGCGAGCTGCCTGGCCCTGTCAATCATCACAGAGGAGGCGTTATTGAAGGTGGGGAAACGGCGCCTCTAGGAGCAGGGGTACCGCCCCCCCCCCCTGCTCCTAGGAGGCTAATTTACATATTATAAAAGTTCAATTTTAACAAAAACAGGGACAGTAGGAATAAAATCCCTAACATATTTGGCATCAGGCGACATTTGCACATTGCAAATATCATCCTATTGTATAGGGTAAAAATTGGTGACAGAAACCCTTTAAAAGAAGTGAAGACATTGCAGGAAAAAAGCAAAGCAAAACACCTTTAGTTGTGGGAAACAGACTCCTGGCCTCTCTCTTTACCTGGGAAGGAAGGCCGGTGTCGGTTCCCCTCACCGCCCAACCTCCCCCAAAAAGACAAAGTAGACCAGGGCAGCCCAGCTCCCCTGCACCCCGCCAGCCATCAGATGTCTCTTTGGCTATTATAATAATTCACTGACCATACAGTATATACAGACAGACCTGTTATTAGTGTGTATTTGACTAATTATTGATCGTCTTTAACAATTCTGACTATAGGAAAAACTGAAGAGCCCTCGGGATAGGGTGACCCTGTCATCCGCAACTCAGAAGTCTCTGGATAGGAAAAAACTTACCAGGTAATCCCACATTTAAGTCACATCTATATTTTTATCATTCAGCTTTTACATATACTGGTTCTAGCATTTTTGAGGTCAAGAATAATATAGTCGGTGTGCTTGACATACAAAGCGCAGAACTACAGAAACCTGACTGAGCTAGGGTGATATATGTATGATGGTCGGACCCCCCAGAATAGATGGTGGGGCCCCCAGCAATCAGATATTTCTTACCTATCCAATTGTGCAGAAAATCCCTTTCACTGCCATTGCTCTGCTCAGACACAGTGCTCACTTTGTTCACATGTAAACCGTATACCTCTGACTTGTGCCACACCGTGGCATATATTGGCCATTGGTCGCAAAGTAAAAAATATACTGCACAGTATACGGGTTTTGCATTTCCAACTGTATAGGAAACCACATTCTGCTCCACTTTCCTATACAGTAAAAAAAAACAAAAACGTATACTCAAGCATACAAGCCCAAGAAATAAATGATTAGACAAGTACATCAGGTGAGTTCTATGGAGAAGTTCAGCCTGTGAGCCGGAAGTTTTCTTGTAAAATTCTCCTCAAGATTCTTACCCCGCTAAGGGATAAATCTGTATTCAGGTGATTACTGGCGCTATTTTCCTGAATTATTATGTATTATATTATATATAATTATTATATATATATATATATATATATATATATATATATATATATATATATATATATATATGTTCAAAAACGATGTGTTATACACAAATCAATAGTTTCTGCCATTTGTCTATATTTTTTCTAGGGCAGTAGAAATTGGAATGTCAAATAGGAAACCTATATCAAAACCCAAAGCCTTGGATTCCAGGTAAATGACAACATGGCACATACACAGAGATTTCTGCATAGTCAGTAATTCTGCTGCTCATATAGGCATTAGTTGGATTCATCATCTTATTTGATTGTTTTAAAGGGAATCTATCATCAGTTTTGACCATGCTAAACTGCTAACAGCAGTGTGTGGGGGTTGAGGACAGCAGGACAAACATACCCTTTTGTGGACTTTTTTACTTTCAGGAGTAGTGTGAATATGAATTTTTATTCTGCCAGATAATGGTCCTGCCAATACCCAGGAGGCGGAGCTTCACAGCCCCTCCCAATTGAGTTAGGGCTGTGGCATCCAACCACTACAGCTGTCACTCAGCAGGGGGAGGGGCAGTGACGCAGCTCTGCAAAGAGCATGTTACAGTGAAGCCCCGCCTCCAGTGCACTTGCAGAAACTCTACCTGGCAAAATAAAAATTCATGTTCATTTTATCCCTGGTCATAAAACCTTCACAAAACGTATGCTTCTCCTGCACTCCCCAGGCCCTACCTAGTGGTGTCAGCAGTTTTCCATGGTCAGAGCTGCTGATTGACTCCCTTTAAATGAATTTATTTAACAGATTATTTTGAAGCACACCTTTTAAAGCGTTCCATATTTTCACCCTTTCATATTTGCTTCTAACAGAATCCTTCAGCCAAGTCAAGGGCAGAATGCACCTATCAATAAACTGCTTTCCAGGCAAGGGTAAGAGTATCTCCCCCGGAGTCTTTTTAGTGCAGTGTGTGTACACCGACTTGTCAGCTCAGACCCAATCTGTGATCTGCAGGAAGGAGCGGATTATTACTCACTTTTATGCTATTAAAGGGGTTATGCCATGATTGATGTAAAAATTTGAAAATCAGACATCATATAGTCCATGACAATCTCTTTCTAACTAAATTAGAACCAGCCTTGTACCTCACATGGGTCCAGAGATCTCCCCATTCATTAGGGAAGCTATGGCTGGTGACAGCTGAAGATTTAAACTGAGCATGTGCGACCACCTCAGTGAGATGGCCAGAGAAATAAGGAAAAGAACAAACAGCAGGTGGCGCTATACAGATACATTTTATTTAATATCTCAGCGGCTATACTAAATTTTTAAATGCATACAGTTACAAAAGTATTCAGATTCAGGTGCTTTTTTTTTTTTGTGAAAAATGTAGAATATTGTTCATGGCACAACCCCTTTAAGCAAAGGTGTATATATCCCACCTGCATCCTGCTCAGCTAGCAGCATTGTCCTATATATACACATTCGGCCATCTCCACAAGATAAGTGTTGTGTCCATTACTGAATGAAGCTGAGCTGCCATGAACAAGAATTATGTTTTTGGGTCAAAAAGGTTATTTTTTTAAAATCGTGGACAACCTCTTTAATTTTTCCAAGCTCAGAGTACAGACTTTGTATATGATTCCAGCTATACTGTATGACCGGATGTGCGGCATCCCATAAATCAATGCTATGGATAAGATGTCTGCATCTGATGTACTCGACATACTGACTGTATAGACGTCTGTGTGGCCCAAGTTCTACATTCTGGTCTCTCAGATCTTGGCTTGAGGACCAGATTCACCTGAAACGCACATTACAAAGGGTGCACTCTTTGGGCGGGGGGAAAAGGTGCCAATTTTTTACCGGTAGATAAAAGTTATATATAACTATCAGATCGGTGAGGGTCCTAAAGCTGGGATCCCCACTGATCTCGAGAACGGGGGCCCCATACCCTTTGCTGCTCCCCTGAAATGATGAGTGGCCGGTTGCACATGAGCTTTGTTGCTCCATTCTTTCTATGGGGGTTCCAGAGAGGGAAGCGCTGTACTTGGCTACCTCCAGAATTCCCATAGAAATGAATGGAGCGTTAGTCATTTCAGGGGAGCAGGGTCCCAGCAGTAGGACCTCCATCCGATCTACTGACGTTACTAGGTGGTAAGTTGAGCTACATCACTACTAGTATTTAGCTTTCTCCTTTTGTCTCTTCGTTTCCAGGAGTATCTGTAAAAAGAATCCCAAGAAAGAAGCCAAGTGTTGTGACAATTTACGAAGACAGCATTCTCTGGGATGACGTGGAATTGTCTTACTTTGTCCCATTTTCTGTCGCTGTCCATCGGATTTGGATCATCACGATACACAACACTGCATGCTCCATTACATTTGCACGCTGATGTTGATAATCCAGAGCTTCAGAGTTGCTACTTTGCTTTTGGTTTGCATGATAGGCAGCGCTGCTTAGCTCTACACACCTAAAGATTTGCACATTTTTACACCTATACTACTATTGGTAGGTGGTTTTGACCTTGAAAAGTTAGGAAATTCCAAGATGGAAAGGGTGTTGTCCTTCAATTTACATTCGCTTTTTAGTTCTCGGAAATGCATGAACCATGGAAAATCAGAAAAGTGTCATTTCCTGCTTTTGAATGTTATGCGTTTTGTCGGAAACTAGCAGTCTTAGTGAAAACACTGTATACATTATCATCTTTCAGGAGCACGATTAAAGGGGTTGTCCGAGATAATTTAAAATCTCAAGCAATATCTGCAATATGAATACAATCCCTTTCTCTGGGCCCCTCTTCCGTTCTCTGCCTTAAACCGCATTGGTGACGTGTTTGGATATGGGACATGACCACTGCAGCCAGTCACTGTCCTCAGCAGTCTTCGCTGAGGACAGCGATTGGCTGCAACGATGAAGTTGGCAAATACATGCGCCTTACCAACTACTGTGACCTGCCTGGATTTAGCACTTCATTGCTACAGCAAATCGCTGTCCTCAGCTATAGACTGCTGAGGGCATTGATTGGCTACAGCGGTCACGTGCCATATTCAGGCACTTTACCAATGCGGTCTGAGGCACAGAACGTAGGAGGGCCCCAGCGAAAGGGATAAGTATGTCTAGGCACATCGCCAAACAGCAGCGGGAGCACTGGAGGAGCACCACAGAGAATAGCGCTAGAATAAAGGGTGAGTATAGAATGTTTATTTAACGCATTGTAGGGTTGGCTTGAGATGAATTATCTTGGACAACCCCTTTAAGAGTAGAATACCTTAGGACAGGGATGCTCAACCTGTGGCCCTCCAGCTGTTGTAAAACTACAACTCCCATCATTCATTGCTGTAGGCTGTCCAGGCATGCTGGGAATTGTAGTTTTGCAACAGCTGGAGGGCCGCAGGAAGGACATCGTAGGAGAATATGCAGGTGGGGCCCCCTAAAACTTATTAAAGAAATCGGGGGGCATCACAGTCAGTAACCCTAGGAAAACTGAAACACACACTCCATAAGCCCCCCTTTTGCCAGGTTATGGGGTCTAGAGGGCAGTCTCTTTCAATGAGTGACACAAGGATGCAATGAAGGAAGACTGTCAATCATTAAGTGAGACTGCCCTCCATAAACTCCATACAAGCAGCGATTTGTAGGTGTACTGAATCTCACCTCCTTCTTGCTCATAGATGGAGCAGCATGTCCAGCATCTACCTTAAATGAAGCCTGTTAGAAAGATTGACCCTTCTGAATGGTGTGCCAAGCCACTCATATTCTCTACACTAGCTATAGCTAAATTACAGTGCACCTCTGAGATGTTTCTCTGTTAGATGCTGTAACTTCAGGTCTGTTCCCCAATGTACCAACAGTAAAGGGGTTGTCACATCAGAGCCGTCTGTGGGATCAGCTTATCACCCCGGCTCCACTCTCAGCACCCACCAGCCTGGCGTTTCTTCTGCAAAGGCCGCTGCAGGGTAAATGTAGCATTATATGTCGGCCATTTAGATTAGTAGCCTTCTTTGTAACAGAAGGACAGCTAGAGTCCTCCAGGGCAGGACCGTCTCTCCTTTCCAGATCATACAGGAAAGTCCCGTCTTGTGGAGGTCTTCTCTATGGTGTCCATGACGTGTCCGTCTATGTAAAGATTCGTATTCCCCTTAAAGGGGGTTTCTGGTCCTTGAGATAGGTCATCGATATCACATCAGTGGGGGTCTGACATCCGGCACACCTGCAGATCGGCTGTTTTGGGAAGATACTATACAGTGGACAGAAGGTTCCATCCATGGTGTTGTTTCCGATGCCAGTGTACTGCCGCTCAGGTTCTGTTCACTTGCATGGTAGGTGAGCTGAGATATTCTGGTATGACTAGTACACCATAGACCAGGGATGCCCAACCTGCCGCCCTCCAGCTGTTACAAAACTGTAACTCCCAGGATGTCCGGACAGCCTACAGCTATCAGAGCATGTTGGGAGTTGTAGTTTTGCAACAGCTGGAGGGCCGCAGGTTGGGCATCCTTTTTGTAGACGGTACCTTGTTCTTCTGGCTCTGTCCACTGCCTGAAACAGCAGATTGTTGGGGGTGCTGGAAGTCAGACCTCCACTGATCGGATATGACCCACCCTGAAAGATAGGTCATCAATAACTAAAATAACAACCATTCTGGAGCGTCTTTTCTTAGAATTGTTTATAGCACCTGTTTGATATGTTGTTCTTCTGTTATTCCTCCTGGAACTGTATGAATACATTTGACAACTTGGTGTTTTTTATTGTATTTTCCTTGTCAATATGACCTGTCCGTACACACTAAGACCCTGCCCAATCTGGGTTAACATCTCCCATCATGCACACTTTCTTGGCTGTTTTCTGGACTTCCACAGAAGTGAAAGGAGCATGCTGGGAGTTGTAGTTTCACAACAGCTCGAAGAGCCGAAGGTTGCTGATCCTTGGTGTAGAGGCACGGGGGGAATTTATCATGTCTTGGTGGAAAATATTGATTTGGTACATGTCTGTATACTTACATGCCAATGATACGGATACGGTTAGCTATGTTAATTAATCAAGGGCTAATTTTTAAAAAGGCGCAATCCCATTTCAGTAGGAGAGGTGGCGTACAGAACCTGGAGTACTCAAAAGTCTTATGTTAAAGATGCGCCAATTTTATCAAACGTAGCGCACCATTCAATATATCTGGCACAACTTACAGCAACTTTAGACTCCAAGCAAAACTGACTAAAAAAAATCCAGTCATGATAAATCACCGCCCCGTAGAAAAAGGGAATAACGCTGAGTTGTCCATGTATTCCCACTTTTCCAGCAGGAATAACAGAGGTACGGCACCATGCAGGGTTCTAAGATGCTCCTTAATTATTTCATAGGAATTAAAAGTAATTCCTAAAACAGACATGTCCGGAGAGGTGACAGATCTGCTTTAATTCAGTCCCAATTTGCAGCAGACAAGTCTGTGCTTTACTGTAATTCATTGCTATTTCCTGGCATGCAGGGCTCATCCTAATGCATGTAAGTGAAGAAGGTTTATTGAAGGTTTTATATATATATATATATATATCTATGCTGTTTGTGTTCTTATTTATGCTACTTACTTGATGTTTATTACTATATTCATCCAAAAGACGTTCCTTGCACTGTTATAAGGAGACTTGGTTACATACCTATTTCACTAAATATGACTTAAAGGGAACCTGTCATCACCTTTATACTGCCCATACTAACGGCAGCATAAAGTAGAGACAGGTGAGTTGATTTCAGAGTTCTGTCACTTATAAGTTAAAAGTAAGTGGTTGCCGAGAACCAACATCACAATCATTGCAGACTGGGCCTGGAAAAGAGTCACAACCACCTGAGAAGAGTCAGGTGCACTCTAGTGGTTATTCATAAATTCCTGCTCTCCCTGCCCACCTGAAAGTGATTGACAGTCTTCTACCTAGTTTTCTCCCTTTCTCTCTAGGAGAGAACTGCCAATCATCAGCAGATGGTCAGGGAGAGCAGGAGATTATGAATAACCAGGACTCTTCTCAGGTAGATTTGACTCTTTTCAAGGCCTGGGCTGCAATGATCATGATGCTGGTTCTCAGCAACCGCTCACTTTTAGCTCATGAGTAACACTGGGCTGAAATCAGCATTTATGTCACTGTTTTATGCTGCTCTCAGTGAGGTCAGCATAAAGTTGATGACAGGTTCCCTTTAAGTACTGTTTTAACGCAAATTTTCACTACTTCCACAGGCGCACGTACTAATATTTTGCTGGTTTTACTCTATGGTGTATTCACAGCTGGATAAAACATTCATCTACTATAGTTCTGTTTGACGTAAGAGACTTAATATTCATAGTACATTGAGGCCTGGTCTCCAGGAACGTCCTCGTTTTGCGATGCTGTCTACGGTGAATGTGACTATAGCTCAGACGACACGTCTGCTTTATATACTCGCATTTTTCTATGAACATTTGTACAAGTTCTGTTTTTTTTTTTCTCAGAGGGCTTTTTTTCCTCCCCAAAAGGGCAGCCCCCCAAACTTCAATCTCCTGGTGGCCTTTTTATTTTTTTTCAAGTGCCAGAACATTTTGATGTACATTGTATTTATTTTATACGTATTTAATTTACAGCTGCATGCAGATTGGGTTTCTTTTATAAATTGTATTTATTTTTGTACATTATTTTGTATGGCTTTTGTTCGTGCTTTATTTGTTTTCTGAACAGTAATAAAGTTTTTTTGTCAACTGTTTCAAAATGATTTGTGTGGCTTTTAAAGGAATAATGGTGCAATTACCCAACTCCAGGGGGAGCTTAATCAATGACGTTACACCATAAACAGACTTCATAAAGAGTGACGTTTTACGGAGTTTTGAGACCTCTTCTGTGATCCTGAAAGAGACTGTGTCAGTATGATAAATCCTATTAAACCAGGCATACTGCCTAGTAGGCTTAATCATACTGATTAAAACAATAACTTTATGATGTCTAGGTAGAACCGTTGCTGAGATATGTTTTAGTAATATGCAGATGAGCTGGTTTGAGCACAAAGGGGCCGGACTGAGCCCCTCTTGTAACACTCCTCTGATCTGGGCACTCTCTCTTGATTGACAGAGCTAGACAATGAAGCAAGTGGGAGGAGCGAGTTCCCAGAGAAGAGGGGTGCTCCAAGGGCTCAGTCCGGCCTCTTGGCCTACCTACAGACATCACAAAGGAATAGTTTTAATTAGCATGACCCTTTCTGCCTCCCACACATCTCTAAAGGAGGCATCACTGAGGATCACGGAGCAAAGGCTTATAGCTGCAGCTATGCCAAGTAGGGACTTGACAGATCAGACAGCCATCGCAACCAACTGTTTGCATTAAGATGTTTCAAGTGATGACTTTTATATGGTTGGGAAACTTCACAAAGAGCGCTCGGGGGGGGGGGGGGGCAGATCAGAGAGTGTAGAAGGAGTCATTTAGGAAAAGCAGATCATACAGGCTGTAGATAGGGAGGAAAGCACAGGGGACATAGGGTGATGTACAGTACAGACCAAAAGTTTGGACACACCTTCTCATTCAAAGAGTTTTCTGTATTTTCAGGACTATGAAAATTGAAGATTCACACTGAAGGCATCAAAACTATGAATTAACACATGTGGAATTATATACTTAACAAAAAAGTGTGAAACAACTGAAAATATGTCTTATATTCTAGGTTCTTCAAAGTAGCCACCTTTTGCTTTGATTACTGCTTTGCACACTCTTGGCATTCTCTTGATGAGCTTCAAGAGATAGTCGCCTGAAATGGTATTCCAACAGTCTTGAAGGAGTTCCCAGAGATGCTTAGCACTTGTTGGCCCTTTTGCCTTCACTCTGCGGTCCAGCTCACCCCAAACCATCTCGATTGGGTTCAGGTCTGGTGACTGTGGAGGCCAGGTCATCTGGCGTAGCACCCATCACTCTCCTTCTTGGTCAAATAGCCCTTACACAGCCTGGAGGTGTGTTTGGGGTCATTGTCCTGTTGATAAATAAATAATGGTCCAACTAAACGCAAACCGGATGGAATAGCATGCCGCTTCAAGATGCTGTGGTAGCCATGCTGGTTCAGTATGCCTTCAATTTTGAATAAATCCCCAACAGTGTCACCAGCACAGCACCCCCACACCATCACACCTCCTCCTCCATGCTTCATGGTGGGAACCAGGCATGTAGATTCCATCCGTTCACCTTTTCTGCGTCGCACAAAGACACGGTAGTTGGAACCAAAGATCTCAAATTTGGACTCCTCAGACCAAAGCACCGATTTCCACTGGTCTAATGTCTATTCCTTGTGTTCTTTAGCCCAAACAAGTCTCTTCTGCTTGTTGCCTGTCCTTAGCAGTGGTTTCCTAGCAGCTATTTTACCATGAAGGCCTGCTGCACACAGTCTCCTCTTAACAGTTGTTGTAGAGATGTGTCTGCTGCTAGAACTCTGTGTGGCATTAACCTGGTCTCTAATCTGAGCTGCTGTTAACCTGCGATTTCTGAGGCTGGTGACTCGGATGAACTTATCCTCCGCAGCAGAGGTGACTCTTGGTCTTCCTTTCCTGGGGCGGTCCTCATGTGAGCCAGTTTCTTTGTAGCGCTTGATGGTTTTTGCGACTGCACTTGGGGACACTTTCAAAGTTTTCCCAATTTTTCAGACTGACTGACCTTCATTTCTTAAAGTAATGATGGCCACTCGTTTTTCTTTACTTAGCTGCCTTTTTCTTGCCATAATACACACTCTAACAGTCTATTCAGTAGGACTATCAGCTGTGTATCCACCTGACTTCTGCCCAACACAACTCATGGTCCCAACCCCATTTATAAGGCAAGAAATCCCACTTATTAAACCTGACAGGGCACACCTGTGAAGTGAAAACCATTTCAGGTGACTACCTCTTGAAGCTCATGAAGAGAATGCCAAGAGTGTGCAAAGCAGTAATCAAAGCAAAAGGTGGCTACTTTGAAGAACCTAGAATATAAGACATATTTTCAGTTGTTTCACACTTTTTTGTTAAGTATATAATTCCACATGTGTTATTTCATAGTTTTGATGCCTTTAGTGTGAATCTTCAATTTTCATAGTCCTGAAAATACAGAAAACTCTTTGAATGAGAAGGTGTGTCCAAACTTTTGGTCTGTACTGTATATAGGATGTGAGTTGGTATACACAGAGAGAACACACACCAGATTCTACAAGAGGAGGAGATTGAACATTGCTCGGCATCAATGAGTAATCGCACAAGAGAGAAGAGATCCATCCGGCACCAAAACCAGGAGCAGGTTGCAAGATATATCTGAAGAAATGCAGATTGTGGCCTGAATATACAGTCTTCCTTTATTGGAAGCGCCAGTCTACCCTTTACCAATAGAATTGGTTTGCTTCAAGAAATAGGCCTGATTCACATCTGCGTTTTCTGTGTTCGCCACAGATGCATTGAATTCTATGTGTGTACTGAAACGTCCATTCATTTTTTTTTTTCCGTGGATGGTCAGTCAGAGTGAAAAATGCAGTAGCATGCAGTACATGTCTATTCTATGCCATGGTCCAGTGAAAACCACTGACTGAGCCAAACATCATAAAGCCTAACGTACAGCTTATTACACACAACCTCCCAGTCTGCAAATACTGAGCTGAAGCAAAGGACGTGGTTGGCAGTTCATGTCGTAACTTGTTGAAGTTAATGGACAGTACTGCGCTTACTGGAGTGAAACCGCAATGGTGGTGTGAAAGAATTTATTAAGAAGCAATGTGCTAGATGCCAAGAGAATCCATCATTGTAGGCAACGTTTTGCTTCCTGGAATTTGAGGTTTGTAGAGGAGCCACATGTCCAAACAAAGTGATCAGTTTATTCTAGATTCTGAAATTGGGGGTGTACACAGATCTCATAGTGACCCGTACCAAAACAGTATGGGTCCGCCTGCTGCACGCTGTACTCAAGAGACAATCACTCTGAGGCAATGCAAAATGTAATTAAGCGGAAAAATTGTAATAAAAAGTCACCTTCCTCCTCAACCACTATAGCCGATTTCTGTCGGAAAAAGTGGAATAAGTGCTTTTTAAATATGGTGCTCATTTTGACCACCATATTATTCCTGGCAAAAATACATTGACATATCTGCTTCCCATCTAATACAAAAAATGGCTGCCTGCTGGGGTTTGCCATTTTTAATATTTTAAATAAACAATTTGGCCATTTATTCCCCCCCCCCCAAAAAAAAAAAAAAAAACCCAAAAAAAACACCACTAGAGGGAGCTCTGCGAAGGAATTTATATAGATCTCATTTACTAGAATGGAAGCTGAAACAATCTCTCTGCATTGAGCTCCCCCTAGTGGTGGCTGCATGAAAATGCAGTGTTTTATCTGTAGTAGGACACATGGGACTTTTTTTTTTCTTGCCAGAGTGTTGCAAAAAGCCTGTCTACCTCACAAGGAACCTGTATGTCCATCTGTTACTTACGTGGATGCCCCATTATTTTCTGGAGAAATGAATACTTAGCTGGTAGCTTCTAATAAATAACAGCAGCAGGACCACTTGGATCGGCTCATTGGGGGTCTTTTCATGAAAAAGGGGTCATCCAATTTGGACAACCTATTTAAAGGGAACCTGTCATGTATACATGCAATCCTATCTGTACACAGCTTGTTCTAGAGCGGAAGCAGCCACTGACTGTTATCTCTGTATGCAAAGCTACACCGAGATCACTTCCCATCATTGATAGGACCGCCCACTGGACTCTTAATCCTAGAAAGAACAGAGATTTAGATGAATGAAATACAAGGCAGGGATAAAAATCAATTTTTGCCCATATTAGGGTTCATTTACCCCAACCCTTCACCTCCCCCTCCTCATACAAAATCGGATATAGTGTATCTGGGGTCTCACAACACAGGGATCCTGAAAACTCTGGCTTCCTCTCAATGAGTTTAGTTGCCACCTGTCCAGTAAACCATCGGCCTAAAGGCTCATACACACAAATGTATTTTTGGTCCGTGTCAATTACCTTTTCTTTGTAGCCCGCATGCAGAACCATTCATTTCAATGGGGCCACAAAAAAATCGGAATGAATGTGTGCATTCCGTATCCATATGTCCGCAAGTCTGTTATGCAAAAAAATTGAATATGTCCTATTCTTGTTCATTTTGAGGACAAGGACAGGCAATGTTACAATGGATATGCAAAAAAACCCAGATGTAACACAGACGTCATCCGTTTTTTATTTTTGTGGATCCGTGTTTTGCGGACCACAAACTACATACGGTCGTATACATGAGCCCTAAGCCGCTATTACCAGCAGGAAGCCACTGCTGGTATTTTCTTTGTACTGGATACATTCAGGGGTGCACCATCAATGAGGCCAGGTGAGGCGATTGCCTCAGGCAGCATCACATAGAGGCAAGAGAGGGGCAGCAGAAGGACCATGGGCTGAAGGGAAGGGGTTAGGTTAAGAAATTGGCATGGGGGAGAGAGGGGCGCCATTTCAATTTTCGCCTCAAGCAGCAGAAAGGCTTGGTGCACCCCTGTGTATTATGTATCGATAATTTTCAATAACCAATGAGGCATGAGATACCTCCTTGCTACTAATGGCTATATCTCAGGCTGTATAGCAGCTAGAGATACGAGTCAGGTTAGAGGCTGTGCCAAGTATGAAAGCTATCTCCATCCCTAGGAGTGAGATTTACTAACTACAACATTCTAGCAGTGCAATAGATGGGAACAAGAAATCGCCGTTCTTTGAGGTCACAGTGGTTGGACCCCTGATCAGTTAGTTATCCGCTAGCCTGTGTATAGGGGACAACTTTCATATTTGGCATATCCCCTTTAAAGCTAAAAATCTAAGGATTGTGGAACTAGCCACCATACAGCCTGAGATAGAATTCTTAAAAATTGGGTCAGGAGTGAAATCTGCAGGTATTACTTAATCTTTTTATTTTCTTTCAGAAAGAAGTGAGAAGATGGTCACTTACCCATCATTAGCCATTTTATTGAGGCCATGACCCAGACATTTCCCAGCATCTGACTAGTAGCACTAAACACAGACATATCACTAAAGTTTCCATTTTACACCATCCATACTGGATCTTTCGCCTAAAATCTGTGGAGCGCTTCTCTAGCGATGCTCGTCACACACTGCAGTAATGGAGATTATAACCACAGGGGAATCTAACACATTTCTGACAACCGGGCTCCTGTATAGGGCTGCACGGTTCAGGGGCAGCAGTGGAATAGGTGTAGGAGATGGATTTTTCATGGTTTTGTGAGGCCTGAGCATCATTTTTGGCTGTAAAATAGTTTTATTTAAAATACAAAATGCTGCAAAACCGAAAATATGATCAATGTATTAGTGTCAAATAACATCCCGTATTAAGCTGTGCCCCAAAAGCACACCCCATTTTACCCCTGTAAAATTTTACTTTAGAATGGCAGAAAATAAATATTCCAAAAATCAATCACAATACAAGGCAGGAGCACAAGCAGCAAACAACCCAGTGTACGCCGCAGTCCTTCCAGCGTGCAGTGCAGATCACGCCCACTAGATGGCGCACATACTTAGACTGAGCGTACCGGCTGGAAGGCGCTTCCGCCATTCACAACATGGCGAGAGATCAGAGGTGAAAGTTGACAGCGCGCAGTCACATGACACTGAGGCAGAAGATGGCTGCTGTGCAGTGGTGAGAACCGTTTTCTCTCCTAGTAGATGTGTGCCGTATGACTGCTGTGTGTGTACTGACGTGTATATGAGCGTGCACCCCTTTATGTCTGGTGCGTTGTAACATGGACTGGCTGAGGCTTCACTGATGCATTTTGGGAGAGTTATCAGCACCAAAGCAAGAAAATTGAAAACATTGCCCTTCTCTGGGTCCTACAGTGTCTATATATTGCTGTATTATACCACCTATGTGTCAGTGTATTACGTATGTGTATTGTGGTATTATACCACACGTGTCTGTATATCGCTATATTATACCACGTATGGGTGTAACGCAGTATTATACCACAAGTGCGTCTGTGTATCACTGTATTATACCACATGTGTGTCTGTGTGTCGCGGTATTATACCACATGTGCGTCTGTGTATCACGGTATTATACCATGTGCATCTGTGTAACATGGTATTATACCATGTGTACGTCTGTGTATCGCGGTATTATACCACATGTGTGTCTGTGTGTTGCGGTATTATACCACATGTGTGTCGCGGTATTATACCACATGTGTGTCTGTGTGTCGCGGTATTATACCACATGTGCGTCAGTGTATTGCGGTATTATACCACGTATGCTTCTGTGTATTGTGGTATTATACCATGTGTGCGTCTGTGTATTGCGGTATTATACCATATCTGCGTCTGTGTATTGCGGTATTATACCATGTGCATCTGTGTAACACGGTATTATACCACGTGTGTGTCTGTGTATCGCGGTATTATACCACGTATGTGTATCGCGGTATTATACCACATGTGCGTCTGTGTATTGCGGTAGTATACCACGTGTGCGTCTGTGTATCGCGGTATTATACCACGTATGTGTCTGTGTATTGCGGTGTTATACCAAACATGAATCTGTTTGCTGCAGTACTGCGCCACGGTGCTATAGGTGTCTGTGTACCTCGGTACTTTGCCATCTATGTGTCTGTGTGCCAAGGTGCTATACCACATATGTCTATGTGCTGCGATACTATGCCGTGTATAAGTATATGTAGAAACACTAGAAAGGTAACATTTGATTCAGCATGATCAACCCTACCAGGCAGTATGGAATTGATCCTGCTGGCAGAGGCACTTTAAGGAGTTTTCCAAAAACAGCACCAATTTGGCTAAAGGAGGGGAAATGCTATAAAATAAAGACACTACTCATCTGATTGATCCCCCACTGCTCCAGCTCTGGTGCTCCCTGCCAATATTACTTTGCTGCAGCAATGACATACCCGTTTAGGCACAAGACCACTGAGGCCAGGGATTGACTGCAGCAGCCACGTGTGTAGATAGAGACTGACGGGGACCATCTGAGCTGTGGCGCTGGAGCAGTGAAGATTTCATCAGGTCTATAGCGCACTGTCCAGTGGCTGACATGTATGGGGTGTATCTGAGGACAGGTTCCCTTTAAGTCCTCCCACTCCAGTCACCGTACAGTCTATAGTGGCTCTATCATTTTAATTTTCTCCGTGTTCAGGCATTCCCGGGAGAGAAATTACTCGGAGGAGTTTGACTCCTGCAGGCCGGAGAGGATCCTCGTAGAATATGGGGACTACCATCCCTTAAAGACCATCACGGTAAGTAGAACTCCACCACCGCGATAAGATAAGGATGCACCTGCCATGTGTATTATAATGTGTGTTACGTTAACTCAACTGCTGCAGAACCTCTTTTTTAAGAGAAGGGCACCCCTGGGTGTGAAGTTCTGCTATTGACTGATGTAAAACATTTCCTTCACCAAGAGATTCTGCAGCAGCTATACCTTTATCTGCAGGCATCTAGCGGACTGTCCGAACTGCCGTATCGGTGGTCAGACGTGAGGGGCTGTTTTTGGAAAGCAGAGTCTTCCTTTGTAATCTTGGACGTCCCCTTTAAGTGATATACGCATCGATGGAATACAATAATAATGTCATTTTTTGCAGTCATCTACCTTCTGCTGCAATTTCCATTTTGGCCACCAGATGGCAGCATCTTCAGGAATTTCCCTTGGCTGCTCTGCTCTGTTTCCACATTGCTGCTGGGGCATCCAGTGACATCATCTTGTGAAATTGCTTCTTAATCACTTCCTTAAGATTTTTGTTGTCATTGAAATTGTGGATTTTTGCCCGAAATTAATACAATAAAGCATTTATCAGTTTCCCTAAGGCTCGCTGATCTCATCATAGAGGGATAGCACATACAGTCCAGCTCTTCAGTAGAATGTAGGACCCTGTGTTTTTTTTTTTTCGTGGTCCAAAAGTTTACAGATAACCCTTGTAAATGGGATCTTGTCTTATTCTTATTTATTTATTTTTTTTAAGGTTACAGAATCCAAATCTAAAAAACTGGGAAGAAAGGAAAGCACGTCCTCCAATTCATCTTCATGCTCCTCTAATTCGGTGGCGGACCCGCTGAGCAGCGTCCTGGATGGGACAGATCCCTTATCCATGTTCGCGGCCACAGCTGAATCAGTTGCAGCGACCACGGTAATGATCCCCTAGGTCATCATCATGTGAGACAGCTGCCATCCTCAGGACAATGATCAGACATGAGCGATCTTCTCTAGTAAAAGGGTTGGGCCAAGATTTAAACGTAACTCTGTCCACAGAAGAAAGGTAAGTGTCTGATTGGTGGGGTCCGCCCATGTCCCCCCCATATGAATGGAGTGGCAGTCGAGTATGCTTCTGCATTCATTCTGTATGGGATGCCTGGAGACAGCAGAGTCCCATAGAGATGAATAGAGGGGCAGAACGCATGCTCAATCACTGCACACTTGTGAATTGGTGGGGGTCCCAGAGGTTAGCCCCCCTCAGATCAAACACTTATACATTCAAATCTGTGCAAACCCTTTAAAGGGGTTATGCCATGATTGGTGTAAAAAATGAAAATCTGACATCAAATAGTACATGATCATCTGTAAATGCAGAACCAGCCCTGTACATCACATGGATCCAGCGGAGTGTGGCCTTTCTTCCACAGCTGTCTCCGTATCACAGCTCAGGGGGGTGTCCTTTCTGTCACAGCTTGGGGGCATGTCCTTTCTGTTGCAGCTCCCTCCCTATGACAGCTCAGGGGGCATATCCTTTCTGTCACAGCTCTCTCCCTATCAGCTCAGAGAGCAAGTCCTTTCTCCTGTAACCCCCTCCCTATCACAGCTCAGTTGGTATACCCTTTCTCAGAGGGTGTTTCCTTTCTGTCACAGCTCTCTCCCTATAAGCTGAGGGAGCATGTCCTTTCTCCTGTAACCCCCTCTCTATCACAGCTCAGTTGGTATGCCCTTTCTCAGAGGGTGTTTCCTTTCTGTCACAGCTCTCTCCCTATAAGCTGAGGGAGCATGTCCTTTCTCCTGTAACCCCCTCCCTATCACAGCTCAGTTGGTATACCCTTTCTCAGAGGGTGTTTCCTTTCTGTCACAGCTTTCTCCTTATAAGCTGAGGAAGCATGTTCTTTCTTCTGTAACCCCCTCCCTATCACAGCTCAGTTGGTATGCCCTTTCTCAGAGGGTGTTTCCTTTCTGTCACAGCTTTCTCCCTATAAGCTGAGGGAGCATGTCCTTTCTCCTGTAACCCCCTCCCTATCACAGCTCAGTTGGTATGCCCTTTCTCAGAGGGTGTTTCCTTTCTGTCACAGCTTTCTCCCTATAAGCTGGGGGGGGGCATGTCCTTTCTGCTGCAGCTCCCTCCCTACCACTGCTCAGTTGTCATGTTCTTTCTGCTTCAGTTCTCTTCCTACAACTTTCACAGTTTCTAACAGTAGATATGGCTGGTGGTAGTTAAAGGGTGGAACTGAGCATGTGCAACCACTTCAGTGGATGGACATTCATATTACTATCTCACAACTGGAGTATTTTTGTAGCAGAAAGTAAATTACAAAAGTAATGAGTTTTTCATGCTGAGTTAAGAACATTTATTGGTGACACGACCCCTTTAAGGCCTCATGCACATGACCATTCCACGTTTTGCAGTCCGCAAAACACATATGCAGCTTGTGTGCGTTCTGCAAGACAGACAAGAATAGGACATGTTCTATTTTTTTTTTTTGCAGGGCCACGGAACGGAGCAACAGCTGCGGAGAGCACACAGAGTGCTGTCCCCATCTTTTGTGGCCCCGTTGAAGTGAATGGGTCCACATCCAAGCCACAGAAAATACAGCTCAGATGTGAACCCAAACAACGCTCGTGTGCATGAGGCCATAAAGAATCCAAGAACATTTTTTTTATGCTGTAGGAGACAGTGTGATATCTTTCACATCTCAAAAAGTTTATATATATATATATATATATATATATATATATAGTCTGAATGTGGAGTGTGGCCTTTGATGGTGCCAAGGGCCTCATTTGACACCCTCACATTATGATGGGTTAAAAACAGGAATCTGAAATGACTCTAGGATCCCTACTTCACAGCTCCAGCTCCTGGACCATAGACTATGTGGTGCACCCGCCTATAATTTCTTTTGTATGATTAGTCCTCTTACGTGCATTTAGTCCTACGTCTATAGTATTTGTGGCCAGCTGCCATAATTATTCCTCCACCTTCTTACAGGATATCAACAGGAAGAAGCGGGACAAGGAGGACTACATAGGAAGTGATTTTGAACCGTGGTCAAGTAAGCGGGGCGAGATCCTGGCCAGATACACCACTACCGAAAAGCTTTCTATTGTGAGTGGATTTGTGCAGAATTCCTAATTTTATTTGTATGCAGTGGGCTTAAAAAGGTTTTCTGGGACGGTAACATTCATGACCTATTCTAAGGATACCGTGTTTCCCCGAAAATAAGACAGTGTCTTATTTCTTTTTTTTCTCCAGAAAAAGGGTTAGGGCTTATTATTGGGGTAGGTCTTATTTTTGTCCCCATTGAATATATATATGTCATTTTTTTTGCCCCCGGGCCCCTGTGCACACACAAAATAAGCTTACCTACACTCGGCTCTGCTCCGGACTTCTTCTTCTCTCCCAATCCTGTCATCCGGCATGTGCTGTGTCATCCCATCAACCAGCGTGATCCCGCGAGACCAGGCGCTGAGGTCACGTCTTGCGGGATCATCACAGGGGAGACGTCTTGCAGAGCCGGATAGGGTATGGGTATAGGTGTGTATATAGGTAACTAACTGCGCAGCGCTGCGTAGGTAGTGTCACCAGCAGAGAGGCCCTGACTGGCCATTAAAATCACCCCATCAGGACCGTTAACCCTATTCTCAGTGTATCCTCAATGTACCTAGGGCTTATTTTTGGAGTAGGGCTTATATTTTAAGCCTACTCCAAAAACAGGGCAAAATAGCACTAGGGCTTATTATCGGGATAGGTCTTATTTTCAGGAAAACAGGGTAGGTCATCAATATCAGATCGGTGGGGGTCCGATCCCTGACACCCGATCAGCTGTTTGAATGGACAGCATGGCACAGCTTTGTACACTGGGTGGTGTTCTGAATGGAAATGAAGTGCTGCTCCAATTCACTCAAAGAAGAACTCCCGCAAAAAATTTTATTCCATGTCCTGCTAGAAATGTACATGATGTAATCTCTAGTGAATGTCATTTTCTTACCAGTGGCTGAATTTTTGAGTTATATCATCCTGAAGTTTCTTATCTGTATCATGTGACTAGGAATTAGACCCACCAACTCACACAGCACCTTATGTGTGGACAGGACGTCTAATTTTCTATGCATTCCTATGGGAGCCTCACTTTCAGTCTCATAGGAATGAATAGAGCAGTGACTGGCTTCCTGTCCTGGGTCAGTTGGAGGTCAGGGAGTTGGTCACATGACCCAGCTACAATTAGAAGAGAGTGGAAACTATCAATTTCAGCCTCTGATAAGAAAATGACAATCACTACAGATTATATCATGCACCTTTCTAACAGGTCAGAGAATAAAATTTTTTGCGGGAGTTCTTCTATGCTAGGTATTGAACAGACAGCATAATATTACTGTATTATTCTGAATTTAAAGTATTATTTGTCTGTTTTTTTTTTTTTTTTTCAGAATTTGTTCATGGGCTCAGACCGAGGTATGTACCGATTCTTTTCCAGTTATAGTTTGCCTAAAATATAAAATAGAAATTAAAGGTTTGTTCTGAGAAATTTTTAACTGATGACCCATCCAGAACTGGATAAGTCATCAATATCTGATCGGTGGGGGTCCAACATCTGGGACCCCCGCCTATCAGCCGTTGGAGAAGGCAGCGGCGTTCGCAGTAGAGTCACAGCCTTCTCCAGCTTTCCCTAGGCCATGTGACATCACTGTCATGGGGCACAAGGCAGAGGAGCAGCTCAGCCCCGTAGAAGTGAATGGGACTGAGCGCGATACGAAGCACTGCCACTATACAATGTACGGCACTGTGTTTGGTGAGCGGGCGCTGGTTCTGATCGTCGGAGGTCCCCACAGATCAGATATTGATGACCTATACAGAGGGTAGGTCATTAATTAAAGATCTCAGAAAACCCTTTTAATAAAACCACCAGTGAATTGAAGCCTTTTGGTGCACTGGTTGGTCTGTATGCTTAATTGGCCCTCAAAGGGCCGATGAAAGAGGCGCTGCCACCTCTCCTGATATCAGTGGAATACAATCAGAGCTGCCATACACTACCCTCCCCCCCACAGTATGTAATATCTGTAAAAAATTAAGACATGGATCCATAATAAAAAGCTCCTGCGACCTGGTGCACGTTGTGTAACTATTTCTCCAAACTACTGCAAATACCGTCACATGTCCTCTTGTACAATGGCCTTATTGTAGGATCTCTGGACACTAAAATAAGTGATTGTTTCATGAGGGAGAGGGATTTATCCCCAAAATGATTATGTACTTTTAATGCAGCTCCTCGAGTGCAATTTTAGCCTTAAAGGGGTTTTCCGGGAGTTTTATACTGATGACCTATGCTCTGGATAGTTTCAGTATCTGATCGGTGGGGGTCTGACACCTGTGGCACCCGCTGGTCAGCTGTTTGAGAAGGTATCGGCACTTGCAGTAGTGCCATGACCTTCTCTCAGCTTTTCCCAGGCCATGTGACAACACATTCATCGGTCACATGGCCTAGGCACAGATCAGTCCCTTAGAAGTGAATGGGCCTGAGCGCGATACCAAGCACAACCACTATACAATGTACGGCGCTGTGCTTGGTAAGTTGCGAAAGGCAGCGGCGTTCACAGGAGTGACAGTGTCTTCTCATAAAGCTGATCGGCGAGGTTCCTGGGTGTCAGATCCCCACCAATCAGATACTGATGACCTATCCTGAGGACAGGTCATCAGTATTAAAGTCTTGGAAAACCCTTTTAAAGAGGACCTGTCCCTTCTCCTGATATGTCTGTTTTAGTAACTCCTTGCTTTCCCCATGTAATAACAATTCTGAAGCATCTATTCTTATGTCTGTATGATGTGCCATTCCTTTTTTATTCCTGATAGAAGTTATGAATGAATTTCTAGCAGTCTGCAGTAAGGGTACAGAGGGGAGGAGACCAGTTAAGGGTGTGTCCCTGTTCAGTATGACGCTGGCAGTACTCATTGGATAGTGTCAGCCTATGTAGGGACACAACTCCATCTGGTATCACCTATCTGGACCTTGATTGTAAACTGCTAGAAATTAATTGATAACTTCTAGAAGGAATAATAAAGGAATGGCACAGCATAGAGCCATAAGAATAAAGGCTCCAGAATCCTTATTACATGAGGAATGCAAGTAGTTGCATTCCTGTCCTCAGGATAGGTCATCAGTATCTGATTGGTGGGGATCTGACACCCAGGAACCTCGCCGATCAGCTTTATGAGAAGACACTGTCACTCCTGTGAACGCCGCTGCCTTTCGCAACTTACCAAGCACAGCGCCGTACATTGTATAGTGGTTGTGCTTGGTATCGCGCTCAGGCCCATTCACTTCTAAGGGACTGATCTGTGCCTAGGCCATGTGACCGATGAATGTGTTGTCACATGGCCTGGGAAAAGCTGAGAGAAGGTCATGGCACTACTGCAAGTGCCGATGCCTTCTCAAACAGCTGACCAGCGGGTGCCACAGGTGTCAGACCCCCACCGATCAGATACTGAAACTATCCAGAGCATAGGTTATCAGTATAAAACTCCCGGAAAACCCCTTTAAGGCTAAAATTGCACTCGAGGAGCTGCATTAAAAGTACATAATCATGTCAGGAGAGGGAACAGGTCCTCTTTAACGCTAAAGTGGTACTTGAGGAGCTGCATTAACAGTTTACATTCATTTTGGGAAAAATGCCCTCTCCCTCATAAAACAAACAAACACTTATTTTAGTGTCCAGAGATCCTACAAGAAGGCCATTGTACAGGAGGACATGTGACAGCGTTTTTTGTATTTTGGAGGAATAATTGCACAACTTGCACCAGGTCTCAAGGGCTTCTGATTATGGATCCATGTCTTAATTATTTACAGACATTAGATACTGCGGGGTGGGGGAGGGGGTAGTGTATGATAGCTCTGATATAATAGCTTTAATTGTATTCCCCCGATTTTCAGCTTTTTCTGTAAACTGTTTTTCTCCTCCAGGATTAACTTTCTGCTGAGGATCTTGCTTTCAGTTTCACACTGAACCCCTCTGGTTTCTGTTCTGACAGCTCGATGTATAGCCCTTGTCTCTGAACTCCTGACAGCTCATAAACACTCATTATAGCTAAATTATTTTCAAACTGGCAAGAGTATAGCTTAAATGAGTGTTTATGAGCTGTTAGGAGTTCAGAGATAAAGGCTATACATCGAGCCTGACTGGTTCAGTGGGAAGATGAAAGCTTCCTTTAAATGTCAAGTATATAAGTAAACCTTTTACTTACGTGGTAGAAATGACAGTGTTGTACCTTGTGTCTAAGTGAATGGTGACACCTGCAGGGATATGGCCTTCATTCACTGCAATATGTTCCTGATTTAGGCAAAACCTCAACTCCAGGTTCAGCAGTGTCAGAGAAAGTGAGAACACGCCTCGAGGAGCTCGATGATCTGGAGGAAGTAAGGATCCACTTTCTTTTTCTGTTTTCTTGGTGCAGAGGGTGCAAACTTCAGTGCAAAAAACTGTATCCCCTCATAATGTATCCCCCTTCACTCCTCTCCTCAAGTTCTCCTCCCATTTTTGGTCAATCTATTGGTAGGGTTTGGCCGTAATTGTGAAACTCCTCACAGTCCCATTTCTTGTCAGAGGTTTTCCGGATAATATTATGTTAAAGGGGTTGTCCAGGAATACCTCAGTTTTAACTTGTGGCTGCCTCAGCTATTGAAAGATTCCCCACCTCTCCCGTTCTGCTCCCCGGCGCCCACGTGTCCATCTTCTGGTCTGCAGCTTGGGCATGGTCACCTTCTTTGTTGCAGCCAATGACTGGTGCAAGGTCTCTTCAGCATCTCGACTTGAATTGACTCCACATCCGCTCTGCATTTTTTAGGCGGATCCGATGTGGACCCATTAATTTCATTGGAGCCGCAAAAAATGTAAACATCACACTGTGTTCTGTCCGCATCCACATGTCTGTTCCACAGCCCCGCAAAAAGATAGAAAATGTCCTATTCTTTTGCGGAGAAGAATAGATATTGTTTCAATGGGTCAGCAAAAAACGGATGCAACACAGACACCTTCCGTATTTTTTCTGGGTCCGCATTTTGCAGACCACAAAATACATACGGATGTGTGAATGCAGCCCAAGAGGAAAGCCATTACGTTGTTGTGACAACAATGTTCCTTAAAATGATATTTTGCTGTTAAGACTTATCCCCTAGCCTGTGGATAATAAGTATTAGATTAGTTGGGGTCATACCTCTGGGACAGCCATCAATCATAAGAATGGGGACCCTGTACCCCTTGGAGCCCCTCGAAATGAATGGAACGGCAGATTCAGCATGCGCACTGCTGCTCCATTCATCTCTATGGGAGTTTCATAGACTCAGAGATGAATGGAGCGGCAGCATGCCCGACCTACCGCTCAGTTCATTTAGAGGGGCATGAGGTACCCGTTCTTGTGATCAGAGGAGGTCCCAGCAGTAGGATTCCCACTGATCTAATAGTTATCCTCTATCCTGTGAATAGGGGTTAACGTGTAACAACCAGAACCATCCTTATAATAGGTTGCCTTATGGTAAGTGTGCTGATATTTGCTGACGCTGAGCACTGGTTGTGTCAGATACACATTGACCATCTTCATTCATCTTCTTCCAGGGATCACAGAAAGAACTCTTGAATCTGACTCAACAAGATTACATCAGCCGGATCGAGGAGCTCAACCAGTCCCTAAAGGATGCGTGGGCCTCTGACCAGAAAGTCAAAGCCCTGAAAATAGTCATACAGGTTCCGTCTTATTGTATGGTTTATTATCAGGACAGCTTTCTTATTAGTGATTGATAAACCTATTCAGGCGTTGTGAAGTAAGTCCTGCATATTCTTACATGGGGACGGAGTCAAAGAACACCATGGAAGACATACGGTAAATCAGAGATACTCAATCTGCGTTCCTCCAGCTGTTGCAAAACTACAACTCCCATCATGCCCTAATAGCTGTAGGCTAGGTAATTGTAGCTGGAGGGCTGAAGGTTGGCCATCCCTGATATAAATCATGCATTATCACCTTGGGCCTTGCACTAGACCTAACACAGTGCATTGTTTCCTCCCAGAGTTTTCCTTTAAAGGGGTTGTCTGGGTTCAGAGCCGAACCTGGACACAACCTGATCTGCACTCTGTTTACATTTGGACACTGCTAGGAGGAGGCTTCGGCCTAACAGTGATCCCGGTGACGTCACCTCAGGCTGTAAAAACAGGCTAGGGCAGCAGTAAAGACCGCCCATTAGTGCCGGTGACATCACCAGGCTCACTGCTAGGCCGAAGCCTCCTCGCTTAACCATGGAGAGGCCCAGTAAGTCACCGGATCTATAGAAAATTCCCTTGCTCTGTGCCATGCGAGCGTGAAAAGCTCTGATGCTCCATGGTGAATGAGTGCAGATCAGGTTGTGTCTGGGTTCAGCACTGAACCTGGACAACCCCTTTAAGAATGGGCATTGCTCTCATTTATAAAGTGACATGCATCTTATTTTTGGGGATGAACTTGCCAAATGGTTTTAGAGGTTGTACCATTAGTATAAGCCCTTACTGTTTAGCAATTCTCCCCCACTGGTATTACCATTGAACCCTGCAGATGTGACCTAAACAAAGTCCATTCAATAGGCTGCCAAAAAGTCATATCCAGTCCTCCAGGTAAAGAGAAGCACCCCAGTACTAAGGTTCCCAAACAGGAAGCCCCTCCGCCCTCTATGGCTTTGATCAGGGGCGGATTGGGAACTTAAAGTAGCCCTGGAAAAATACTAAAAGTGGCCCCGTTTTGTAATTGTTCCAAATTGATGGAAGGCAGGGGCAGCAATACCATATTGTGGCACATTATACCACCCCACAGAGCCAAATACCACAGTCCATCACAGAATACATCCCCAAAAACTTCCACTGGCCGGCTGTGAGGAGGGACCAGGCGGCCTCCTGGGCATCAACCCACCGGAAATTTCCCTGTAAGGTCTATGGCCAGTCCGCCCCGGCTTCAATGTGCAATAGTAAGGCAGATGGACAGAGGTATCTAAATTGTTCTAAAGAGACCAAACTATCAGAAGATGATACATCACTCTGGTTTAGATACTGACTTGTCCAGACATACACTCCCATCTGATTTGACAGAGGATGCCAGATAGAGGCCACTGCACACTGGACAGTGAGTATCGTGACCAGATCACATTAATTAGAATTGGACTCCTGCATGATACCTGCTTGACACCAGCCAGACGATTGCATCTGCAATTGTGCCACCCTGCATGCAATGGTGTCTCTCCACGCCCGATGTTAGATCAGACAGCAGAGTAATCTTGTACATCCCCTTTAAGCTTGTGACTGGACAGTCACCTTAGTTGAAAGCCTGCAGCCTCCACTAGTGGTAGCTTAGGCCTGTATTAGACCAGAAGATGAGGCTGACAATTGTCGGGAGGGAAGTGGTCTTTCCCAATCGCCTGCTCGTCAGTGGAGGCGACCGCTGGTATTACATGCAGCGATCTCCTCCACAGTATGGGGAGGAGCAATCACTAATACCATCGCTCGTCCTCAGACTTGATCATTGTTTGCACTGTTGTCATTGCGGTCTGGTATCTTTTGCAGGTTTGGTTCTCAGGATTGCAGATAGTTGATAAATCACCTTTGTGGGCTCATCCCTTTAAATATTAAATACCTAAAATATATTTATCCTTTTCTAGTGTTCAAAACTTCTCTCTGACACCACAGTGATCAAGTTCTACCCCAGCAAGTTTGTGCTGATCACGGATATCCTCGACACGTTTGGTAACTACCATATCCATGTTTGCTTTGTACATTGTCAATATGTTCTCGTTACATGAGAATGATGATGATCTAGAGCAGTGATGGCTAATCTATGACACGGGTGCTGGAGGCGGCACTCAGAGCCCTCTCTGTGGGCACCCGCACCCTGGAAAAAGTCTATGGTGTACCAATATGCCTTAGACGTTTTCTGCCACTCATCAGCGCAGGGTGCGCTATGAACAGCACAGGCAGTGCACTGAATGTAAGCAGGCTATTACAGCTAAATGATAAAGTACATGGAAGATATTCTACACTGGACTCTAGTATACAGGTTAACTTGCCGTTTGGCACTTTACGATAAATGAGTGGGTTTTGGGTTACAGTTTGGGCACTCGGTCTGTAAAAAGTTCACCATCACTGATCTAGAGGATTGCAAAGGCAAATGTTATTCGACACTTCAAGGGATTTTCCAACTCTTAGAAGTAATTACCTATTGCTAGGCTATGCCATTACTTATGGATAGTGGGAGTTTGACTTTGACTCCCACAGATGTTCAGAGACATCCATACTTACACACACCTTCCCAAGCACCCTCGAATCCAGCGCCACCGGACAGCCACCATGCTGTCCCCATACAGCGCTCATGATCACTGCAGCCAGTAACTGACTTCAGCTGTTGACCACTGAGACCAATGATTGGCTGCAGTGGTCATGTGCAATTTACAGGCACATCACTGCAGCAGCTAAAACATTATGTCATGGCAGGAATCCAGTGGAGTTTACAGCAGTGTTGGATTAGCGGTGGGGGGCGGGTTTGGGAATATAAGTTGTATGGGGGGTTGTCCAACCTGAAAACAAATTTTAGCCATTGCTGAGAATGTGTTTAACATAAAGAACAAAATGCACCCTTCTATTCAATGTCGATCCAAGCCTCCCATCCCCAGAGGACCAAATGTGTAATGTCCTGTCTGTTGACATGTGCTGGCTTCAGTGGTGATGTGTCCCCACACGGCATGTGACTACAGAGGCTCAGAGGTCTCTTGAGATTTTGGGGCATGTCACCGATGAAGTGTCTGGGGACTGGAAGGAACGGACATGGGAGCCTTGGTGCTGGATTGAAGCGTTGGTGAATAGGTGATTGCCTCTCTTGGTAACATTTGTTTTGGAGATGGACAACCCCTTTAAAATGGTTCTCTGGGAATTTAAAATCACTGCAAGCAACCTGTCCTAGAATGTGAGGAGGACTGGTTACCTCCACTTGCATATGATCCCCGGAGAACCCCTTTAAAGGGTTTCTGTCACCAGTTTTTTCGGTATGAATCAGGCTGACATTAGAGATGTGCTAATGTCACCTGATTCCAAATATATATCTGTTTTATTTACTGGTGCCCCCATTTTTATATAAAATGAACTTTTATGCTAATAAGGCCTCTAGGTGCAAGGGGTGTTACCCCTGCTCCTAGAGCCTCTGTTGATTGACAGGACCAGGCAGAGAAGAAACACTCCATTCACCATAGCTTGCAAGGACCTTCAATGATGTCATGACCATGTGACTGATCACATGGTCATGACATCATTGAAGGTCCTTGCAAGCTATAGTGAATGGAGTGTTTCTTCTCTGCCTGGGGCTGTCAATCAACAGAGCCTCTAGGAGCAGGGGTAACGCCCCTTGCACCTAGAGGCCTTATTAGCATAAAATAAAAGTTCATTTTATATAAAAATGGGGGCACCAGTAAATAAAACAGATATATATTTGGAATCAGGTGACATTAGCACATCTCTAATGTCAGCCTGATTCATACCGAAAAAACTGGTGACAGAAACCCTTTAAGTTTTTATTATTTTAGCAGCCCCCTAGAAGTTTTCCTCCCCAAAAAAGTGAACTTGGACAACCTCTTTAAATAGGTTTTACAAGAAACCTTATTAGCTAGGTTCTGTTACTATTCAGTATTACGGACTTTCTTTGTGTGTGGGGTTATTACACTTTTCTCAACACTGTTTTAATGTCACTTGTTTTACAGGAAAACTGGTGTATGAGCGTATACTGTCCATGTGTATGGATAATAGGACCGCTTTGCCTGGTAACGTTTTTTTTTTTTTTACTTTTTTTTTTTACTTTCGAAAATGCTTTTTCCCCAATGTCTTAATTTTCTAGTATCTTTTTGAAGAAAACATCTGAAATCCATGTAGATAACTTTAATAAAATACAGAGTGCTTGCTGGCAGGTCCTTCTACCAGCTAGGAGGAGTATGAGAGCATCATTGGCCGACTGTTCCCATCTCTCTGTACTTTGCATGAAGCGTGTATGCTAGGATATGCAGTTCCCTACCACCGGTGCTGGGGAAAATGGCATTGTGAAGGGGTTTTTTATGAGAGTGGTGCCATATTTGTCCAATGGGTTGTGTCCAGTATTGCAGTTTAGTTCCATTGAAATGGCCTTGTTAAAGGGGTTGTCTCACTTCAGCAAATGGCCTTTATCATGTGGATAAAGTGAATACAAGCCACTTACTAATGTACAGTACCACACATAGGCTACTGCTTTTTCCTGTAGTGTGCAAGCACGGCCACCACTGCTGGATTGCAGGGTGGTCGTAACCATGGAAACGAGCAGTGTATAATGTGATGAAAAAATGAATCCAGCCAGCAAAGGAGGCAATATGGACAATAACAATACATTAGTAAGTGCCTTGTATTAATTTTTGTATTAATAAATACTATTTGCTGAAGTGAGATGATCCTTTAAATTGACCTTGGTGGTTGGCCTAATGGTTTCATGTACTGGTGGTGGCTTCAGACATAGTTTTTATAGTAGAACACATGTCTCTAGAAGCAATTAGACCAAGGATCAGCAACCTTTAGCACTCCAGCTGCTGTGAAACTACAACTCTCAGCATGCACACTTACTTGGCTGTTCTTGTAACTCCCATAGAAGTGAAAGGAGGATTCTGGGAGTTGTAGTTTCAGAACAGCTGGGGCGCCGGATGTTGCTGATCCCTGTGTTAGAGGCTAATAATAATGTGAGCAACACTAACGCCCCTTTCAGACTAGCGAGTTCCACGTATCAGACTCTGAGTGTGAGTGTGCGGCAGCTCCCGTCTTCACCTCCCAGCACTGACAGGGATGCATAGAATTATGTTGATTTATGATACTCTGTAACCCTTACAGTTCTGGAGTTTATTGGATAACACTGACAGCATTATGTCAGTGCTATCCAATACATACCAGACCTCTAAGTGTTATATAACATCATAAATCAATATACTGTAATGCTATGTGACCCAATCACTGCTGGGAGGTCAGGATGGTTGCTGCCGCATACTCACACTGCGAGTCTGATGTGTTGAGCTTGTTCGTCTGAAAAGGACCCAAGGTGCAGTTTTACTTTTACATTTTTGCAAATATTTTGAGCCCAAATCATGTTTAATAGCAGTTACAGGAATTGTGCAGTTGTAAATTTTGACTTTTTATTTATGTATTCCTCTTTAAAACAAAAAATAAATAAATTGCAGCCCATTTTACCCCGGATGATGTGAACGATACAGCCAAGGAGACTTGTTTGAATTGGTTTTTCAAGATTGCGTCCATTCGGGAACTTGTTCCTAGATTGTATCCTTTATTAGACAAATATCATACGGTATGTTGGCCGGTGCATTAGAATATTCACAGGGTTGTCCGGGTTCAGAGATCAGCATAGACATACCGATATTTTCACAGACAGCCACACTGACTGAGCATTTCATGCTCGATGCATGGGCCAGTATCCGTGTTTTGCGGATCCGCAATTTGTGGACCGCAAAACACTACAGCCTTCTCAATAAGCCCTTACTATGAGCGACCTCCTTATTTTCTTATTAAGGAAACATTTGTCGGTGACTGGTAATGATTACATGAAGCTCTGACCTTTAGCAGAATTTTTTTGATTGTCTTGCAACTTTTCTCCCTGTAGGGAAACAGTGAGGTCACATGACGGCTTTAGTAATGCTGCAGTTTTACCACGCCTTGCGGAGGACCCTGTTTTGCTGTGGAGCCCTACATTTCCACAAGACTACTTATTTCAGAAGCTTATGGGTCTGCTCGTTAATTTTTGGTCAAGAGTTCCTTTAAACCATCCCAATTTCTTTTTACTTTTTTAAAAAACCCTATAAAAAGTCACAATCTTCTCTAGAATATTGGGTGCTTAGTGCACTTGTCACTTTCACCAAATGTAGCTCAGATCCAGATCTTTTATTTTTTAAAGGGGTTGTCACATAAAGAATATTAGTTAAATCTAGACTATTTTTAGAAATCTTTTTGTATTTACTCACATTTATTAAAATGCTGATATGACCAGATATTCCAGGAATAATGTTAGTATAGCCCCGCCTGCTGTATCTGCTGTAGCAGCCTTTCTGTGTCCACCTCAGTAAATGTGCTAAGGTGGACACACATGCTCAGTCTTGCTTTTCTCTGCTGGTGGAGGGAACCCTGGTGTGGTGAGTCGACTGCTTCTGAAGTTTCAGCATCTTTTCTGCAAGTCAGAGGAAATACTGAGCAAGAGATAAAGTGAAAATTGGTGTTACTCTCCCATGAGAAGCAGAGAAGATGCTGCAGCTTCAGAAGCAGTCAGCTCACCACACTAGGGATCCATTGCTAACCTGAATGAGCAGAAAGAAGGTGATTTACTGAGGTGAACAGAAAGGCTGTTCAATAGAAACAGCAGGTGGCGCTTTACTGACTTTATTCCTAAAATATCTGGGGATACAAACGTATTTTATTAAAGGGGTTCTCCTGGAATTAAGAAAATAAGAATACGTAAATATTACTTTATTATAAATATATTCCTAAATACCTTTGATTAGTTATAATGGCTTGTTTTTGTCTAGGGAGCAATGATTAGGAGAAATAAAATGGCCGCCGTCCTATGATTTGATTAGTTATAATGCACTAGCATAGGCGCTGGCAGCCACTTCCGTCCTCCTGAGGAGGACGGAAGCGGCTGCCGGCGCCCATGCGAGCGCAGGGGAGCCGAGTGGTACAGTGCTCGTTTCGAGCACGTTCGCTCATCTCTAATTATAACTAATGAAAGGTATTTGGGAATATATTTATAATAAAGTAATATTTACGTATTTTCATTTTCTTAATTCCTGAACCCCTTTAAGTGTACAAAAAATACTTCAAATTATTGGTTAGATTTGACTATAACCAATATTTTTAATAGGAAAAACACCATACCGCTTCAGTAGCACTTAAAGGGGTTGTCTGAGATAATCTTAAACAAGTCCTACTATTGCTTAAAGAAGAACTCCCGCAAAAAATTTTATTCCATGTCCTGCTAGAAATGTACATGATGTAATCTGTAGTGAATGTCATTTTCTTACCAGCGTCTGTATTTTTGAGTTATATCATCCTGAAGTTTCTTATCTGTGTCATGTGACTAGGAATTAGACCCACCAACTCACACAGAGACTTGTGTGGACAGGAAGTCTAATTCTCTATGCATTCCTATGGGAGCCTCACTTCCAGTCTCATAGGAATGAATAGAGCAGTAACTGGCTTCCTGTCCTGGGTCAGTTGGAGGTCAGGGAGTTGGTCACATGACCCAGCTACAATAAGAGAGGTTATTATTCACAATTACATTCTCTGATAAGAAGATGACATTCACTATAGATTATATCATGCACCTTTCTAACAGGTCAGAGAATAAAATTTTTTGAGGGAGTTCTTCTTTAAAATAAAAAATGTTATACTTGCCTCTTTCTCTTGTCCGTTCCTGCTGGCGTCGCTTGTTTTATAGCACATGACTGCTGCAGCCAACCACTGTCCTCAATGGTCTACCGCGCAGGACAATGATTGGCTGCAGCAGTCATGTTCCATGCATCTGCAAGTTACCGACACTGGGACATGCATACTGATGTGCAGGTATATAGCACCGCTATCACTGCTGCGGCCAGTCACTCTCCTCAGAGATACTGATTGGTGGCACGTCACTTCTGCTGCTTGTAAACAAGAAGGGACAGCAGGACCGGCCTCTCGTTGGATAAAGGGGTGAATATAACATTATTTTTTATTTTAAGCCGTTTTAGGGCTTGTCTGATATTTATTAATTACTGTGGACAACCCCTTTAATAGTCTTATTGATTACATTAATTGTATGTGTCCTATTCATTCTGTGTACAGTATCCTTAACCTACCTCTTATCCAGCTATGTCGAGGCGGCCATCCTCAAGTGTAACAAATTTTTCTCTAGAACGTAAGTTTCTCGTGATGGATTTCAGGATTTTCCTGCACACAATGTATGTCCTAATATCTGTGAGAGACATTGGTGCGGTGGTGACTACTGGGACACCCACAGATCACAAAGCTGTTGTCATCTATGTATGGTGTCTGATAATAGAATCCAACCCAATGAGGGTCCCACCGTTCAGACCCACAAGGATCATACAGTGATGTCACCTAGGATGAGGCAGAGGTACTTTAAATTAGCTTCTGCCGAGAGTTATGCTAGTGTGCACTAAGAATGACTGCTGCATAGCACCCCAAGACATAGTTTGGAGGTGCTATAAGTGGTTTCTGCCTTGTTTGTGGCTTTCCTCCAAACGTCATTGCTACAAGCTCTTTGGAGACTTTGATTCAGAGTGCCATGCATCAGTTGTGCTTATCTCCCCCTCTTTTAGTTCCATAGACAATGGTAAGCAATCTTAAAGGAGTGGGGATCTACTTTTGTAACTTGGAAGGGTCTTGAAATCTTCTTGGTACTGAGTGACAGGACCATGCCGGAGATGGTGTGTAAGTTATGGGGGTCATTGCTAGGGTGTTAAGGAGAGTACATCGCTGTATAAAGTGACTCACATGTGATATATTCTCTTTCCTTTTCTTCTCTACTTGGCCCAGACCAACATGAATGCCTCTGCTAGCCACAACTTGTCTTTGTGGAGTTTACTGTCCCCACATCTTAGGCTCCTCACTTCTCCACCATCTTCCCAAACTTCTCAACACAAACTCTTCATCTTGGTTCTCCAACCGTATCATCCTTCTGCGACTTCTATTACTGTCCTTACTGTGATGATCAGTGCCCCCCCAAGTCCTGTACTGCAGAAATATTAATGCTTTAATTGTAGTCCCCACAAAAATAATATTGCCATACAGCTGCTGTCAAAAATAATAATTATGAGTAGACCTTGCCCCAACTTTCAAGGGGTTCTCCTGGGTCAAACACCCGGTACTCCCACCGGCTAGCTCTTTTGGGCAGCCGTGGATCTAAACACTATACAGTGTACGGAGCAAAACAGAAGGGTCTGTACACTGTGTAGTTTCTGGCATCGGATACTGCAGTGCTGCTACCATTCCCATGAATGGGAGCTGAGCTGCCGTACCCCGGCATGGCCACTACATAGTGTATGGGGCTGTGGTCTGTATACAGTGGGGGTCATTTATCAAAGACCTGCATTTTATGCTGGTCTTTTATACCCCGTGCACCACATAATTTATGACAGGGTGCAGGCTTAATCATAATTTAAGCGCACCTCTGGCAGTCTTTGCACCTGGAAGAAAATTTCTGACAACATGTTATCTAATTTGCCAGAGCCGATAGCTCGACCCCGGCACCCGCCATTCCCCAGTGGCGAGGACGGCATAAAGATACCCAAATGACAAAATTGCAAAAAGAGGCTGTTTGACTTTTTTATGCCAAACTGGCATTAGTAAATGACCCCCAGCTTAGCTTCCGAAACAGCTGATTGCTGCGGGTGCTGTGTGTCGGACCCTCAGTGATCTGATGTTGATGACCTAGTCTGAAGCTAGATCATCAATATCCATAGCATGGACAACACCTTTAATTACTGCTTCAGTAATTAATACTTCAGTAATACTTTGCCAGTCGCATTGTGCCCGTCAGTAATAGCGCCACACAGTGTCAACAGAAAGTAATGGTGCTCAGCAGATATTGCCTCCATCACTAACAGTGCTCACCAAATAAATGTATCAATCAGTGTCCATATAGTGTTCTCCCAAAATAGTCGTAGTGCCAACATATAACCTACAACATTAATAGTCAGAGACGTAGCTATAGAGGGTGCAGAGGTAGCAGTCGCTACCGGGCCCAGGAGCCTGAGGGGGCCCAAAGACCCTTGTGCCACATAAGAAGACACACAAAGCACTGAGGGAAGGGGGGCCCAAGCTGAACTCTTGCACCAGGGCCCATGAGGCTATAGCTACGCGTCTGTTAATAGTGCCCCCAAGCAGAGCGGCCTAACCCTGTGTACCAGGACAGCGCGGGTCCCGACATAACGTGGTCTATGAATAGTGAGACATGGAGCTGTTAGCGGCAGTTGACAGGCTGACCCCGGTTTTAGGGGTAACGTAGATGTGCACATATCTGCAGAGCAGTGATGACACAGAACAGCTCCCTGCATTCGTACGTAGATATTATAATTTTGGGATGTGTCTCTATTCTAGTGGGATACCAGAGTCTCTTCCCCGACTGACCTCCATGATAAAAGGCATTGGAGATCCTCTTGTGTCTGTGTACGCCCGAGCTTACCTCTGCAGGGTAAGGACAGCTCTCATTTCTAGTAATACCGCCATTATTCACTTATTGCAGACACGTGGCAGACGCCATGTTTTCTTGTGTTACAGGTCGGTATGGAAGTAGCTCCTCACATCAAGGAGAATCTCAACCAGAACTTTTTTGATTTCCTGCTCACCTTTAAGCAAGTAAGAAATACCCCCTTATAGTCAGCGTGTCAGGTCTAAGAATTAAAGGGGTTATTCCCATCTTAGACAATGGGGGCATATTGCTAGGATATGCCCCCATTGTCTGATAGGTGCGGGTCCCACTGCTGGGACCTGCACCTATATTGAGAACGGAGCAGGAAGCGCTGTGCCTGGAGGACCCGGCGCTGTGCCTGCTCCCATAGAAATGAACGGGAGTGCACCATGCATGCGCGGCCACCGCTCCCATTCATTTCTATGTAGCCGACGGAAATAGCCGAGCCAGTGCTCAGCAATTTTCGTCGGCCCCATAGAAATTAATTGAGGGTGGCTGCGCGTGCATGGTGCGCCCTCCTTCACTTTGGGGGCTCCGTTCTCGATATAGGTGCGGGTCCCGCACCTATAAGACAATGGGGGCATATCCTAGCGATATGGCACCCATTGTCTGAGATGGGAATAACCCTTTAATAACTATTTTACATACTTTCTCCCATGGAGCATTACCCCACAATAAGCCTCCATGTATCGCTGGGTCTGTTCAGTGAGAAACGGTACTCCCCTGAGCTACATGTAAGGCAGGGGTAAGCAACCTCCAGCACTCCAGCTGTTTGGAAACTACAACTCCTAGCATTCATACTTGCTCTGCTCCTTTCAGAACGCTCATAGAAATGAATGGAGCATGCTGGGAATTGTAGTTTGACAACAGCTGGAGTGCCAGAGGTTGCTGATCCCTGATCTAACCAGCACCTTGCTCTGTGCTAATGAGGATGGGCGTCTCTGGTTTGGCTGGTATGTCGTAGCTCAGTCTGCTAATGTAGTCCTCTGTTCAGATTCACAGTGACACGGTGCAGAACCAGCTGGCGGTACAAGCTGTGGAGATTCCCATTTACCTCACCCTGTATTCTCCTGCCATAGACTGGATGCTGCGCTGCATTGCCTATCGGGCCCCAGATGTAAGTGTCAGATATCTCTGTCTTTCTATCTATCTCTGTCTTTCTATCTATCTCTGTCTTTCTATCTATCTCTGTCTGTCTATCTATCTCTGTCTGTCTATCTATCTCTGTCTGTCTATCTATCTCTATCTATCTCTGTCTGTCTATCTATCTCTGTCTGTCTATCTATCTCTGTCTGTCTATCTATCTCTGTCTGTCTTTCTATCTCATAGCTATCTATCTGTAACTGTCAGATCTATCTCTCTCTGTCTTTCTATCTCATAGCTATCTATCTGTAACTGTCAGATCCATCTCTCTCTCCATCTCTCTCTCCATCTCTCTCTCCATCTCTCTCTCCACCTCTCTCTCCACCTCTCTCTCCACCTCTCTCTCCACCTCTCTCTCCACCTCTCTCTCCACCTCTCTCTCCATCCCTCTCTCCATCCCTCTATCCATCCCTCTATCCATCCCTCTATCCATCCCTCTATCCATCCCTCTATCTATCTATCTATCTATCTATCTATCTATCTATCACTATCCTTTAAAGGGGTTTTCTGAGACTTTTTATCCGATTACCTACCCTCTGCATAGGTCATCATTATCTGACCGGTGGGCGTTCTCTGCTACTGTAAGTGCTGCAGCTTTCTTGCAGCTTACCAAGCCCAGTGCCGTAGTCCATGTGACTGATGAACGTGATGTCGCTGGCCTAGGGAAAGCTGCAAGAAGGCCCTGGCATTCACAGGAGCAGCGATGCCTTCTGAAATAGCTGATCGGCAGGGTCATGGGTGTCGGATCAGATAAAGTCTCTAAAAAAGCCACTTAAACTATCTGTATACATGTATGTGTGTGTATATATACGGTAATACATCAGGATAACATCAGATTGTCCTCATTTGTGGTGCTTATAGCTGCTGTATACTAAATAAAATATAATACTATTGCTGTAAAATAATTCCATACACGTCTTGGAGCGCTGATTAATGTCCTTGTCAATCACTTGACAGTCTCTTCTGACTGAAATGATGGGGCGCTGCAAGAAACTGGGAAACAAGTAAGTGACAACGTACAATACATTTTTGCTATTTGGGAAATAGACTGTTTGACGTCAATGGGGCAGCATACTAGACGCCCCAAATCAGGCCTGCCATGCCCCCAGCCTGCTCCCTCACTCTTGATGGACGTCTATGAGCCTGGGTATGTCAGACGTGATTCCCCATTATATAACCATTCTTAGAACTGTGCTGTTCCTCTGTTATTACTCCTAATATATATTGATAAATGGCTGTTACCAGACTGACACTGCCTAATTAGGCTGACTGCACCAGACTGTGTAGGAACAGGGTCCTTTGACAATGGGAATGATAATGCCTGGTTGTCAATTTTTTCCCATACATTTTTAGGAGTATTAACAGAGGAATGGTGCAGTGTAGAGAATAGATGGTCCAGAATTCTTATTTCACAAAAAAATACAAGTATTGGTTAAAAAAGACATGTCAGGAGAGGTGACAGGTCCTCTTTAAAATCCTGTTCTCTTCTGCATTGAAGTGACAAGTATGGCCGCAATGAGCGGTGAGCAGGGTAATGGTCCAATATACTCCTGAAGCCCTGCATAGTCCATTTAACCCTTTCAATGTTGCTATCAACACCAAATTGCAGCATACAAAGGGGAGAATGTGAGGAGGCCATCCTTGATCATATCACCAGGAGTCTCTTTGACACGAACAAGGTCATGATCAAGGCTTATACCTAGTATGGGCAGCCGTGCGTCCATTGGAAGACCCTGGGGCTCTTGACTATATTCCCTGTGTGCTGAATATGCTGCCCTGTGCAGTATATTACAGGTAAAGGTCTGTCTTAGCAGTAGCCAACATAGCAAAAATGTGCAGTTTGGCTACTAGGAGCCCTGAAAGAATAGAAACAAATCTTCATACAACTACATAGAACAAAAAAATGTAAAAAATAATGGGTGCTGAAAATATTAAGGGGGTATTCCCATCTGAGACAATGGGGGCATATTGCTAGGATATGCCCTAATTGTCTGATAGGTGCGGGGCCCACCTCTGGGACCCGCACCTACACGGAGAACTGAGCAGGCAAGGTTTCCCCGGGTCTGGCCACCACCAAGCGCTCTCCCCATAGTAGTGAATGGGAGCGCACCGAACTTTGCGGCCACCGCTTCCATTCACTTTTATGGGGCCGACGGACATAGTCCGATAGAAATGAATGGAGGGCGGCAGTGCAGGCGCAGTGAGCCCTCCACAACTTTTGGGGCTCCGTTCTCGGACCTCTTGGACCCGCACCTTCCAGACAATGGGGGCATATCCTAGCGATATGCCCCCATTGTCTCAGATGGGAAAACCCCTTTAAAGGGGTTCTCCGGGAATTAAGAAAATTAAAATATGTAAATGAAATGAAAATGAAAATACATAAATAATATCTTTCATTAGATATAATGGCTTGTTTTGTCTAGGGAGCAATGATTAGGAGAAACAAAATGGCCACCGTCCTATTAGCACGCACAAAACCTGTCCTAATCACACAGGAGGACAAGTTACTTCACAACACTGAGCTAAAGAACTGCCTCATCCTCCTCTCCTACCTATCGGCGATTGTGATCCTAAATACAGCTGATAAGTTCTTCAGCTAAATCTCTATAGGAATGGATTTTATGAAGAGACATGAAGTACAGAGAGGATGGACAGGACAGACTGTGGTAATGGAGACTACATACAAGTAATGCTGCTGCTCATTAGCCACATCTCCTCATCAACTCCATTCCTACAGAGATTCAGCTGAAGATCTTATCAGCTGTATTCAGGATCATAATCCCTTACAAGCAGAGCAGAGAGGAGGATGAGGCAGTTCTTTACCTCAGTGTTGTGAAGTAACTTGTCCTCCTGTGTGATGAGGACATGTTCTGTGTGTGCTTATAGGGCAGCAGCCATTTTGTTTCTCCTAATGATTGCTCCCCAGACTAAACGATCCCTTATAACTAATGAAAGGTATTTGGGAATATATTTATAATAAAGTAATATTTAAAGAAGAACTCCCGCAAAAAAAATTATTCTCTGACCTGTTAGAAAGGTGCATGATATAATCTGTAGTGAATGTCATTTTCTTATCAGAGGCTAAAATTGAGAGTTTCCACTCTCTTCTTATTGTAGCTGGGTCATGTGACCAACTCCCTGACCTCCAACTGACCCAGGACAGCAAGCCAGTCACTGCTCTATTCATTCCTATGAGACTAAAAGTGAGTCTCCCATAGGAATGCATAGAAAATTAGACTTCCTGTCCACACATAAGTCTCTGTGTGAGTTGGTGGGTCTAATTCCTAGTCACATGACACAGATAAGAAACTTCAGGATGATATAACTCAAAAATTCAGCTACTGGTAAGAAAATGACATTCAGTACACATTACATCATGTACATTTCTAGCAGGACATGGAATAAAAATTTTTGCGGGAGTTCTTCTTTAAGTATTTTCATTTTCTTAATTCCCGGAGAACCCCTTTAAAGAGGGAAAAGTGAAAGAAAAATTGGGAATATTTAGTTGGGTTATATTTAATATCCCTTTTTAATACGTGTGGATCTGCAGCACAGTTTCTGTTTTTCCTCTTCTCCTCAGCGCTCTGCTGCTAAATTCAGTGATGTCGGCTTTCAGAGCAGAGTTTATCGCTGCCAGATCAATGGACTTCATTGGAATGATTAAGGAATGCGACGAGGCCGGCTTCCCTAAGGTAGCGTTAATTATGACTCACCAAATTGCAGATTTTTCTATCAGCCAATTATTTAACTGAATGACCTCAGACGGTTTCTGGAGCCAACTCTTTCCAGAGTCAAGAAGTTCCACACTCATCACTGACAAATATTCCAATATCTTGCTTCAGTTTATATTCCCTAAATATATTACAGTACAGCCCAAGAATACTTGTGTTTAAGCCAAGTTCATTTTTTGGAGGCCCTTTCAACTATTTTTTTTTTTTTTTTTAGCTGGATTCGATAATCTGTGCTGAATCATTTATTTATGCTAATAGAACGCTATATAATAAAATTTAGGCCGCTTGCAGTCACGCTAGGGGGCGCTCATTGCATACAAATGTATACAGCTCTTATTGAATTCCATGGTAAATCTGTACGCAGCATCATTCTCTAGCGGTTGCTGCAGACAGACTTCATTTTCAGAGGATTTGGGGCTATGTATCAGAAAGACAAAACGTAGCTCCAACTCTGATATATTAGGGTTATTTCCATACCACCTTAAATTTTTTCATATCTTAAATATGTATATTAAAATCAATAAGTCAATTTTTCTACCAGAAAAGCTCCATGATAACATCTCAGTACCACTTACTTCTATGTCTGCACTCCCAAAGCTGCTATGTCAGCTAGTACTAGCAGCATTTGAGGTACAGGGCAGTCCTAGTCCTAGTACATGACTAGGAGCTGGCCTATTCACTTCTGCTACAAAGGAGAGATGTCTGGGCTGGGAGCTACTGCGCATGCGCAACCAATGTGTGTTCACGATAACTGGGACATCTGATCAAGCTGGGAAACTGCTGTAGGACTGCGGTGGGGGTCATCAGCCTTAGAAACTAGTGATACAGTACTATAAAGAGGACATGGAATATCTGGAAATCCTGACGAAAAACATTAAAGACTTTAGACACCTTTGGGACAATTTTTTTAATAGCATTTTACTCATTTTGGGCTAAACATTTTTTCAACTGGTCTTTATTAAAAATGTTCAGACATTTGAGATACAGGGGTTAAAAATCAGTCTGTTTGCAAGCTGTCACAGTCTGTGTTTTCTTTAAATCTCATCATCTAATGCAGGGGTGGCCAACCTGTGGCTCTTTTGGTGAAACTGGGAAGCAGTCAGGCTGCCACACTCTCCACCCCATGCTCAGACCTCTTTTCCTCATTGAACACTGTTACTACTCTGCAGCTCCAGCTTACTCTTCACTACGTCCTGATGCGCACAGTGTCAGAACATGGTATGTGGAGACGCATGCTATCACCTGGCATTGTGTGCATCAGGTCACATTGGAGAGCGCGTCAGGCCTGCAGAGTAGTAGGTGCCCAATCAGGGGAGGTAGGAGATTTTTCTAAATTATAGAACTGAGCATGGGGGTCTAATCTAGGCATGGGAAGTTCTGATCTGAGCATGGGGGATCTAATCTGAGCATGGGGTGGGGGCCTAATCTGAGCATTGGGGGGGTCTGATCTAAGCATTGGGGGGGTCTGGTCTGAGCATTGGGGGGGTCTGGTCTGAGCATTGGGGGGGTCTGGTCTGAGCATTGGGGGGGTCTGGTCTGAGCATTGGGGGGGTCTGATCTGAGCATGGGGGGGGGTCTGATCTGAGCATTGGGGGGGTCTAATCTGAGCATTGGGGGGGGTTCTGGTGTGAGCATGGGTGGTCAGATCTGAGCATGGGGGGGTCCTGATCTGAGCAAGCGGGGGTCTTATATGAGCAGGGGGGTCTAATCTGAGCATGAGGGTTAGATCTGAGCATGGGGGGGTCTGGTGTGAGCATGGGGGTCTGATCTGAGCATGGGACGGGGGACTGATCTGAGCATGGGGTGGGGGACTGATCTGAGCATGGAGGGGGGGTCTTATCTGAACATGGGGGTCTAATCTGAGTATGGGGGGTCAGATCTGAACATGAGGGTCAAATGTGAGCATGTAGGAATCTGGTGTGAGCATGGGGGGGTCTTATCTGAGCAATGGGGTCTGGTCTCAGCATGGACGGTCTAATCTGAGCATGAGGGTCAGATCTGAGCATGGGAGGGGTCTGGTGTGAGCATGAGGGGTCTGGTGTGAGCATGGGGGGGTCTGGTGTGAGCATGGGGGGTCTGATCTGAGCATGGTTGTCAGATCTAAGCTTTGGGGGGAGGGGGGGGGCAGATCTGAGCATGGGAGGAGTTCTGAGCAATGTGGGGAGATCTGAGCACCGAGGGTCTGACACTGGGAGTCTGATTTGTGTTGAGGATCATATTTTAGGTCAGATGAGGATTGGGAGTCCGATCTGAGGTCTGATAAAAATATTTTTTTTTCTTATTTTTCTCCACTAAAACCTAGGTGCATCTTATAGAGCGAAAAATACGGTGACTCGTCTGCAAGGTTGGCCACCCCTGATCTAATGGCTCATGTTTAGCTCCTAGCTCTGATCTCCTGACCTCATAAGCACTTATTTAAGCCGTATTCTTATTAGTTTGATAAAAATTAAGCTACAATGACTGTTTATGTGGTCAGGAGATCAGAGATACGACTATCATGTGAGCAGTCTTGCAAACAGACTGATTTTTAACCATTGTACCTCAGAAACAGCTGAACATTTTTAACAAAGACCATTGAAAAAAATGTTTTTTAGCCCAAAATGAATAAACTGCAATAATAAAAATGCTCCCTAAGTTGAACTTAGCCTTTTAAGGTCACTGCAAACATTTATAACATTACAGAGAGCAAGTTTAAAGGGAACCTGTCATCTCCGAAACACCTCCTGAACTAGAGTAAGCGGTGTATAGTGTAAGTGATGCTGAATCCGAATATGTAAGTTTTATCTTCATACTCACTTCCATTCTGGCGCTGTGCTCCCACAAACCTGCAGTAAAATGCACTCACTGGACTCCAGTGCTCACTCACATAATGGAGAGGACTCAAAGAAGAGTCCTCTCAGTGCATTTTACTGCATGTTTGTGGGAGCACAGCGTCGGACCGGAAGTGAGTACGAAGATAAAACTTACATAATCGGATTCAGCATCACTTACACTATACAACGCTTACTCTAGTTCAGGGGGTGTTTCAGAGATGACAGGTTCCCTTTAAGGCTACTTTCACACTAGCGTTTTAAAATTCCGGTATTGAGTTCCGTCATAGGGGCTCAATACCAGAATAAAACGCTTCAGTTTTGTCCCCATTCATTGTCAATGGGGACAAAACTGAACTGAAGACAACGGAATGCTCCTGAAAGCATTCCGTTCCGTCTTCAGACCGGAGAACAAACCGCAGCATGCTGCGGTTTTCTCTCCGGTCCAGGCATCCGCACCAAGACGGATCTGGAATGACCCCCAATGCAAGTCAATGGGGGTGGATCCGTCTGGTGTGACCATAATGGTAACCGGATCCGCCCTCCATTGACTTTCAATGGAGTTCATTACGGATCCGGCTACACATAGACACATACAGACATAGACATACACATAAACATACACACACATATACACATACAAATACACATACATACTTACATGCTCCCCGGCAGGTCTTCAGAGCGTTGGAGGGACAGGACGGCGCGCACAGATGACGATTCCACCAGGCGCCCAGCAGAGGGTGCTGTGGAGAATTGTCACCTGTGCGATATGTGTGTGTATGTTTATGTGTATGTATGTACTGTGTGACATGTGTGGGGCCGGAGCGCGGTTCCGGCTCCACACATGTCACTGCAGCAGGCCTGATCCGGCAGCACCCTTCACCTGCCGGATCAGGCCTGCCGCCAGTGTGAAAGTAGCCTTAATAGGATCATTGAAATGGGAATACAGAACCCCTTTAAGAAATCTACTGATCAGCACAGGTGAGGATTCACATTAAAGAGGACCTCTCCCCTCTCCTGACACCTGTGTTAATAGCTTCATGCATTCTCCATGTAATAACAATTCTGGAGCCTCTATTCTTATGTCTCTATGTTGTGTCATTCCTTTATTATGTCTACTAGAAGTTATGAATGAATTGCTAGCAGTCTGCAGTAAGGGTACAGAGGGGAGGTAACAAGTTGGGGGGGTGTACCTGCACAGTCTTAAAATGGCAACACTGATTGGATAGAGTGAGTCTGTGCAGGTACCCATCCCCCTGGTTACCTCCCCTCTGTACCCTTACTGCAGACTGCTAGCAATTCATTCATAACTCCTAGTAGAATTAATAAAGGAATGGGACAACATAGAGACATAAGAATAGATGTTCCAGAATTGTTATTACATGGGGAATGCATGAAGATATTAAAACAGACATGTCAGGAGTGGTGACTGGTTTTCTTTAAAGCCATCCTGTCAGGTGATTTTTACTGCCTTATCTGAAAGCAGACTATACTAGGGGAGAGAAGTAGAGCTCTGGGATGTATAGGTTTATTTTATTTGGAGCAGGACTCCTAGTGGAACAGTAAGAGTCCTGATTACCTCGCCCACCCAGGATGATTGACAGCCTTATCTATCTACATGATACAATCAATCGTCATGTGTAGGCAGGGTAATCAGGACTCTTACTGTCTCCTAGGAGTCCTGTCATCTTCGGTCCCTTTTTCATACCCTGCACTCAGATAGGATAGCAGAAATCACCAGACTGCTGCTATTCTATGATCAGACATGTCCACATACAGCTAATTTTTTTACGGTAGGTGAGATAATGATGAAATTTCCCCTTTTGAAAACGATATGTGAATCCCATTTATAGGCAGTCGGGTAAACCTTCTACAGATTATGATTTTTAATCAGAGCAATTCTTCATTATGACATTTTAAGGGCGTTTCAGTCTAGAGGCCTATGAAATATTAGGAAATGTTGTGCCTTTGAACTGTTTCTGATTCATGTGTCTCTATGGACCTAATCCTGGATTAATAAGTAATGAGTGCTGCTTCTATTTTCCAGCATCTACTTTTCCGCTCTTTGGGACTAAACTTGGCTTTAGCTGACCCTCCCGAGAATGACAGACTCCAGATTTTAAATGAAGCATGGAAAGTGATCACCAAGTTGAAAATCCCCCAGGTATTACATTTCTGCATTGCAGAATGAAGGGGCTTGGGTCTTCTGGCCAGTATGCTCCATGCACACAGCTCATTATTCCTCTAGCTCTTGAGCAGTCCTCATAACCTGGACTATGGGGCACGTTTGAAAGCCAAATCTATTCTTAGATGGTAACAAATCTAGAATTTAAAGAGGACCTGCCCCCTCTCCTGACGTGGCTGTGTTAGTAACTACTTGGATTCTCCATGTAATAACCATTCTGGATCATCTATTCTTATGACTCTATGTTGTGCCATTCCTTTATTAATGCAGCTAGAAATTATGAATGAATTACTAGCAGTTTGCAGTGAAGGTCCAGATGAGTGTTACCAGTTGGGGGAGTGCTCCTGCACAGTCTGACATTATCCGATTAGTGCTGCTAGTATCAGACTGTGCAGGGACACTCCCCAACAGGTAACCCCCATCTGGACCTTCATTGCAAGCTTCCAGTAATTCATTCATAACTTCTAGCAGGAATAATAAAGCAATGGCACATCATAGAGTCATAAAAATAGATACTCCAGAATTTTCATTAGATGGAGAATGCAAGGAGTAGTTGGCTCCTGGTTGACTTCTCTGTATATTAACATGTTCGCTACCACATGTACGATGCTGGATCGACAGGCAAGCATGGCGCCCGCTCGTGCGTGCAGCGGGCATCATGGGCGGCAGGTCTCCACTGTTTCAATGCCGATCGCGATCACTAAAGCCTTTAGATGCATCACAGCATCTAAAGCTGTGTTTCCGGGCTTCTCACTGCCATCCACTGTGGCCGATGAGTAATTGGTTTCAATGCTCTGGGTCTCGCTGAAGAGACCCAAGGTATTGAAGATGCAATTCTTATTTTGGACAGCAAGTAGCAGGCCAACATAAGAAATGAGCAATTCTGAGCAATTAATGGATCTAAAAAAATCATGATTCAAAATCATTAAAAAAAGTAAAACAAACTCTTAACTATATAAAAAATATGTAAGTTAAAATTAACTATGCCCGTACTATTAAAATCTAAAAATATTTTTCCAATACAGCAAATGGCGTAATGGAAAAAAGGTCAAAATCGCCAATTTGCCATTTTTTTCATCGCTTCTCTTACCCAAAAAATGTAATAAAAAAGTCACATACACTGCTCAGTACATATAACTATAAAAAAAAGTTATAGGGGTCAGAATATGGAGATTTAAAAAAAAATGTTTTTTAAAGTTTACATTTATTTTTACACTATTTAGACATAATAACCTATACATATGTGGTATCGTTGTAATCCTACTGACCCAGAGAATAAAGGGCACAGGTCGGTTTTGCCGCAAACACAACGCCGTGGGAACAAAACCCGTAAAACGGTGGTGGAATTGCGTTTTTTTTTCCAATTCCACCCCGTTTGAAATTTTTTTTTTTTACCAGTTCCCACTACATTGTATGCCATATTAAATGGTGGCACTAGAAAGTAAAACTTGTCCCACAAAAAAATATGCCCTCATACAGTGAATTGAAAAATAAAAAAGTTGTGGCTCAAGGAAGATAGGGAAGAAAAAAAAAAGTGAAAACTAAGGGTTAAATGGACAGGGTTCTATAGGAAATCCCTCTTTGTTCATTGGACACGCCGGGTCTAGCAGTGTTGACTGATTTTGAAAGCCCTTCTGGCCAGTCACCGCTATACAGATGTGGATTCTGGTATAGGTGGTCGATATGATGCACATTTCGGTTGTTTATTCACAGGATTATATTAACTGCGCAGAAGTGTGGGTTGAATACACCTGCAGACATTTCACGGTGAGTGGTTGACTATGAGTTCTACCATTAGGTTTGAATTAAACTTGGAAAGTATGGTTTATGTACCCCGTTGCAATTCCTGACTCACTGCTGGCTCCCTGAGTGGTTTTGGCAATCCCTCCATTATAGGGCGGGGGGAGGGGGGGGGCCCAAATTATTTGGATCTCCGCCAGTCAGACTTTTATGACCTATGTAATTAATATGGGAACATGGGATACGCCTGTCATATTTTGGACACTTGACAGGACATCTACTGTTATGGCGGTGATGTTTTTACCTTATGCTTTTGCAGAAGAGAGAAGTAAACACAATCCTGGCCGATGTTATTAAGCACATGACCCCGGATCGGGCATTTGAAGAAGCCTACCCACAGGTAATATTTGGAATTGGGGTCATCAAATACATCTTTGGGGGGACAATATATTATCATGCTCTGAATTATGACTGTGCTGCTATAGGTAGAGCAGGGATGCTCAACCTGTGGCCCTTCAGCTTTTGCAACACTACAGATCCCAGCATGCCCTAATAGCTGTAGGCTGTACAGGCATGCTTGCAGTTGTAGTTTTGCAACAGCTGGAGGGCCGCAGTTTGAGCATCCCTGTTCTACAGCATTTAAAATATCTGTCCCTGCCACATATCCACTGTTATCAGTACTGATGGTTAACATTTGTGTGGCACAAAGTCAGGCAGGGTTAAGCCATTCATCTGAATGCCTGCCGTGCAGTACTTCATTTCCCCTCTAGTGGCCACTGTAGGGGAAATGCCTAGCTGGTTGGCCGGGGTGCTGAGAGTGGGACTAGAGATGAGCGAGCGTGCTCGTTACGAGCACTGTAGTGCTCGGCTCCCCTGCGCTAGCATAGGTGCTGGAAGCGGCTGCCGGCGCCCATGCGAGCGCAGGGGAGCCGAGCACTACAGTGCTCGTAACGAGCACGCTCGCTCATCTCTAAGTGGGACCCATTGTGTAAGGGCTTATCTGCTTTGGACAATCCTTTTATACAAAGAGTCCACAGTAAAGTCCTGATATGGTATACCACTGCTGGGACCGATATGATCTCCTCTAATCTGGTTGATCCTGGTGGTATGTGTTCAATTCTTCTGCAGCACCACCACAGGAGAAATGTAGAATTACACCGAAATCCACTGAAATCAATGAGCATGGACATGTTGGGTCCTCCAGACTAAAGGATGCCTTTTGCACTTACACTTGCTCTGACTATTAGATGGTGGTCTAGTTACCCCCTTCTATTAATGCAGAATTTCCTATTTGGTTATTAAAAATAAGTCACCGTCTGCTGCTTGTCCCTAGCGTTTTACCTTTGACCTCTCTGTTAATTTGTCCTTTTTGCTGAATTTGTCTTCCAGCTTCAGTCTATAATCACCAAAGTCATTGCACATTTTCATGACTTCTCCATCCTCTTTTCTGTGGTAAGTTCTCCTCTGTTACTGACATATTGCCATGTTTGTTCTTTATAATATTTTTATCCTTAGACGTCCTATTGAACTTGAATATCTTGGTTTCAGGAGAAATTCCTACCGTTTATGGACATGTTCCAGAAAGAAAGTGTTAGAGTGGAGGTCTGCAAATGCATCATGGAGGCGTTTATCAAGTAAGGTTTTTACACTGCAGGTTTCTTGGTTGAGGTTTCTAAACCTGTATATTCTCCAAACTGTAAAGGGGTTATCCAAACAATAAAACATGCCCCCCATTACCCGGGCCCTCATATAGATTATACTTACCCCGCATGGCCGCTTTTGAATCTCCCCGACGTGCGGATCAAAACATCCGGCGACCAGGGGGCAGCCAATAGCAGGCTGCGACGGGGACAAGCCTCCCTAGCATCGCAGGTGACGGTAGGGAGGCTCGTCCCCGTTGCGACCTGCTACTGGATGATCCCCCGTTGCTGGATGTTTTGATCCGCGCGACAGAGGTAGAGGGAAATAAGCAGCTACCAGGCACCTCTATTGGTGGCTTATCCCCCATAGTAAAGCCTCATTCATACATCAATGATTTCCATGAGTGATTGTGAGCCCAAACCAGGATTGGAGCCTCTACAGACATAAGGTATAAGGCCCCTTTCACACGAGCGGGAGACTCGCATGTCTCCCGCAACGGATCTACAGGGCTGGACTCGGCACTGACAAGGATCGCATATAATGCTCTGCAATCCCTGTCAGTGCCGAGTCCAGCCCTGTAGATGCGTTGCGGGAGACATGCGAGTCTCCCGCTCGTGTGAAAGGGGCCTAAGGGAAAGATCTGCACCTTTTCTGTTGTTAGAGCCGCACCTGGCACTGATGAAAATCACTGACTGAACACCGACATAGGAATTAGGGCTGCAGCAAATGATTATTTTAGTAATCAAGTAATCTATCGATTAATCCAACGATTAATCGAGAGCTCTAATAAGAAATAACTAATTAAAAGAATGTTTACCTTGATAAAAAGAAAAAATACCCCCCCCTGTGCCATCAGTCCTATATGCCATCAGTTACCCCCAGTGCCATCTGCTCCCCTATGCCATCAGGCCCCAGTGCCTCCAGCTTGCCCCCCAGTGCCACCAGCATGCCCCCCTGTGCCATCAGCACCTCTAGCTTGCCCCCCAGTGCCACCAGCGTGCTCCCCCAGTGCCACCAGCGTGCTCCCCCAGTGCCACCAGCGTGCTCCCCCAGTGCCACCAGCGTGCTCCCCCAGTGCCACCAGCGTGCCCCCCCGTGCCACCAGCGTGCCCCCCCGTGCCACCAGCGTGCCCCCCAGTGCCACCAGCGTGCCCCCCAGTGCCACCAGCGTGCCCCCCAGTGCCACCAGCGTTCCCCCCCAGTGCCACCAGCGTTCCCCCCCAGTGCCACCAGCGTGCCCCCCCAGTGCCACCAGCGTGCCCCCCCCCCAGTGCCACCAGCGTGCCCCCCCCAGTGCCACCAGCGCCTCTAGCTTGCCCCCCAGTGCCTCCAGGTGCACCCCATTGCCATCAGGTGTGTCCAGGTGCCCCCAGTGCCACCAGCTTGCCCCCCAATGCCTCCAGGTGCCCCCCATTGCCATCAGGTGCTTCCAGTTGCCCCCCAGTGCCACCAGCTTGCCCTCCCAGTGCCACCAGCTTGCCCACAGATGCCCCCCAGTGCCTTCAGGTGCCATCAGTTCCCCCCCCTTTGCATCAGTTCTCCCCTCCCCTCCTCTTGCCATCAGTTCTCTCCACTCCCCCCCTTGCCATCAGTTTTCCCCCGCAGCAGTTAAGATCTAATCCTTACATATGTCCTGTAAAAGCGCCTCCGGACACACCACAGCTTTTACATAGTTCTGCGCCGCACTGTGTTCCTGACGTACACTGCGTCAGGGCTATGACGGGGGGTGACGTCGGGTCAAAGTGCAGCGCGGGACCATGGAAGAGCTGTGGTGTGTACGGAGGCGCTTTTACAGGACGTATGTAAGTATTAGATCTTAACCACTGCGGGCCGATGGAGACCATGGATCAGGGAGTAATAGAAAGTGCTTTACTCCCGCTCCGTGGTCACGTGACACAAATGAACCGTCGATGCAGAAAATTTGCATTGAGGATTTTTTTGTGTCGATAAGATCGATTAATCGTTTCAGCCCTAGTAGGAATGAGGCTTAACTAAGGATCAGGCATGTTGGAATTCATCATGCTAACCTTTTTTTTAACACCTGCAGTGAAGCTAAGTTGAATAGAGTTGTCAGACACCTCGATTCTACTTGTTATTGGGTAGATTCCTCTTGTTGGATAGTTTACGCTACATAAGATTCTTATGCAGTTTATTTTTTTCCACTCTAGACATCAGCAGGAGGTGACCAAGGATCCAGTCATATTGAACGCTCTGCTCCATGTCTGTAAGACCATGCATGACTCTGTGAAGTAAGACCTTCCTTCTCGTGCACATTCATCATTTACATCCATTTAGAAAAAAAAAAAAAAACCTTTGAGGATGCTCATACACAGTAGCAGTAGTGTGCCATGCATCCACGAACTGCACAGCAGAACTGGATGCTAATTGTGATGGCTTTGCAATGAGGTTTTTGCCCCCTGGCTTGTACAAGTAAAGCGTATACTAGTGTAGAAGCTGAAAGAAACTCTTGATCTACATGAGGACTCCCCTCTAAGGGATTCCTTCCTCCATCCTCCTTTTTTGTTATTTTTCTATCTTACACTTGGCTACCAGTTGTTACACAGGCTTTTTCCCCAAATTGTCTTCTACTCTTAGCAATAATTGTCCTATCAAAACATCTAAAAATAGTGCTGCAATGGCCTACTATTATGCAGAACTGTGGGCTTTGTCCTTGATTCTTATTTTTGACCTCTATTTGTATATCCGTTCATATCGTATTCTTAACCACCTAACTGTTTTGTCAGAGTGGAGCTCCAGCAGTGGGAAAAGTAGCTAACTGGAGGGGGAGGGCTGCTTTAGATGCTGCTATCTCCTGAATGGCAGCAGCTAGAAACATGCAACTGATCTGGTTTGAAAGCAGACATTCCAAGCTTTCAAGCGACAATACCAAAATGACAGCAATATTTTCAGGACAGAGAAAGATATCACTGATAGAATTCAGTTTCTAACAGTGATTTCTCCTCTGTTGCTTGGACTTTAGCTGTCATTTAGGTCCTGTATGAAAGCCTGGACTGTCAACTTTCAGACAAGACCAGTTGCATGTTTCTAGCTGCTACCATTTAGGAGATATCACCATCTAAAGCAGACCTCCCCCCTCCCGTTAGCTACTTTTCACACTGCCCGAGCTGGACTCAGACAAAACAGGTGGTTAAAGGGATTGTCCAAGTGTTCCTAAAGGGGTTGTCCTCAGAATAGGTCATCAACATGGGGTCGGTGGGAGTCTGATGGCCAGAAGACCCACGATCAGCTGTTTAAAGAGGTGAGCACTGTGGCCTCCTCACAGGTTAAAATCACAGCACCGTACATTGTATAGCGTGTTGATATCGCAGCTCAGTCCTGTTCACTCGAATAGGACTGAGCTGCGCCTAGGCCAAATGATTGATGAACGTGATGTCACTAGTCCAGGAGGAGGCCCAGGCGCTCATAGATTGGCGGGGCGGGAGTCCAAGCCATGTGACTGATGAACATGATGTCACTGGCCTAAGAAACGGCCGTAGTGCTCATAGTTTGGCGGGGCAGGAGTTGGACCCCCACTGATCAGATACCGATGACCTATCCTGAGGACACTTAGACAACCCCTTTAAATAAGGGACAATAATAAAAATCACAAGTATGCATAAGTTCATGGCTTCCCAGTTCTATGTCGATAAACGCCTTCTCTATATTTAATATATATGTGCAGCCGACCATATGATCTACTGTGTCAGCATAGCCCTGGCATCTGAACTACAGAGCTCCGTCCATGGGGTAGTGGACAGAGCTGGCAGAATAAAAGTTATGGCTGTGATAGGAGGGGTTAATATGAAGGATGACGAGATATAAATGTTATATCTGTGCAGTGCTCTGACCCTGGAGGACGAGAAGCGGACGCTAGCCCACCTCATCAATGGCTTCATCAGGATGGTAGGTGTAGTTGTGCTACTCCATGAAGATGTTTTACTGCATCGTGTACATGGAGGACTAACGCCTTGAAGCTGAACCACAGCTGAGGTTTTCACCTGCTTTAGGAAATTTTAGTAGGAATCTGGAATTTTTTAAGAGGTTTTGGGTTGTAAATAAAGATCACTTGTCGTACGCTGAACAGATGGCAGACGGTGCCAAGTAGGTTTGTGCTCTTTACAGAGTTTTATTCTGGAAATCAGATTGTTACCAGTGCCTCCTCACATATATTGTAGGATGGCTCCCTAGGCTGCATTCACATGAAAAACTGCCATCATGCTGCTATGGGGGACATTATTACTGCTGGGGGCCACTCTGGGGATATTATTACTGTTGGGGGCCACTCTAGGGGACATTACTGCTGAAGGCCACTCTGGGGACATTATTACTGCTATGTGGCCACTCTAGGGACACTATTACTGCTGGGGGCCACTTTAGGGGACATTGCTGCTGGGGGCCACTCTGGGGGACATTATTACTGCTGAGGGCCCCTATGGAGGACATTATTACTGCTGGGGGCCACTGTGGGGGACATAATCACTGCTGGGGGCATCTCTGTGGGAGATTATTAATACTGGGGTCCACTCTGGGGGTGATTATTACTGCTAGGGGCCACTCTGGGGACATTATTACTGCTGGGGCCACTTTAGGGGCCTTATTACTACTGGGGGCCACTCTGGGGACATTATTACTGCTATGGGGCCACTCTAGGGACATTATTACTGCTATGGGGCCACTCTAGGGACATTATTACTGCTGGGGGCCACTCTGGGGACATTATTACTGCTGGGGGCCACTCTGGGGACATTATTACTGCTGGAGGCCACTTTGGGGGGCATTATTACTGCTAGGGGGCCACTCTGGGGAAAATTATTACTGCTGGGGACCACTATATGGGACATTATGTATACTGCAGGGTTTGGGCCTTAAAGGGGTATTCCTATCTTAGACAATGGGGGCATATCACTAGGATATGCCCCCATTGTCTTATAGGTGCGGGTCCCACTGCTGGGACTCCAGGCTGAGAGCTCCCCCGCTTTGTTCTCAATATAGGTGCGGGTCCCAGCAGCTGGGACCCGCACCTATAAGACAATGGGGGCATATCCTAACGATATGCCTCCATTGTCTAAGATGGGAATACCCCTTTAAATTAAAAAAGCCAGTGAAAATCATCCATTTTTAATGGCTGTTTTAACGGCCATTAAAAATGGATGCAAAATGGCCATTAAAGATAAAATTAAAGATGCAAAAATGGTAGAAAAATGGCCGTACAGCGTGAGGTCACAGCACAGCCGATGGCAGAGGACCAGGAAGCGATGAGTATAGAGCCCGGCGAGCGCTGCACTCTTCACTTCCCAGTCCTCCGGTACTAATGAGCGCTTCCATAATGGAAACAGTCATTAGTATTCACCTCATAAGACACACTGACATTTTTCCCCACTTTGGAGGAGAAAAAAATGCGAAAAATACAGCAATAAGCTGCAGTTCTCCTGTGAATCAGTAGGTGGCGCTGTGATTTGCCATATGCCAACAATATGACTAGTCAGAGTTTCTCTGCCTTTATAACACAGGAATACTGGCAGTGCCAGCTGCAGCCATAGGTTTAGATCTCTTGTGGAAATTCTTTACTATGGGAGGTTCTGATACTATTTGAGTTACACCAGACCTGGCCCTGACTTTCTGTTTAATTCCCAGGTCTCCTTTGGGCGTGACTTTGAACAACAGCTCAGTTTCTATGTGGAGGCCCGTGCGTTGTTCTGCAATCTGGAGCCGGTTCTTGTCCATTTAATTCATGTGAGTTGTGTCCACGAGGGGACGTTTCTGCCCGACAATGACGCAGAGCATAACTCTCATCGTCTGTTACAGATTACGTAGTACTCCTGAGGATCGCGTGCAGCACTCCTATCACGCCGCTGTTATCTTTAGCTCGACATGAAACTTTTCAGCGGCCAGCTGTGCACCATATTATGCCTTGATTTATTACAATACCGTCATTTTAGTTCTTTCTGCCTTGTATGTGCATTTACCTCAATGACTTTGAAGGTAAATGAATTTGATATAAAAACAGTGTCTGATGGCGAAGGTCTGAACGCTGGGATGCTCACCGATCTTAAGAACGAAGGAGCAGTGACCCCATCGTGGAGCCACCTCTGACCAGGTCAAAAAATGCTGATGCTTGGGATTTTTGGGATCCCTGAGGTTAATTGATGGTATGTTAAATTGATATGCCTTCAGCGTTATTGTGGGAAACGCCCTTTTCTTGATATGAACGGCAGATATAGCATTAAAGGGGTATTCCCATCATAGACAATGGGGTCATATCGAGAACAGAGCAGGGAGCGCTGTGCCTGGAGGACCCCGGGGTCCGGCCACCACCAGGGGCAGCTCCCCGCTGCTCCCATAGAAATAAATGGGGGCGCACCGCTCATGCACAGTCACCGCTCCCATTCATTTCTATGGAGCCGACGGAAATAGCCAAGCCAGCGCTCAGCTATTTTTGGCGGCCCCATAGAAATGAATAGAGGGCGGCTGCGCATGCGCCCTCCGTTCTTTTCCCCGCTCCGTTCTCGATATAGGTTCAGGTTCCAGCGGTGGGACCCACACCTATCATACAATAGGGGCATATCCTAGCAATATGCCCCATTGTCTGAGATGGGAATAACCCTTTAATAGGACAGGATGAATCCCATTTGTTCTGGATTATGAGATTGTGAACATAGATAAACTCCAGAAAGAGTCTTGAAGGCATTAAAGTAAAGGCCCTGATTCATGGCAGGGATTTTAGTTGGTCCGAACAGTCATTTTGGCACCATAGACATGATCATTATAATCACTCGTAGTGCCCTGTAGAGGGGGCTAACAGGTAGGCGCCATTCTTCTTCATAGGGATTAAGGAGGACCTGTCACCTCTTCTGATAAGTCTGTTTTAGTAAGTACTTGCATCCCCCATGTCATAAAGTTCTGACACATCTGTTTGTATGCCAAGAGTTATGAATGAATTGCTATCAGTTTGAATTGAAGGTCCAGCAGGGTGTTACCAGTTGGGGGTGTGTCCCCTGCACAGTCTGACACAGGTAGCACTGATTGGATTGGATCAGACTGTGCAGGGACACACCCAACTGGACCTTCATTGCAAACTGCTGGCAAGTTGTTCATAACTCCCAGCAGGAATAATAAAGGAATGGCACAACATGGAGCCATAAGTATAGATGTTCCAGAATTGTTATTACATGGGGAATGCAAGTAGTTACTAAACAGACATGTCAGGAATGACACATTCATCTTATACATGTGAGTTTAAGAGGGAATTCAGGGTGATCATTGCTATCCAAAGCGACTATGAAGCGAAAGATATCTGTATTTAATACGTACCACGTTGTTTTTATAGAGTGTGAACCACTTGGCCATGGAAACCAGGAAAGTGATGAAAGGAAATCATTCAAGAAAGACCGCTTCATTTGTCAGGGTAGGTCTGATGTCACTGTAATCACCGATTAACGTTAATAAAGCATATTTCCAGCCATTATGTCCAGAACTACTACTAAAATACAATTTTATCACATTATCAAGGCCATTCTCTGAGGTTCTGTCCTGCATTGAAATGAAGGGAGAAATTTGCCTTGACTTAAAGGGAACCTGTCATCTCCGAAACACCCCCTGAACTAGAGTAAGCGTTGTATAGTGTAAATGATGCTGAATCCGATGATGTAAATTTTATCTTCATACTCACTTCCATTCTGACGCTGACAAACCAGCAGTAAAATACATTGACAGGACTCTTCTTTGAGTCTTCTCCATTATGTGAGTGAGCACCGGAGTCCACTGAGTGCATTTTACTGCTGGTTTGTCAGAGCACAGCGTCAGAATGGAAGTGAGTACGAAGATAAAAATTACATAACCGGACTCAATGTCACTTACACTATACACCGCTTACTGTAGTTTGGAGGGTGTTTCAGAGCTGACAGATTCCCTTTAAAGTAGTTTGTCCACTTTTTTTCCCCTCAGGATAGGTCATCAATATGAAATTGGCAGGGGTCTGAGTTACGTCACCCCCGCTGATCAGTTGTTTGAAGAGAAGGCAGCGCTCATATGAGCTCTGCCTTCTCTGCTCTGTTTACCTGGTCGCCACAGCAACTGCAGTGGTGATCAGTGTAATTACAAGTTTGGCATCCCCATTTACTTCTATGGGACGGCTCTGTCTTTTCGAGTCGTGAATGGTCATACTTGTAATTACACTGCTCATCATTGCAGTTGCTGCGTTAAGCAGGTAAGCAGAGCAGAGAAGGCAGCGCTCGTATGAGCGCTGCCTTCTCTTCACACAGCTGATTGGTGGGAGTGTTGGGAATCGGAGTGTTGGGATAGCTCATCAATAGTAAAAGCGGACAACCTCTTTAAGGCCTCATTACATAGGCCAATTTTGCAAGCGCCTGCTGGTCAGTGAAGGAGATTGCTGCATCACTCCACAGTATGGGTAGGAGCGATCGCTAATGTAATCGCTCATCCCCATACTGACTATTTACACATCACGATCTGCTGCCGGCAAACAACAATTTTTGTGACCACAAGAATGATGTAATTGGTGGCACTTTTACACTGTTAGATAATCGCTAACAAGCGTTCCTATGGACATTTGTTAGAGATCATCTGGCTGAGAATCATCTCGTGTACAGGGCCCTTTTATCCTGATTTATTGATTCAAGGTGACTTTTTGGGAGTACAGTACACAATAAGGGGGAGATGGGAGCATGGAAATGTCCATTTATACGTATCACCAAAGAATGGTTTCTGTAACTTCGGAAAGAGAGGATACGGCTGCAACTTCCTGCCGTAACCTTCCTGGGGCCAGAAAATTGTCTGCCCATCTTCTGCTCCCTGTGGCCTTACCCCAAAAGAGGTTTGTTAGCCATTTTTCTAGATGAAGCTGTTGGGAGTCCGCGGCGGACACATATTTCTTCTGCAGCGGAGATGTAGTATTACATGGCACCCATGAGCCTGATTAGGTGACCATTCCTAGACCCGAGTTCTTCACAGCAGGAGCCACTGTGGCTGATAGAGGAGGGATCCATATTAGGGACATCTCATGTAAGCATTCTCTGTACAAGCCTGTTGTATCATGCCATGAAGAATACATTTCTTCCACTATACTATAAAAAAAACTTCTATGTACTATATTTTCTTTATTACAGGCTTGTGTTGCCTTCTGCTTTATTACCATTCCTTCTCTGACCAGCATCTTCACCCGACTTAACCTGTACTTACATTCTGGCCAAGTGGCTCTTGCAAACCAGTGCCTTTCCCAAGGTGAGTTTAAGAAGGCCGCCTTCCAACTCATTACTTAAAGGGGTTGTGCCATGAAAAATATTTTACGTTTTTCAAACCAGCACCTGGACCTGAATACTTTTGTAATTGCATGGAATTAAAAATGTAGTATAGCCGCTGAGTTATTCACTGAAATCTATCTGTATAGCGCCACCTGCTGTTTGTTCTTTTTCTTATTTCTCTGCCCACCTCACTGAGATGGTTGCACATGCTCAGTTTAAATCTTTAACTGTCACCAGCCAGATCTTCTGTTAGAAGCTGTGACAGTTAGGGTCCATTCACACAATCATATTTCTGGGTCTGCATCTAATACGCAATTTTGCGGAACAGGTGCGGACCTATTCATTTCAATTGGGGCCACAAAAGATGTGTGCAGTCCGCGTCCGTATGTTCTGTTCTGCGGCACTGCAAAAAAGATAGAGTATGTACTATTCTTGTCCGCGATTGCTGTGTGCCGTGTACGTTCTGCAATTTGTGGACCGCAAAACACCTACTGTCGTGTGGATGGACCCTTACAGGGAAAGAGCTGCAGCTGCCAACCAGAAGTAAATCTATCAGAGCAATGACTGGGGAGATCTCTGGATCCATGTGAGGTACAGGGCTGGTTCTAGCTTTGTGAGAGGATTGGTATGTACTACATGATGTCTGATTTTCATTTTTTACATCAATCATGGCATAACCCCTCTAAAGGTGTTGTCCCAGCTGGACGACCCCTTCTTACATTGAAGCTGATTGCCAAGGGCCCATTTACACCGTTAAGGATCAGACCAATTATCCGGAATGATTGTTCTTAGGTCCGTCTGCTCCCAGTAATTGGCCATTGTGAAGATGCTGCCGATCCCTGAAAAGCAAGCGAAAAGCTTGTTCGTCAGGTGATCACATCTTTCATGCGGCAGCTAAAATCATTGTTTGTCAGCAGCACATACTCTGCATAAAACAGTGATCTGCTGACGACAATGTGCAAAGTGAATGAGGGGATGAACAATCATAATCATAAGGGATTGTTATTCCCCCATTCAGGCCCTTTAAACGAGCACTAATTGACTTTAATATCATCAATTGGCAATCGTTATTGGGCCAGGATCGGCCCATGTAAGAGAACCCTAACTGTGCTCACATGTGGTAATAAGGGGGTCCTTGGATAGTGGTGGTCCTATTGAGCCTGCCAAAATGGGAGACAGTTTTTGCAGTGATTCTCTGCACTAGCTTGTAGAGGGGGCCGAGTGATGTCCATATGCCCTTATAGACTAGTACGTCTCGCCTAAAATATGTCATATTACAGGTTTTGGATTTGCATTTAAATACACTGATATAGAGAATGCGACATGTATTGTAACTCAGGACGTATACATAAAGATCATGCATGTTAAATGTGCATTGGGTTTATAGCTTAGGCTACTTTCACTCTAGTGTTTCTATTTTCTGGTATTGAGATCCATCTTAGGGATGGTTGCATCTGATACCAGAGAGCAAACCTCAGCAAGCTGCGGTTTTCTTTCCGTCATGGGATGCAGAACAAGATGGATCAGTCATGATCCACAATGCAAGTCAATGTGGACGGATCCGTTTTCTCTGACACAATAGAAAACGGTTCCTTCCCAATTGTCTTGGCGATGTTAACGATAATACAACCTGATCCGTTCATAACGGATGCACATGGCTGTATTATCAGTAACGGAAGCGTTTTTGCTGAACCCTGCCGGATCCGGCAAAAACGCCAGTGTGAAAGTAGCCTTACAACGAAAAGAAGCCTATAGTATGGCAAGGGTTGATTTCTCGCACATGGTAAATGAATGTCAATGTACGATTTGTTCTCACTGAAAAGAACTGTACACGGAGCGCAATATTAAAATCTTGTGACTTTACGACCCTTTACTTTTCACGTTATTTCTGCTCTGGTTCCACTTCAAGAACTCAGTATGGTCACCTAAGCTTTAGGCTCGATAGACCAATTTCAGGCTGTTATACCCACAGGGGATAATCTGCTGCTTCCCATTGTTCACGGCCATTGAAAGATAAAACCCAATCTTGTATATCTGAAGTGTAACCATTATTCCTCTAGAGCGACAATCTCCAATCTGTGGCGCTTCAACTGTTACAAAAACTACAACCTCCAACATGCACTGGCAGCCTTTGGCTATCAGAGCACAGTGGAGGCTGTAGTTTTGCAACAGCTAGAACACCACAGGTTGGAGACCCCTGCTCATGAGTATTCGGGTCCATTCACACGTCTGCATGTGTTTTGCGGATCGGCAAAACACGGAGACCGGCCATGTGCCGGCACTATAGAAATGCCTTGTCCGTGGCTGCGGACAAGAATAGGACATGTTCTACTTCGTGTGCCAAAGCACTGTGTGCTGTCCGCATCTTTTGCGGCCCCATTGAAAACGAATGGGTCCGCACTAGAGATGAGCGAGCATGCTCGAGTGCCATTTTTGCGTATTTGCGTACGCATTTTAAAATCCGTACGCTATTCATACGCATATTTTAATCTATACGCAAATGCGTACGAATAGCGTACAAATTCAATATCTCTAGTCCGCACCCATTCCGCAATTTTGCGGAACGGATGCAGAACCATTCGTACGGATGTGTGAATGAACCCTTAGGGTCCATTCACACGAACGTATATTTGCGGGTCCGCATTATCGCACCGCAGCGCTCGGAACTCACGCCGGGCAGCCCCATTGAAAAAGCCTATACTTGTCCGTGCGTACGGACAAGTATAGGACATGCTTCAAATGAGCTCCGTGCCGCGGCTCCCGGCCCCATAGAGCTGAATGGGGCCGCATCTATTCCGCAATTTTGCGGATAGATACGGCCCCATTCAATACGGTCGTGTGAATGGGGCCTTAGTATCTTATATTGCAGGGATGACCAACCTGTGGCCCTCCTAGCATGCCCGGACAGTCTACAGCTATCAGCCTACAGCAGGGCATGATGGGAGTTGTAGTTTTACAACAGCTGGAGGGCCACAAGTTGAGCATCCCAGTTATATTGTATATATGAATTTAAGAATGTATAAAAAGTTGATAGCACTTGATATAAACTTCTCATAACTACAAAGGAGAGGATTTGATCTAATCTATTGACAGCATATTTAATCCCCAAATTTCCTTTATTCGGTAACTAGCTGAGACCAGACCCGATGTGATTATTACTGACTCCCGTTGGTGGATTTGCTTTCCACACCCCAGTAGGTTCCAGCTGCTGGTGTAAATGAGCTGACGCAGGGAGCTGACTCTGGGTTTTGGAAGTCCACCACTATAGCAGGTTTCTTTGTTTTGGACTTGATGCTATGGGCTGCCTGAGACAAAAGATTTTAGAGCCGAGCAATTTTTGTAACCAGTTATAAAGGCACAAAAAAAAAACTGCATAGTCAGACATTGTGTGTTTACTACCCCTGTCTGCAATGCGGCATTGCACTGCATGGTCCTGCTTCCTGCTGTACACCTTTAAATCTACTGAATAGACCTCATTGTGGCCGTTCTCTCTGTGTATTCTAATATTTTCTGCCGCTCAAGCTGGTCAACTATTGAACTGGTATTTATGAGGATGTCGTCTATATATTGTGGATTACATAAGCAAACAAGTGTTTATAGTGTGCCGAAGATTGTCTAGATTGGGGGGGAATTTAGAGGCGAAGAACACGATGTTTGACTTGATTGGATTGATGCACTTTATATCTCTATTACTCTAGTAATCCTTGTTAGACAGGAGGACCTCTGTCTACTACTCTAGTAATCCTAGTAAGGAGGACATCTCTACTACTCTAGTAATCCTAGTAAGGAGGACATCTCTAATACTCTAGTAATCCTATTAAGGAGGACATTGCTACTACTCTAGTAATCCTAGTAAGGACGACATCGCTACTACTCTAGTAATCCTAGTGAGGAGGACATCTCTACTACTCTAGTTATCCTTGTTAAGAGGTCATCTCTACTACTTTAGTAATCCTAGTAAGGAGGACATCTCTACTACTCTAGTAATTCTAGTTAGGAGGACATCTCTTCTACTCTAGTAATTCTAGTTAGGAGGACATCTCTACTACTCTAGTAATTCTAGTTAGGAGGACATCTCTACTACTCTAGTAATTCTAGTTAGGAGGACATCTCTACTACTCTAGTAATTCTAGTTAGGAGGACATCTCTACTACTCTAGTAATTCTAGTTAGGAGGACATCTCTACTACTCTAGTAATTCTAGTTAGGAGGACATCTCTACTACTCTCGTAATCCTTGTTAGTTAGGAGGACATCTTCTCTACTCTTGTAATCCTTGTTAGACAGAACATCTCTACTACTCTAGTAATCCTTGTTAGACAGAACATCTCTACTACTCTAGTAATCCTTGTTAGACAGGAGGACATCTTGACTACTCTAGTAATCCTTGTTAGATACGAGGACATCTCCTCTACTCTAGTAATCCTAGTTAGAGAGGAGGAAGTCTCTACTGCTCTAGTAATGCTAGTTAGGAGGACATCTCTACGCTCTAGCAGTCCTTGTTAGGCAGGAAATCATCCCTACTACTAATGAGCTATGACCTATTAAATCACCATAAAGTGTAACACAGGTTTTTGCTTCAGTCTTCCCACATTAGTGGTCATGGTGTTACAAAACGAGCTCCTTGTACCATTACCACCCCCAACATATGACCATAGAGTGCATGTACGTCTGCTCTTACTTGTGGTCAGGCACTTGAAGATCTGCTTTATCAATGACTTCTGTTACATTCATTCCATAAAGTGCTTCACTGTTTTCTGGTTGGCTGCTAGAGCAGCCAGGTGTAGTGGAGCGAGGCTTTCACTTGTCCATCGAAGATCTAATGACGCGTGACCTGAGCAGCTTCACGCATTAGGTATTTAATAAACATTTTCAGTAAAAGAATCATTGCACTTCATAACCCATCATATATTTTAGCGCAAGATATATATTTCTTGTGTTCTATAAACTGAATATAAAAACACAGCAGGAAGGCAGACGGCACCATTTCCTTTTCACTCAATTGTCAAAGTGAATCCAAGTGAGTTATCAACACAGTTGTACATTGTCAACCATCGTAGTCGTTGAGAGTGATAAATTCATTAAACAAGAGTACATGGTTACACATATCTGCTGCCGCTCCATCCCTTCTTTATAGGGCTCCAAAAGATATGTGAGTACAGTCCTCGCCCATCTCCAGCAGTCCTGTAGAGAATAAATGGAGTGGCAGTGGCAGCAGACATGCGCATCCTACTGGTCCTTTCATTCACACATAAGGTCACATGGACCCCTGTTCTCCTGATCAGTTGATCGCGTGTCCATTGAGCATTGTTCCCTGTATGATTGATTATTTTATTTATTTATATTTTTGACAGCGGAAATTAACACTAATCACCCACTTTTCTTGGCAAAAAGTTTTTTGCTTCAGGTTTCGCATAAATTCTGCGGACCGATTTGTATCTTTTTTTTTTTTTCTTCCCCCCCCCCACCAGAAACGGGGACGGTTAGCCTTTTTGACTTAAAGAAGAACTCCCGACAAATTTTATTCCATGTCCTGCTAGAAGTGCACATGATATAATCTGTAGTGAATGTCATTTTCTTACCAGTGTCTGAATTTTTGACTTATATCATCCTGAAGTTTCTTATCTGTGTCATGTGACCAACAATTAGACCCACCAACTCACACAGAGACTTATGTGTGGACAGGAAGTCTAATTCTCTATGTATTCCTATGAGACTGAAAGTGAGGCTCCCATAGGAATGAATAGAGCAGTTACTGGCTTTCTGTCCTGGGTCAGTTAGAGGTCAGGGAGTTGGTCACATGACCCAGCTACAATAAGAAGAGAGGTTTTTACTCACAGAAACAGTCACTGATAAGAAAATGACAATTACTACAGATTATATCATGCACCTTTCTAACAGGTCAGAGAATAAAAATTTTTGCGGGAGTTCTTCTTTAAATGGGTTTTCCAGTCTCTGGAAATAAAGCTTAGTCTCTATATTATGGAAAGTTCTGGAGTTTTCTAATATGTCATGGGTATCCGTTGCTCAGCATTTTCAAGATTTTTCTTTGTAGTCAGTGAATGGGAACCCTCCGTTATTTCATTATACAGTGAAGAGCTTTATATTCATCTGGAACACCCCTTTAAGGAACGACTGAGTTTTATTTTAGTGGTTGATGCGATGGTTAAGTTATGAAAATATAACTCCTTAAATCACGATTTCTGAAAATTTACTGGATAAAAAAGACTTGGAAACAAGTATTTTCTGAGCCGTTCTTTCCTCTCTCCAGCCGATGCCTTCTTCAAAGCTGCCGTCAGCCTTGTTCCAGAGGTGCCAAAGACTATTAATATAGACGGAAAGTTGCGCTCTTCTGAAGCCTTTCTCTTGGAATTCCTCAGCAACCTTTTCTCCACGTTGCTGGTCGTTCCCGTGAGTATCAAGTAATTTCCTTTAGTTTGCAGAAAGAACCAATATTCCCCAAGAGCTTTGTCAGACATTTTACCCAGCCAATCAGTGTCAGTGTCTCTGTACTGACGAGGAGCATGAACTCCAAGGTCTGCAGATGGGTGACTCTGGTTTGGCTGAAATCCCTAGTGAAGGTCCAGGCAGTGAAAACATCATCACACCTGGCCCTGCCAATCAAAGTGCAGTTGCAGAGAGACCAGAGCCTCTAGGTGTAACGGCAACGCCCCCGTTGCTCCTAGAGGCTCATTTGCATATGTAAAAATATCAATTTTTTTCAATAATGTGGGCACATATAAACATGGGACCAACACAGATGTCTTCAGCTGCCAAGTGCACATGTAACAGGTCAGCCAGTGTGATAGGTACAAATCTGCTGACAGATGCCCTTTAACTTCATTCCCCCATTCTTCTCTTATGGCAGGTTAGAAGTGTAGACGGGTATTGAGCCTATTACATTACATTGATGCTCAGTGGCAAAGCGGTTTCAACCTCGCAGATTTCTTGGAAACTCTTCTTTGTCCCATTGATCTGAATGGGGTTTGCAGAAATCCATGCACTTGCCACCAAAACAACCCAGTTGAGATGGATTTCTCCAAATATGTTATGTGTGAACATCCGGTGCTTTTTTTAAATATCGATGATGACCTTGATGATGGTCAGTGGAAGTTGATCCCAGCAAAATTTTGACACCACATAGTGTGATGAGTACAGTGATATGTACCTATTATGTCTGCAGGATCACCCTGAACAAGGCGTCCTCTTCCTGGTACGAGGCCTTTTAAATGTGATTGAAGATTACACTTGGGAAGATAACAGCGACGATAAAGTCCGGATCTACACCAGCGTCCTGCACTTACTGGCTGCCTTAAGTCAAGAGAGCTATCTCTATCACATAGACAAAGGTGAGCTGTCCTAAAAGAGTCATCATATTTACAATATGGTAGGGTAGATGTGTGTCACCCAGCTCTGTATTGTTCTTCAGGTTACACCTCTGTAACAAATCTCCTGAGCCCTGAAGGAAAATTTTTAAGGCCACTTGCACACGTTGTGGTTCCCATGCAGAAAAACTGCATCGTAGTACAGTACCAGCAAATTGTATGAGATTACACTTGTCTCGTGTATGCTTTGCGGAGTCTTTCTGTGTGAAAATGACCTGAAATCCCCAGCCTGACAAATATGTTTGCAAATGAAGGGTGAGATCTGCAGCAAAACTGCATCAAAAAACGCTATTTTGTTTGGGTGCAGAACACACAGAAATCCGCATGTTAATTTGTGAGGATCTTCTGCACATTGACTTGTACCTATGTGCAGGTACCCTTACAGAGACATGTACACACACTACTGGTGTTAGGTAGGCCATAGGGTTCCTCGAGTAACTTTTACTCTCCCTATACGTACACCCATGCTTAGTTGCAACATTGAAAGTTTGACTTTAGGAATAGGTTTTGGCAACTTGACTACCCAAGTTGTCTTCTGCTCATGGGCCTCTTTGGTGGCAACTTTGGCCAACAAGAACCGACAGGGATTGGTCTTGATTCCAATTCTAAAAGTAGTTGTCTCCACTGGTGTTGGCCATTGGCCACTGGTGTTCTCTTATTGACAAGTAGTCCATAGTGTTCCTTGAGTATCGTTTGCGCTCCCTATACGTACACCCATGCTTAGTTGCAACATTGAAAGTTTGACTTTAGGAATAGGTTTTGGCAACTTGACCACCCAAGCTGTCTTCTGCCTCTGGCCTCTCTTTGGTGGCTACATTGGCCAACAAGAACCGACAGAGATTGGTCTTGATTCCAATTCTAAAAGTAGTTGTCTCTACTGGTGTTGGCCATTGGTGTTCTTTTATTGACAAGTAGGCCATAGGGTTCCTTGAGAAACTTTTATGCTCCCTATACTTACACCCCTGCTTAGTTGCAACATTGAAAGTTTGACTTTAGGAATAGGTTTTGGCAACTTGACCACCCAAGCTATCTTCTGCTTCTGGGCCTCTCTTTGGTGGCTACATTGGCCACTGGTGTTCTCTTATTGACAAGTAGGCCATAGTGTTCCTTGAGTAACTTTTACGCTCCCTTTACTTACAGCCTTGCTTAGTTGCAACATTGAAAGTTTTACTTTAGGAATAGGTTTTGACAACTTAACCACCCAAACTGTCTTCTGTCGTCTCTGGGCCTCTCTTTGGTGGCTACATTGGCCAACAGGAAGCGGCAGGGAATGGTCTTGCTTCTAATTCTAAAAGTGGTTGTCTCCACAGAAGTGGAGTAGTACCAAAGTTTGACCAAGTCGTTCCCTGCCACTTACAGTCCCGAAATATTGCTCCATACAGCTCCAGGAGGAAAACACACACACTGCTGTATTGCGGAGTGCATATTTTGGGACTAGGGGTTCACCAAACAATGCAGAATTGAAGGTTCGAGTTTTTGTGTGGAGTTTTAGAATTTGACAATTGACACAATGAAAAGAATGGCCGCCTGAGTATCTGCTAGAGACCCATCTCTGTAAAATAAAAGTACTCTGATAGGGAGTATGGAAGAAAGTCGCCCTCATGGCATAAGTGAGTTGAATTTGCATGTAGTAAATCTTTTAATATATGAGAGTGCGACTCTCGTGGCGGACACTAGTTGTTAGCTCTGATTGAGTTCCAGTGCTCCAGGCTCGCTGGGCTGTTTCAGTACCCGTCCTCGCACTTGGCAGGGTTCTCCAGCAGCTGTTGCTTACAGTTGGCATGTCTCTGAGGAACCCAAAATAAACTCCTTTGTAGCTGGCTTATCTAACCTAACATAGAAGCGGCTCTCCCTGCCAATCCACACTGCAAGATCATTGTGCCCGCCTGGAAAATCCGAAATCGTCAAACAATAGATCACGTATTTACCAATGCATTAAGTAGGAGATAAATGAAACGTACATGGATAGGATGCCGTGCGCCAAAACACTGCCCACAACATCTGACTTGTTCTGAAAAGTCAATTAGTAAACCATTAGTTCAATTTCTCCTAGAAGGTACATGGAGCCATGCTCTGCGTATCTCTTCTTTCAGTGTAGTCTTTAAAGCAGGGATGCTCAACCTGCGGCCCTCCAAGCTGTTGCAAAACTACAACTCCCAGCATGCACTAATAGCTGTAGGCTGTCCAGCCATGCTGGGAGTTGTAGTTTTGCAACAGCTGGAGGGCCGCAGGTTGGGAATCTCTTCCTGAAAGTAAATTTACAACCTTTAAAGGGGTTTTCCAGGAGCTTGATGTTGATGGCCTATCCTCAGGCCGATGACAGCCCAACTCCTGGCACCCCCTCAGATCAGCTGTTTGAAGAGGCCAAGGTTCTCGGGTGAGCGCTGCGGCCAGTGATGTCATGGTCATCGGTCACGTGGCCCAAACGCAGTTCAGTCCCATTCAAGTGAATGATGCTTGGTCTACAATACCAAGCATAGCTGCTATACAATGTATGGACCCCAGCTGATCTGATATTGATGATTGGCACAGACCAGGGGGATTTCTAAAAGATGATGTCATGTCCATTATTCACATGACTGCTGCAGCCAGATATAGGCTTCAGCGGTCATATGTGCATGAACGGCCTTGACCGTTGAGACCAGTGATTGGCAGCAGTGGTCATGAACTATAGATTTGAGGACTGAAGTGGTAGAACATTTAAAAGGGTGAGTAAGGTTTTTTTCTGTGCTCTGAAAATTAAAAAAAAAAATCTTAGAAAACCCCTTTAACACCAATGTTGGTTTTAAGTTCCAACATTCTGTTCTGATTAAAGGTGTTCTCCAAGAGTATAAAATGTCCCCCCATGGGGGGGAGCCGGCACACGGGGGGACAATTTATACTCTTGGAGAACCCCTTTAATTTTGTAACATGCTTTCTATTTTTATAGTATTTGAAGCTCTGCTTTCCTGATCCAGAGCTTCAGATCCCCTATGTCAAGGTTCAGCAACCTCCGGCACAGCTGTTTGGAAACTACAACTCCTCAACATGCTCCATTCACTTCTCTGGGAGTCCCAAGTACAGCCTAGCTAGCTTGCATGCTGGGGATTGTAGTTTTACAACAGCTGGAGTGTCGTAGGTTGCTGATCTCTGCCCTATGTAGACATAGTCTATGAGGAGCTCACTAGATACTATTTTACTATTCAGTTCAATATCTAAACAGTATCGCAGTGAGCTCCCTCTAGTGGTGGCTGCAGGCAGCCCGAATGTTATGTCTGTGTGGGGAATCTGAAGGTTTGTATCAGAAAAACCAAAGTTTCAGCTTCTATAGAAATTCATTTAGTAAATTTGATGAAAGGGGACTTGGGTTACTTGCTGGGTACCTGCAATTGTCCTACACACCTTCAGCACTTGCATCGCCTGCTCCATGCAGATATAACAACGTGGTCTTTCTATTCTCTTTCTCCTCAGTTGATTCCAATGATAATCTCTATGGTGGAGATACAAAATTCTTGGGGGAAATCAACAAACTGTGTGACACTCTGATTGGACAGATTTTGGAGCATCTGAAAGTCCTTGGGAAAGAAAAAGTAAGTCCATGTTTAGATTATGGAGCCAGTGATTATATGTGGATTGCCCAGGGCTATGCTTCCACCTATACGATACAACACTTTCCATAGAAAATGATTGGAAAGGATGAGGGTACCTTGCTAGATGATTCCCGAGTTGTGGTATGTACGTCCCCATAGATGAATTAGGTAGGCCGAAAGGGAACCTGTCATGAATTTTAAGCCTTCCTCCTCCCCCAGAAGTAGTCTCATCGATAAGTACATGCTGTTTAGGATAGTTTCACACCCGCGATGTGAATCCTAGCAGGCTGTTCTGGTGGAGAACAGCCTGCCGGAATTCACTGTATCTGGTACTCATGTCTCATGAGACAAACCTCACCCAGTGATGTCATTAGCTAGTTGCCTATTACTGCTTACCACTGTAGTCTCACCCCCAGTTTCCCTTGTTTACATAGACTACAACACATTCTGATGATGTCACCAGGCCTGGGTTACTTCAGCCCATTTAGGTTAGGAATCCTAGCTAATGTTTGTTTTTCCAAACATTTTTTTTGTCTTTCTGGTTGTTACTTTGGTTTATCTGTCTAATGGTTCCCGCTATCAGCTAGTCCTGACTACATATTGGTGCAGTCCTTTGGATCTTTTATGGTAGCTACTCTTACTGCCTCAGTTTTAAAGAGGACCTGTCACCACAAACTGTCTGCAGACATCATGTCACAGAGAAGGAGATGCTGAGCAGATTGATATATAGATTTGTAGAAAACAATTCTGTAATCTATACATTTAAATATCTGCGTTTTCTGACTTCAGTTGTACACATGGGCAGTGTTATCAGTAATTGATAGCATTCTCTGTGTAAGTGTGTATACAGAGATAGCTGTCAGTCACTGATAGCTGTACACAGGGGGAGGTGTTATCGGTGATTGATAGCATTCTCTGTGTAAGTGTGTATACATATCGGACAGTCACTGATAGCTGTACACAGAGGGAGGTGTTATCAGTAATTGATAGCATTCTCTGTGTAAATGTGTATACAGAGATAGTTGTCAGTCACTGATAGCTGTACATGGGGGAGGTGTTATCAGTGATTGATAGCATTCTCTGTGTAAGTGTATATACAGAGATAGCTGTCAGTCACTGATAGTTGTACACAGGGGAGGTGTTATCAGTGATTGATAGCATTCTCTGTGTAAATGTGTAAACATATCAGACAATCACTGATAGCTGTACACAGGGGGAGGTGTTATCAGTGGTTGATAGCATTCCCTGTGTAAGTCGATATACAGAGATAGCTGTCATTCACTGATAGTTGTACATGGGGGAGGTGTTATCAGTGATTGATAGAATTCTCAGTGTAAGTGTGTATACAGAGAGAGCTGTCAGCCACTGATAATACATCCCCCGTGAACAAAGAAATCTGAAAAAACAGAGATTTAAATGCATAAAGTACACATTTTACAGAATCTTTTTCCACATAGCTTTATATCTATCTGCTCAGCTCTTCCTGATCTATAACATGCTGCCTCCAGATTGCACTGCATTTTGTGGTGACAGGTCCCCTTTAACCCAATTCCTGTCTATGTATACAGTACTTCTGGATTTTGTTAATTTTGGTACTTGCCATTGAGCATATCCTCTAGAAACCTTGCTGCATATCCCCAGAGAAAGGACTGACGAGTGGAAATTCACTGATGAAAAAGGCAAAATGTCTCATAGAGCTAGCTCAACTGAACTTAGTGATCCACTGCTTCATTCTGGAGGAAAAGTTTTAATCCACATAGTTTTAATCCATATGCAAATGAGCTGTTAAGTGCACTGAGGGCAGACTCAAGCAACTCTGTGCATCCTTGCTCCTCCTGCTTTTTGTGTAAGCCTTTCCCTCTCCTTGATTATAGGGGCAGGTCTCTACATAGTCATCTCTCTTGGTGTTTTAAGGAAGGAATGCAATTCTGGGGTTGTGGCATCTTGTTGTGCTGTGACCCAATTCAGTTCAGTGGCTGTACAGAAGTTCATGCTGTAGTCCCAATTTACAGGGAAAGAACTGCAGCAGAAATGCCACTCCTCCTGAGCTGTAATAGAAGGACAGCTGCAGCAGAAAGCCAAGTCCCCTGAGCTGTGATATGGAGAGACCTGCAGCAGAAAGCCAAGCTCATTGAGCTGTAATAGGGAGAGAGCTGCAACAGAAAGCAAAGCTCTTTGAGCTGTGATAAAGAGAGAGCTGCAGCAGAAAACTGAGCCCCCTGAACTGTGATTGGGAGGGAGCTGCAGCAGAAAGCTAAGCCCCCTGAGCTGTGATAGGGAGAGAGTTGCAGCAGAAAGCCACACCCCCTGAGTTGTGATAGGGAGAGAGCTACAGCAGAAAGCCAAGCCCCCTGAGCTGTGATAGGGAGAGAGTTGCAGCAGAAAGACACACCCCCTGAGCTGTGATAGGGAGAGAGCTTCAGTAGAAAGCCACACTCCCTGAGCTGTGATAGGGAGAGAGCTGCAGCAGAAAGCCACACTTCCTGAGCTGTGATAGGGAGAGAGCTGCAGCAGAAAGCTGAGCCCCCTGAGCTGCCAACCTGAAGAAGATCTAGGAGAAGCAGAAATGAATAGGGAAAGCCCTGGATCCATGTGAGGTACAGGGCTGGTTCTAGTTTTGTTAGAAAAAGATTGAAATGTCCTATATGATGTCTAATTTTCATCTTTTTTACATTACTCATGGAATATTCACTTTAAGTAACTGGATATAATGGCAGAGAGATAAATGTGATGCTTGTCAGGATACACCCATGTGGTAATTACCCAGCAGGGATCTCCTGACCATCTCATTTGGTCATTTCTAGTCCTCTTCTCTACATCTGGTTTCATATATCTCTGCTCTACAAGAGCTCTGACATTGCAGCTGTGACTTCCAACTCATGACCTAATCGTGTAATGAGAAACAGCTTGTCCTGTGACGCTTTATGGGAGATGAACACTACATGAACTGTGAATGATCTCCCTGCTTACACAATCCTGCATCTCCCACTCCTCATTAGGAGCTCATCATTCACCGTCCTCTCCCAGGTCCCATCAGAAGTTACACACAGCCATTAAGATCCTTTACTTTATTGTGTATAGCAAGGGAAAGAAACCTGCTGTTCCCGGCAAAAATCCAGTCAGTCGCAGGAATCTTAGTATTAATGTACCTCGTATGTGTGGTGAAAATGGTCAAAGAAGGGAGCTGAGCGACTTTGTCAAGGGCCAAACTGTGATGGGTTGACGTCTGGGTTGGAGCATCTGTAAAGGGCAGGTCTACAGTATACTGGAGGTAGCAATTGCCAAAACTGGTCCAAGGAAGGCAAACTGGTGACAAAGTGGCATAATATTGATGACCTATCCTCAGGATAGTGGTGGTGCAGTGTAATTCCAACTGCTCGTCCCTGCTTCTACCAGTGGAGATGACGTGCAGGTAAATATTGAAGGGAATGCAGCACTTGCATGAGCGCCCCATTCCCTTCAAAGAGCTGATCGGCAGGAGGTTCCGGGAGCTGGACCTTGACGATCTGCTATAGATCACCTATCCTGAGGATAGCCCCCTAACCTATACAATCCCTTTATACCCTTCACAACTTACACCCTACATGTATGGTGGATGTTGGCACTTTAAAGATGGCCTTGCTCCACAGCGAAGCCGACGCCATAGCTGCTGTGTTTCTGGTGTTTCACACAGCAGAGACCTGGTGCCAATGTCTGCGATCGGCAATAAAACCGATTGCAGACATTTAACTTCTCAGATGCCATGGTCAATTGTGACCACTGAGTCTGAGGTTGGTTTCCTGGAAGTACTGCTCTCCCGGGGCCCTGCTGGAGGCTACCAAGCCTGTTACAGGTATATTCTTGTTGCCTGCAGGTGGCAGTGCTGCATAAGAATATACTGAATTTCCCATACACTATTATACTAAATCACAGTAATTTATGGGAGAAGAGATCTAAAGATTGAATGTTCAGGTCCCCTGGTGGGGGGCAGTCAGATCACCTCTTACCCCATATTATAAATGAAAGTAAAGATAATTTGCATCGCTGCATCCCAAAAGCCTGAACTATTAAAATCTAAACGTAGTTATCCCATACGGTAAATGCCGTGGAAAAAAATCAAAATGGACAATTCATTGTTTTTTTTTTCTTCACTTCACTTCCCCAAAAAATTGAATAAAAAGGTGATCAAAAATTCATACACACCCCAAAATGGAATCACTAAAAAACTACAGATGACCCCACAAAAAATGAGCCCTCACTCAGCTCTGTAGATTTAAAACGTTATGTGGGTCAGAATATGGTGATGAAAAGAAAATAAAAAAAGTTATGGCAGCGGGAAGGAGTGAAAAACAAAAACAGAAAATCGCTGCATCACGAAGGGGTTAATTAGGCATCAGCTTGTCCTTGTAGCTGCCAGTGACCACAGTTAATTCCATCGCGGGCAGCGTGTCATTCACCCTAAGCCATCAGACACATGTGCCAACGATTGCTGCCATGGCAACTGCCCATTTTTGAGTTCTTTATGACATACAGATGAGAATCCCCGTCCCGCTTTATAGAGTCGCTTCTGTAGCACAGCGACTGGTATTACTGTGCTGAGGGCTATCCACCTTCTAGATCTAGCATTTGGTGAAGCGCTGGTTAATGGAGCATTTCCGCAGCCTCAGCACCAGGACTTCCAAGACGCTGCTGCTGATCTCATTATATTCCCTGGCATCTTTCATTCAAGACTTTATAAATTACAACTTGCTGAAATATTTTATGTTGTGGTATTTGTGGGTAGAATCACTCTATTGTATTAAGTCACTGTAAACCACAGACCCATCCAGGCCATTTAAAGGGGAACTCCGGCCACATTCTGTGAACACATTAGGGCAGATTTATGAACGCATCCCATTCATATTGTTGCCTGGCGAGACTGCCTGCCCCCGGTAATGGATCATGTCACATAAGCAGCTGTTCACACCAGTGTTCCCTCTAAGCCTTGGCAGCTGCCGAGCTGGGTTGGCTTAGAGTTGGGCAATGCTTAGTCGAAGGTTAGCAATATGAAAATCAAACGTGAGATAACCGTCATCGGTCAAATATCGAATCTAGCTTACTAAATAAGACATTGGCCAGGGTTGAGCATGGCATTTTTGGGGACCCATATAAATCTATATATATATATATATATATATATATATATATATATATATTCTCAACCTAACCCCTTCCCTCCTAACATTACGTATATCACTACAGAACATACAGGGTCATACAGCGCCTCATACCTCTTACATCCAGTGACGTCTCCTTTCATGTAGATGTTCTCTTTCTTCATCTCCTTTCAGACCAGACCACCATTTTCAGCCATTTCTCGTCTCTGCAATTTGAAAAAAAAAAAATTTTAGTTACTACTTTTCCATCATCCTCCGATCTTCTGGACAAATCATCCTACCACCCCCAATACAGTGCCACTGTGCTCCCCAATACTATACTACAGAAACTAGTACCATGCAGATAGTGGCCTTTAATAATTATTGGCACACAGTGTCCTAAAATAACTGCGCCCAGCAAATAGTGTCCCGTAATAGTGTGAACATAATGTTCCCCAAAAATAACTGCGCTGATACTGTGCCAGAGTACCCCCCACAGTAATAGTGCTCCTCAAAGTCCACCAATAGTAATAATTCTCTGCTGGAGCACACTTGGTAGTAATAATGCTCCTACAGTGTCCCCAACATGTCCCCACTGTGCCCCAGAAGTAATAATGTTCCCATAGTGCCCATACTAGTAATCATGTTCACCATTGACCCCCAGTAGTAATAAAGCCTACCATAATGCCCCCCAGTAGTAATAATTCTCCTTATAATGTGCCAGTGCAAAAAAAAAAACTTTTATTGCCCCCAGTTGAGCTAATGTCTCCACAGTGCTCCCATAATGTGCCAGTATAAAATACCCCTATATAGTGCCCCCAGTAAATACCCCCATAGTGCTCCTCTCCCCCTTCCTCATAGTGCCCCCCATAATGTACCAGTATGAAATGCCCCAGTAGATGCCCTCAGTGTCCCCCATAATTTGCAAGTATAAAATCTTAGTGCCCCCCGTAGATGACCCCATAGTACTCCTCTCCCCCCTTCCCCATAGTACCCACCATAATGTGTCCAATTATAAAATGTCCCAATACAGAGCCCCCCATATAAAATACAGTTCTTTGAGGCCCCATAGATGCCCCCCAATCATGTGCCAGTAAGAAGTGCCCCGATAGATGCCCCCCCAATCATGTGCCAGCAAGAAGTGCCCCCCATAGATGCCCCCCAATCATGTGCCAGTAAGAAGTGCCCCCATAAATGCCCCCAAATCATGTACCAGAAAGAAGTGCCCCCCATAGATGCCCCCCCAATCATGTGCCAGTAAGAAGTGCCCCCCATAGATGCCCCCCCAATCATGTGCCAGTAAGAAGTGCCCCGATAGATGCCCCCCCAATCATGTGCCAGCAAGAAGTGCCCCCCATAGATGCCCCCCAATCATGTGCCAGTAAGAAGTGCCCCCATAAATGCCCCCAAATCATGTACCAGAAAGAAGTGCCCCCCATAGATGCCCCCAAATCATGTACCAGAAAGAAGTGCCCCCATAGATGCCCCCCAATCATGTACCAGAAAGAAGTGCCCCCATAGATGCCCCCCCAATCATGTGCCAGTAAGAAGTGCCCCCATAAATGCCCCCAAATCATGTACCAGAAAGAAGTGCCCCCCATAGATGCCCCCCCAATCATGTGCCAGTAAGAAGTGCCCCCCATAGATGCCCCCCCCAATCATGTGCCAGTAAGAAGTGCCCCCCATAGATGCCCCCCAATCATGTGCCAGTAAGAAGTGCCCCCCATAGATGCCCCCCAATCATGTGCCAGTAAGAAGTGCCCCCCATAGATGCCCCCCAATTATGTGCCAGTAAGAAGTGCCCCCCATAGATGCCTCCCCAATCATGTGCCAGTAAGAAGTGCCCCCCATAGATGCCCCCCCAATCATGTGCCAGTAAGAAGTGCCCCCCATAGATGCCCCCCAATCATGTGCCAGTAAGAAGTGCCCCCCATAGATGCCCCCCAATCATGTGCCAGTAAGAAGTGCCCCCATAGATGCCCCCCCAATCATGTGCCAGCAAGTGCCCCCATAGATGCCCCCCAATCATGTGCCAGTAAGAAATGCCCCCATAGATGCTCCCCAATCATGTGCCAGTAAGAAGTGCCCCCCATAGATGCCCCCCAATCATGTGCCAGTAAAAAGTGCCCCCCATAGATGCCCGCCAATCATGTGCCAGTAAGAAATGCCCCTCAATCATGTGCCAGTAAGTGCCCCCCAAACATGTGCCAGTAAGAAATGCCCCCCAATCATGTGCCAGTAAGTGCCCCCCAATCATGTGCCAGTAAGAAGTGACCCCCATAGATGCCCCAATCATGTGCCAGTAAGTGCCCCCCCATGGATGCCCCCCCCATAATGTGGCAAAAAGAAGTGCCCCATAGCGCTTTTCTTCTGAATTGTTCCATATAAAAAAAAATTAACACTCATACTTACCTCTATGCCTCCTTCAACGATGCGATGCAGGCCTCTTCTGGACTGTGTCCCGCGCTATATGGCTTAGGCGGTGCGATGATGTCATTGCGCCGCCTGAGCCGGCCTCTGATAGGCTGCAAGCACTAGGCATGTAGCCTATCAGAGGAACGGGCAGGGGAGACGCCTCTCCCTCCCCTGCCCCGCAGTACAGCCATCTTTGTCGATGTCCTGAGGACGGCGATACAGATGACTATGGAGATGAGCGCTTCCACAATTGAAGTGCTCATCTCCCACTGCTCTGCTGCAGGTGAGCGTCCCTTAAGCACCATAATAGCTGTGCAGCCGCGCAGCTTAGAGGGAACACTGGTTGACACAGGAAGAACCTATTGATATGGAATTTGGAGCAAATCCTCACGATCACCGGATATTTGCATATATAGATATTTGTGCATATGGATACAATATTAGAAATATTTAGACTTATAATATACTTTATTACAACATTACCTTACTCCTTTCATGGAGTATGGGGCCCCCGTTCTCGTGATCGGTGTGAGTCCCAGCGGTAGGAACCCACCGATCTATCTGCAGGGTAGGGGATAACTTTATATAGCAGAAATACCCCTTAAATGACTGTTGTATCTTCTCCCCGTAGACCCTGAAGCGTCAGAGCTCCCTCGCACTGCTCTTTTTTAACAGTATTTTGGCTCATGGAGACCTGAGGAACAATAAATTAAACCAGCTCGCTGTTAATCTATGGAACCTGGCTCAGAAGCACGGCTATGCTGATACAAAGACCATGGTAAGTGCCAGCTTAGTACATTGGCACCTATAATGTCTGAAAGCTTTTTATAGAGACCTTTATTATCGCCATCATGTGCAAGTCATTGGAGCAGATTTACTTCTCCTGTCTAATGCCTTATTCACATGGCAGTGATTTCCATCAGTGATTGTGAGCCAAATCCAGGATTGGAGCCCTTGCAGACATGAGGTATAAGGGAAAGATCTGCTCCTGTTCTGTGTTTAGAGCCGCACCTGGTTTTGGCTCAAAATCACTGATGGAAATCGCTGACCGAACACTGACGTGTGAATGAGGCATAAGGCCTGTATTAGACCAGCAGATCCGGCTGACAGTTGCCGGGAGGGAAGCGCCTGCTCGTCAGCGAAGGAGGCATTTACATACAGAGATCTCCTCCACAGTATGGGGAGGAGTGATTGCTAATGCCATTGCTCATCCCCATACAGAATCATTGTCTGCTGCCTGCAAGCGATAATTTTGGTGTCCGCCCAAATGATATTACCTGATGAATAAGCGTTTCGCTCATTGGTCTGGTAATCGGCGGCTCCTTTACACAGTCAGATATTTGCTAACAAGGATCCCTACGAATGTTTGATAGCGATTATTTGGCCGATTCTTGGCCAGTGTAAAGGGGCCTTAAATTTACCCCGTTGGGTTCAGTATAGGCTATCCATTTACGGCACCTGCCGGTCGGGATGTCCGTTGTAATACTACTGCAAAGTGATGATTCGCAGATGTCCTGTGCAGGGCATAGTCATCTGGATGTATAGTACAACGTTGTGTGCCGTTAATAATGGGCATTGTGTGGCAGTATAACCAATAATAGGAATTAGATTATTAATAATGTATTATATTTCTCGCTCGTATCATTGGGGGACACAGGAGACCATGGGTATAGCTGCTGCCACTAGGAGGCGACACTAAGCAACCAAAGTGTTAGCTCCTCCTCTCAGCTATATCCCTCCTGCAGGCACTGAGCTAATCAGTTTTTAGCTTAGTGTCTGTAGGAGGCAGACCTCCCTGCCTTGCAGGGTGTCTTCTTTTCTTATTTTTACATCTTTTCCCTTTAGGTACGGGAAACAGATGCCTGGCTTCTCTGTTTACCCGGGGAGGAAGGCCGGTGTCGGTTTCCCTCACCGCCCGACCCCCCCCAAGAATGCAATGTGGACCAGGGCAGCCAAGCTCTCCTGCATCCCGCCAGCCATGGGGTCACCTACACTTCTGCAGTCCTCCCCTCCAGCCTAGCCTCACTACCACCTCGGTGCTAGTAGCTGAAGAGGTGACCCTGCTGGTTCTGTGACGGGGGTGGAGGTGAACAGAAGAGGATGAAGATGAGGTGAGTACTCTGCAGGTGAGTATAACCCTGTCCCTCCACCTTCCCTAATCCCTCCCTCTCACGGCTCCATTCCCCGGCCAAACACTCTCCACGGCCCGGGCCCTCTCCTTGCATTCCCGGTTCTGCGGCGGTGCTGACTGTGGCCATCCCTCCGGGTTGATACCTCTGGGGCAGACTCTTTGCCCAGTGGTTACTTCCCCGGCACGACCGCTGCATCTGGCCACCGGGCGCCGAGAACGCCCGTCCCTGATCTTCTTGGCCTGAGGTTCCAGTTCTCCACGGCCGTTCTTCCGGCCGGCTCGCTTCTACGCGAGCTCCCGGCTTTGCGGCCTAGTAGGCCACAACTCCCATCCCGAGGTTGGTGGGCGGGGTCTGCTCCTCGGGCACGTAATTTTCGCGCCAGGGCGTCCCCTTTCCGGGAGCCTCTCTGAGCTCCGCCCCACAGGCCTCTATATATGAAAAAAAAAAAAAAAAAAAGAAAAGGAGAGAACTCTTCCTGGCCACCTTACTGGGGCTGGCTCCCCATTAGGTGGCTGGCTAGTTTTGAATTTAACCCCTTCGTTGTCTCAATTGAGGCATAGAGGTTTTTAGTGTCATATACACGACCAAATGCACAATTGACCACCTCTAAGGTGGTGCATCTACTGTTTCTGTATATCCCTCTCCTCCCATGAGTGAGGGCATTGCCATTATATGTGTGCATCCTGTCGTTTGTCCTTCCATCCATAGATGGACTAATGGTACTACCCGCGTACACCGTACATCCTGTCGTGTTCCTTACTCCTTGTGGGGAGTATTTACCACTGAAAGCCGCACACTCTGTAGCATTGTGAATACACGACCATTGGGTACTACACTGCCTGTCTCATTACCCCCCTTCATAGGTGGCGTAGTTGCTCGACCACTGAATACTATACTGCCTGTCGCATTACCCCCCTTCTTAGGCGGCGTAACTGCTCGACCACTGGATACTGTACTGCCTGTCGAATTACCCCCCTTCTTAGGCGGCGTAACTGCTCGACCACTGAATACTATACTGCCTGTCTTATTACCCCCCTTTTTAGGCGGCGTAACTGCTCGACCACTGGATACTGTACTGCCTGTCGCATTACCCCCCCTTCTTAGGCGGAGTAATTGCTTCGACCACTGGATAATATAGTGCCTGTCGCATTTCACCCTCCTAGGCGGTGTAATTGCTATTACCATTGGATAAGGTACTGCCTGTCGCATTACCCCCCTTTTTAGGCGGCGTAACTGCTCGACCACTGGATACTGTACTGCCTGTCGCGGTACCCCATTCATAGGCAACGTGATTGCACGACCACGAGATGCTGTCTAGTCTGTTGCATTACCCCCTCCCGCTTTGGGCGGCGTAATTGCTCAGCTATTGACGGTACAACCTGTCACATTATCTCCCTTCATAGGCAGCATGATTGCATGACCACCGGATATGACCAGCTGGTTGCATTACCCCCTCCCTTAGGCGGTGTAACTTCTCTATCTTTAGGAAGTATATCCCGCGTTCCTACTCCCACAGGTACAGCAATCACATGTGCAGGCGAACAGATTGTCCCACAATTGGATACTATGTCTAGTACGCCACGGCACTAGATACAATATTTACTATCTTGTTCGTCCCCTCCACGGGTGAAGTAGGCCGACAGACGGTACCGACTATTACCTGGTCCCCCACCACAAGTGGAATATGGCCGCGACCATGGGATACTGCAGCTACTCTGCATTACTCCTTCTTTTGTGGTTGTGGGTTGTGAGCACTAACATGACTATTCTGTCATCCAGGGTGTAACCCCACCATACCGCTTCAAGTCCCGGAGGAACTCTACTACATGACTGATCCTGTTACTGGACACCTTACTAGGTGGCGTGTCTATCTCAGAGGGAAATTTGGTAGTTCCTACCAAGCCATTTGAGCATTACAATGCCAGTGTATAAGGTATCCACTTCGAGCTCTCCTCCTTCTTGGGGGCGTATCGGCTAGCTCTCCATAAAATTGCTACTACCGTATGTCCTCCTCCGCTGGTGGAGTATTTACGCTAGAACTAGACATTGTAGCTACTACGGTGCATCCGCCTTCCAGGGGGCGTATCTACCCTAGCTCTGTCTTGTGGCTCATACGGTGTAACCTTTTCAGGTGGAGTTTTTGCTCTAGCATGCGCTAGCCTCGATTTAGATCTTACACTCGGGTGCAGTATTTGCTCTAGTAGCTCCTACTGTGGAGCCTTCTCATGTATTGCACTAACCTTGTTTAGGCGTTTACTATCGGTATGGTCTTCTTTCTAAGCACTCCATACTATGGCGCCTATTGATCAGTCTCCCCCTCGGGTGGAGTATTTGTGTTGGTACTAGATACCTTAGCTCTTTCTGTACAGTCTCCTCACCATGTGGAGTATGGTGCTAACGCCGTACACTAGGACTTTTGTGGGATGCCCTCCTCCTCAGGTGGAGTATTGCACCAGCACGGGTTCATGTGGATACTCCAGTCTGACCTCATTCTCAGGTGGAGAGTTCCCTTAGCCCTAAGTGCTTTGTCTACCACGCCGTGGTGTCCTTCTCAGGATCAGGGTTTTTGTTCACCCTGCGGGCCATGGTGGCACCCCTGTTGCTTCCTCCTTGTTCCGTGCATTCGCACTGGTTGCGGTTCTGTGGTTCTACCACATTGCCCTTGTTCCATTCCATGTTTCGGCACTGACTCTGTATACTGTAGCCTCTACCGCTTCCCTCATTCTATGGGTGGAACCCTCACACTGGTCCTAGGTGTGGTTATTCTGTCTTCATTGCCTCTCAGGTGGATCTCCGGCTCATTTTACGCTATCAATGCATGCCGTTGCCCCAATGGTGGGGTGTTTAGGCTGTCGCTTCGGGTTTTGTGGATTCGCTCACTCTTTCCTGATGACATGGTCATCTGCGGTACTTCCATTTTCAGACCGAGTATTCGCATTAAGATACATGCGATAGCTCATGAGCCATTCACTCCTGGTGCTCACTTGCAGGGTTCTCCCTGATTGGCATAACCTTTTCGGTTATATGGCACTAGTCTTCCACATGGTGTCCATTTCAAGCTAGACAGGGCACTAACTGTTGATGCTATTACACCATCAACACTGCCTCTTTTGAGATGTGTTAAAGATTGACATGTCCCTGTGTAGGTGACTCACCTATTCAGGGCACATACAGCTACACGGTGACAGTAGATGGTCTTTAACACTACACACCTCCTATATATTTGACCTTCAACTACAGTTGGGTCTGCCTTATCCAGGCAGTTTATGGAATATCAAGCCACCTTCTTTCTTAAAGGTCTCATGACAACCTTCTGCGGTTCCAGGGGCCTCTGTCTTCCACAGTATCGGCTCCTTAGGGAGCATTTCCTTTTAGCAGAGATGTATGTTGTGATCCTTATCTCTTGGATCTGTTTCCGTGAGGGTATTCCTACCAGGGTTTGTGCCCTCTCTCACGTATGGTAGCCTGCGTTCTTTTAACAGTGCGTTTGCTCCGTATTCGGAGGCTGCCTAATGCCGACCATGTTATGGTCCTGCATCCAGCATCACTCACAGTATTCCCTTTGTCTAGTGGCAGAAGTTGCTTGGCTGCACTCTTCTGCCGCATTGCTCTCTGCTGCGCGGACGAGATGCTTTTGTTTCCTCGAGGACACAGTCTTTTTCTCTTGACTACTCCCTATTTCCCTAGGGTTCTTCATTCTATACCTCTAACTGGTTCTGGTTGTTACTTTTGGTCCTCCTTGGCCATCCCTCATTTTGTTTAGTCTCTTCTCGTGCTGGATTCTTGCAAGCCTCGCGGAGGGCTGAGCGGTACCCGTTTGAGCAGGTCCCACAGGCCCTTTTCTATTATCATGCAAGAGATCCTAGGTTCCAGTCCACGGCAATCCTGTGGTCCTCACCATCTGGAAGTTCCTTCCGCATATCATTCTCAGTCGTCAGACATGCTTATACTTCTTGTGGATATTATGTGCTGCTATCCATATCTTCTGACGCTTCTTGAGCCTTTGGACTTCATTTAGCTGGGTTTTCCTTGTTTCTTTCTTTACCCAGCCTAACACACCATGTGTTATACGCTCTCTGGCTGGCCTTCCTGATTCATACTCTTCCTGGCCCTTTCCGGTATTCTGTGCACCCTTCCTCACATTTCTGTGTGGGATCCCATGGCCTGCCTTGAGGCTGTTCTTGTCTTTTGTTCCCTCCCCATGGTACTGCTTTGGGACGTCCCATGGTCTCCTGTGTCCCCCAATGATACGAGCGAGAAAATAGGATTTTTTGTGCTTACCTGTAAAATCCTTTTCTCGCTAAGTTCATTGGGGGACACAGCACCCACCCAGTAAGTACATTGCTGGCTCTTTTTGGTGGGTCCCACCTATCCTGGTTCTGACCCATCTCCAGCTCTCTTCTCACAGTTGGTTTCTGTTGGCTTCTCCTGGCTGCTCCTACTGCTTTTGTACAAACTGATTAGCTCAGTGCCTGCAGGAGGGATATAGCTGAGAGGAGGAGCTAACACTTTAGTTGCTTAGTGTCGCCTCCTAGTGGCAGCAGCTATACCCATGGTCTCCTGTGTCCCCCAATGAACTTAGCGAGAAAAGGATTTTACAGGTAAGCACAAAAAATCCTATTTTAGCAGTCATTCAAAATGAGAATACTGGCAATACACTACCGGCAAATGCAAAACGAACATACGGAAAGCGTAATGCGATTGAGCGGAGACTGACAAAGTACAAACTGCAGGTGGTGCTTGGTCAATGATCACACACAAGGTGGTGCCCCCTTTATTTTGGGTTCTGCAGCAGGGTATATGTTGGGGCAGGGTCACATTAATACTGGGTGGTCTCTCCCGTTGCTGCGATATAGGAGGCCACTCTGACATGGTGACGGTCATACAGATGCTGGACTTTCTCCTGTGGCATCTCATTCCAAGATCTTTCAACTTGGACCCACAGTTCAACCAAGGTGGTCAATGGCTGCTGTGCACGGGAGATCTGTCACCCCATCCAGTCCCAGACAAACTGAAGGCTGCTCAGTGTTCCCTCCAAGAATACCAGAGAAGAATGGCCATGGAAGCTAATGGTGCCCCACACACATCTGGTGGGAGTTGTAGTTTTGCAACAGCCAGATGGCCACCGGTTGACGATATCACTGCTCTAATTATTCATATGTTATAGCACAAAAAAAAAGAAGCTGCAAACCCTGGTAAAATGCATGGCAGGAAATCATTCCAGGTCTAATTCTATGACTTTTTTCCAAACTAGGTGAAAACCCTGGAATACATCAAGAGGAGAAGCAAACAACCGGACTGTGGTCACTTCAGTGACCTGGTGAACAGACTTCCTCTGCAGTCCAGAACCTGATGACAAATGAATGGCGGTGCCAGGTTTTGTCCTTTAAAGTGGAAATACCAGAGAAGAAATTATAAAGCCGTGCTGGATCTGCGGTTCTTACCCCCTCATGGCATCCAGCAATGTATCACAATGTCATTCTAAAGCCGTCTGGTTTTCTTCACACTCATTGGTGCCTCCTCCCTTCACCTGCCCGAAGCCTTGTACAACCCCATGTTTTCTGTACCGTTAGCTCGTATGTAGTCGCAGCGCCGCTGGTCTTCTGTCATCGCTTCACTCAATTCACACATTTACTAAACTTAAAGGGCTTGTCCCACGAAAAATATTCTACAGTTTTCAAACCAGCACCTGGATCTGAATACTTCTGTAATTGCATGTAATTAAACATTTTGTACAGCCACTGAGTTATTCAATAAAATATATCTATATAGCGCCAGTTAATTTCTTATATCTTTGACCTGCTCTCTGAGAAGGTCGCACATGCTCAGTTTCATCTTTCAACTGCCTCCTGAGCTGTGATAGGGAGAGCATGGACAAGCCCCCTTAGCTGCAGCAGAAAAGACACTTCCCTTGAGCTGTCAGCTTGATATAAATCTAGCAGAGCAATGAACGAGGAGATCTCTGGATCCATGTGAGGTACAGGGCTGGTTCTAGCTTTGTTAGAAAGAGATTGCCATGTACTGTATGTGTCTGATTTTCATTTTTTACATTATTCATGGGATAACCCCTTTAAAGTTATCATTTCATAATGGTTTGTGCAAGGCCAAGTTTTTTTCTAAAAAAAAAAAAGTCATTGTTCAAAGACCGGTCTCTGCATTTTTCCTTCTTTCTATGTATACGGTAAGGCTGAGGTCACACGATTGTCATGTGGTTGGATTTTTGTTGTCCATCGGACATGCAGGTTTAACGGTCTGAACGTAGATCACTGTAGGGGTCTAGGTGATCTAAGTTTTTGGATCAGTAAAACAGAGGTGAAACATGCTTGAAATTGTAAAATGGAAGCAAAAACTTGGCCATGTGAAACGAGTTTTAAAAAGTGATGATTCAAAGTCGAACATTCAGTGCTGATTAATTTGCTTATATGGTATATACTCCTCCGCAGTCAGAGCTGAGAACACTGTACAACCCCTGCAGAGTCAATTGATAATCTATCTTATTTAAAAGCTGCCACTAGAGGGAGCTTGATGCAGATGGTTTTATGGAAGTTAAAAGGGTTTTCTGAGTTTTTTTTTTTTTACCTAATGACCCTCTAGATAGGTCATCAGTATCAGATTGGTGGGGTCTGACACCTGGGACCCCACCCATCAGCTGTTTGAGAAGAGAACGGTGTTTGCAGTAGCACCTTGGTCTTCTCTCAGCTCACAAAGCTCAGTGCTGTATATTATATAGCGGCTGTGCTTGGTATCGCAGCACAGCCATAGTCAGTTCAATGGGGCTGAGCTGCTCCTAGGCCATGTGACCGATGAACGTGACGTCACATGGCCTAGGCAAGGCTGTGAGCATCAGCACCTTCTCAGACAGCTGATCAGCGGGGTTCCTGGGTGTTGAACCCCCACTGATCAGATTAAAAAAATCTTCGAAAACCCCTTTAATTTAAAAAAAAAAAAATCACCTACCATTGCTACTACAATCCCTACAGCTCTCTACTTCCTGGTCCCAGTTTAACACACGAAATGGCATCTCGGCCAACTACTGGCTACGGCGGATTACCGTTGATAGAGACGGCATATCCTACATGTTGTCGGGATCAGGAAGTAGGGAGCAACAGGGACCAGAACATTATGGATTAACCCATTCTTGCTCTTTAAAGGGGTTGTCCTGGGGATTTTTTTTTAAAGGGAACCTGTCATCACCTTTATGCTACCCATACTAACGGCAGAATAAAGTAGAGACAGGTGAGTTGATTTCAGCGGTCTGCAATTTATAAGTTAAAAGTTAGTGGTTGCCGAGAACTAACATCACAGACATTGCAGACTGGGCCTGGAAAAGAGTCACGGCCACCTGAGAAGAGTCCTGGTTATTCATGAATTCCTGCCCTCCCTGCCCACCTGCTGCTGATTGACAGTCTTCTACCTAGTTTTCTCCCTTTCTCTCTAGGAGAGAACTGCCAATCATCAGCAGATAGGTGGGGAGAGCAGGAGATTATGAATAACCATGACTCTTCTCAGGCAGATTTGACTCTTTTCAAGGCCTGGGCTGCAATGATTATGATGCTGGTTCTCGGCAACCACTTACTTTTAGCTCATGAGTGACACACCGCTGAAATCAGCATTTGTGTCACTAATTTATGCTGCTCTCAGTGAGGTCAGCATAAAGTTGATGACAGGTTCCCTTTAAAGTGTAACAGTATGCAGTAAGGTCCCTCTATAGGGGTTGTATATCGGGAACAGAGCCCGACTCCGGTCCGGCCACCACCAAGCTCTCTCCCCATAGAAGTGAATGGGAGCGCACCACGCATGACTGGCCAGCGCTCCCATTCACTTCTGTGGGCCCGACAGAAATAGCCAAGTCAGCGGCCCCATTGAAAATGAATGGAGGACAGCTGCACCACTTTCTGATGAGAGGGTCATGTGACCTGCGCCATTGACTAACGTTACACATGGACAGGGGAACAAGTACATGCACAGTCCGTCTGCAGTGTTCGTCAATAGAGGCCACTTACATTAACGTCTATGGAGTGCAATGGTCACTCAGCAGCATATTGGCGTGGGGATATTGTACTATTGATGACACATTGTACTATTGATGACAATTCAGTTTAGATGGTGTCCCTGTTTTGTCCGCATGTGTAGTGCCACAAGCAGGAACACAGCCCTTTGGGGTAAATTCACATGTGGCAAATTCATCTGAATGGGACTTGCAGAAATCCATATACGTACATGTGTATCCAGCCCTCCATTCATCTGTATGGGACTGCCAGAGATTGCTGAGTACCAGTGCTGAATGGAGCAGCAGTGTTCATGAGTGTCTGCCGCCCCATTCAAACAGGAGAACCTGGGCCCCTGCTCTAGTGATCGGTGGGGGCTTCAGTGGTCGGACCTCCACACATCTGACACCTATCCCCTAATATGTGGATAGGTAATATGTTATTGGAATGGGACAAGTAAGCTGGGTTGTCTAGTTTCAATATCATGAAAAGTCACAATATTCTGTGCTACTGCAGTCTTCATTGGGTGCTGAATTTGAAGAGCTATTCTCCTCTAGAAGTAATGGTTCTGGAGGAGAAAACCTCTGACAGGAAATCCAACAGGAAAAAAAACTGAAATCGGGGACATAGCGAGGTTCTATTTTGGGCTATATATTGGGAGTTTGGACTGAGCTCTAATACAACCGTGTGCAAAAGCCCTCAGCAGGAGTCCAGCACCTGCACCATCCCTTTAAATATATAATGTAGGCAGTTGTGATTCATCTAAAGACTATTCGGATGATCTAGATCTATTATTCACTAGTGACAAGATTTTTATGACTTTGTCAGATTGATAGATCCAGCTGCCTCAGCTCCACACCATTCCCAAGAAAGGGAGTTTCTGGGACTTAAGGGGCAGATTTGTACCTATGACACTAGCTGACCTGTTACATGTGCACTTGGCAGCTGAAGGCATCTGTGTTGGTCCCATGTTCATATGTGCCCGCATTACTGAGAAAAATTAGGTTTTAATATATGCAAATGAGCCTCTAGGAGCAATGGGGGCATTGCTATTACACCTAGAGACTCTGCTCTCTCTGCAACTGCTGCACCATAACCACTTTGATTGACAGGGCCAGGTATGATGTTTATACTGCCTGGCCCTGTCAATCAAAGTGCATAAGACAGGGCTGGCCAACCTGAGGCTCTCCAGCTGTTGTAAAACTACAACTCCCACCATGCCCTGCTGTAGGATGATAGCTGTAGGCAGACTGGGCATGCTGGGAGTTGTAGTTTTGCAACAGCTGGAGAGCCGCAGGTTGGCCAGCCCTGTCTTATGCACTTTGATTGACAGGGCCAGGCAGTATAAACATCATACCTGGCCCTGTCAATCAAAGTGGTTATGGTGCAGCAGTTGCAGAGAGAGCAGAGTCTCTAGGTGTAATAGCAATGCCCCCATTGCTCCTAGAGGCTCATTTGCATATATTAAAACCTAATTTTTCTCAGTAATGTGGGCACATATGAACATGGGACCAACACAGATGCCTTCAGCTGCCAAGTGCACATGTAACAGGTCAGCCAGTGTCATAGGGACAAACCTGCTGCCAGATGCCCTTTAAAGGGTTATTCTCATTTTAGACAATGGGGGCATATTGCTAGGATATGCCCCCATTGTCTTATAGGTGCGGGTCCCACCGCTGGGACCCGCACCTATATCCAGAACGGAGCCCCCGAACTGAATGACGGTGCACTGCGCATGCGCAGCCGCCCTCCATTCATTTCTATGGGGCCGCCGAAAATAGCCGAGCTACGTCCGTCGGCTCCATAGAAATGAATGGGAGCGCACGGCCCGGCTCCCATTCATTTCTATGAGCGCAGTGGGGAGCTGCGCCTGGTGGTGGCCGGACCCCCGGAAACCCGGGGTCCTCCAGGCGCAGCGCTCCCCGCTCCGTTCTGGATATAAGTGCGGGTCCCAGCGGTGGCACCCGCACCTATAAGACAATGGGGGCATATCCTAGCGATATGCCCCCATTGTCTAAGATGAGAAAACTCCTTTAAGTTCTCAGGATAGGTCAAATATCATATCTGAAGAGCGCGACAGCACTCAGGTAAGCACTGAGGCCTCTTCTACAGGTCACATTGCCTTTGCACAGACCAGTCCCCTTAAAGTAAATGGGATTGAACTGCAATACCAAGCACAGCGAGCGCTGAGTCTGGTTTACAATGAGGAGGCTCACCTCAGTACCACAGCCTCTTCAAACAGCTGACTGGCGAGGTGCCTGGAGTCGGACCCCCACCGATCTCATAAATATTAAAAGGTGTTGTCCATGATTTTATTTCTGATGTCCCGTAGTTCAGGCTTACATATACAAAGACTTACATGTCATAAAATCATCTATACATTATGGCAGTGAATAAGGCCACAAGTGGTATCCGGTCAACACACTTCATATCTGCTTGTATGAGCAACAAGACCTGGATGCTCCACGGTGCCAGTGACCTGAAATAAGATGGCCACGTCTCCCAGTCTTATCATTTCAACGTTGTCCACTGTTGGCCTGGAATCCGAGTGCATGAAAATTCAGTCGTCGAACTTCACTGATCTGGATCTCGTTTTGTCAATGTAGAAGGTCTTGTTTGGGGCGGGCTGGAAGCCTAAGCCGATGCCTCGGTTCTGTTTCCAGGAAACTGCTTTGTCAAACTCTGTCAGCAGGTTCCTCTCAAGAGCTTGTTCTCCTTGCTTCCCCAAGGCCATATTGGCCTTTACCTGGTTTGAGGTCTCTTGGTTTCCTTTCTTGAATCCACCCAAAAGTCGAAAGAACTTGCTTTGCTGTTCTGGATTCTGGAAGGCAGCGGTGTCCCACTGCCCAAACTTCGTCCCCTATTGACAAGAAAAAAATAGGATTATCATTGTCAAGGGCCGTTCATATGGATAAAAGACTGAAAATTTTTACATAAAGAATTCGGCCTAATGTTTTTGAGCTTTTTTCTTCTCAAAGTGTCCCCCGAAAAAGAGAAAATCTGGAATCTGATTGATGCTATTGTCTATACTGACACTTCATAGGCTGCTGCACTTTTCTATACAGAGGCATAGTACAAAAAAAGAATCCCTTGTAGTATATGGTTTCATATAATGGGAGCTTATGGACAATATATTGGTGCACATCAGAGGCTTCTGAAGCACTGGGAAATACTCAGAAATATACCTCTAAAAGAAGCCTCAAAAATAATGTGAACAGAGCCCCTAAAGATATATGTGCTCGCACATCTCTGTCCATTGTGCTGTTAACTACACAAAGTGGGAAATTGCAATCATACTGATGGGTATTGAGTATTAAATGTCTCTTTAGACCAGGTATCTGCAACCTGTGGCACTACAGATGTGATGTAACTACAACTCCCAGCATGTTCTCAGAACTATAGAAGTGAAAGGAGCATGCTAGGAGTTGTAGTTTCACCACAGCTGGAGTGCCAGAGGTTGCTCACCCCTGTTCTAGACATAGTCAAGGTGCTTCAGCTGGAGTTCACATTTGGGGAAGATTTATTATCTTAAAGGGGTCGTCCAGTTTCGGATACTGATTACCTATTAGGCTCAATTCACACATCCTGTTTTTCTTTCCTGATTCGATCCTGATTTTTCCAGGACCCATTGAAATGGATGGATCCAGATCAGGATCGAATCAGGAAAGAAAAACCGGATGTGTGAATGGAGCCTTATTCTTTAATCTTCATTCCCTCATTCATTTTAAGACCCTCTGATATTCACTTTGCAACCTGCTCCTAGTTTCAGACTTTTGTGAAGTCTGTGTGTCCAGGATGCTGTGGTATTGTCCCTACACAGTGCCTTGTGTGTACTTTGCACCCTATCTACAGCCTGTGTAAGCTGCCATCCATGGATTCTCTCCCCATCTCCATATACATCTGTATACCGCCTCCTGCTGCTATCTCGAACACTGAGAAGGGAGGGGGAGAGCAGACAGAGCAGTGAGTAACAGGAGCAGAGCTCTGACAGATTTATGTCAGATTCACCAGCTAGGTGAAGGAGTTGCACACACTCTGCAGCAAAGTGGTAGGAATTTATTTTCAATGATGACTTAATTAAATTGGTAAATTTTTCAAATGAGCAATAAACAAAATTCAGTTCAAGGACAGGAGACGAGTGGCCGTTTCTAATATCATTGCTGGCCTCTTATTATGCCTGCGCATGCAATGTTCCTCCCCTGTCCCTGTACCCCTGCAGTGTCTGGCTCCCCTGTCCCTGTACCCCTGCAGTTTCTGGCTCTAGATACTAAAAGCAACGCCAATTCTTCACTCTGATATGATAAAATCTGAGTCAATATATTTTGATCAAAACACATCTGTACCCACCTACCAGCGCCAAGGTGGTCTTAGTCAGGCAGGACCTACTCTAAACCTACCTGTGCTGTTGCACATATAGTGTGCTGCTCCTAGTTACCTCTGTGTGCATCAAGCAACCAATGACAGGAGGAGCGTGCACGGCTACATGTACCACCTAATCAAAGTCACCTGTGGGATAGGCGGGGCAAAAGTGCCCAAAAATGTTACTTCCAAGTTAAAATAGAAGCTCATTCACACTGTGCCACTCCTTCAAGAACATACTACTGAATAAACATTGTAATAACAATGTAATAAATGAATATGTGGATGTGCTTGGCTACATTTATAAAAGAAAAATCACAGAAAATAATGCATTATAGTTTAAAAAAAAATAATAATTCTGTGATTTTTGTTCAATGACAATTCTTCGTTTGCTCAGCAACAACAATGTGACCCCATCAGTTTGGCGCGGGGAGGTGAAACACTTCTGGAATACTAGCAGTCATTGCCAAGAAGGATACAAGTTTCCTTGGTTATCTTGGTGCGTTCCTCCTAACCATGCTATTATGTACTGTACGTGCAAGTCTTGCATTTTGATGTGCGTGCAAAGCCAACTTCACGGCTGAACTTCGCAGGCTTTCCTCCAAAGGGTGTCATTAACCCATTGTCGCCCTGGTGCACATAATTACCACATTTCAAGATCTTCCTTTTCAAGATAACTGCAGGCAATTATTCTCCCAGCAAACGCGGCGCTGCTAACCTCTCCCCAAAGCCTAAATGATTACCCTGCCGAACTCCGGTATGCGGAGGGCTAATAATCAGCCGTGGACAAATTGCTACAATTCTTCAGCGACTTGTCACACCGTAATGCTTTGGGAGCTAAAATGAAATCTACAATGATAATATGAGAGATCAATTGGCTTCTTCATTTACATTAGAATTGCTCTTCTATTTGCTTTTTACTTTGAATTAGACGTAAATTGCCTGTGTGCTGAATTGCAGAATGACGGAGCGGCATCTCTTTATCAGATTCTGCTGGTTATAGGCCAGGCACGGAGGCAACGCTCGGCTCTTACTGGTATAAGGCAAATTACTGACACTGACTCTTAAAGGGGTTATCTAACCCCTAAAATGCCTCCCCATACGCCCGGACCCCTCACACGGATTGTACTTACCTGGTTCCCCCGACACCCACGTCACTTCTGACCCCTTTAAGGAGGACATTACATAGATGCCGACTGAACACTCAACAGTTATTCCTCCCAAACAGCATACACCAATTCAATTCACCATGTCCGGTCCGTCTTTCTCCCTACAGATGATGTTGGTACACCCCCATACACAATGCAGTCAGCTGATCCCATTAAAATCCAAGGGTTTGGACAACTTTGCTTTTTTATCAGTGCAGGAACCTTAAAGGGGTTATCCGAGGGTATAAAAATGTCCCCCAATATGCTGGGCCCACCACACTGAATATACTTACCCAGGTCCCTGCTCCCTGTGCAGCTCCTGGTCCCCGCACCGCCACCACTTCTCCCCGTGCTCGGATGAAAACATCGGGTGTCGGGGGGGGGGGGGGGGGGGGGACGAGCCTTCCTAGCATCGCAGACCAGGAGCGGCGCAGGGTGCGGGGACCCGGGTAAGTATATTCAATGTGGGGGGCCTGACATATGGGGGGGCATTTTTATACTCTTGGGTAACCCCTTTAAGACTAGTTGTGTGTTAAGTTATAATATACAGTTTTGGGCCTCATCTTTCTATCACCACGTGTGACTGACTGGTGGGATTAACCCTGTGCTATGATGTTTCTGTAACCACATAAACTATAATGGAGAGTGTTACGTACAGCAGAATCTCTGCTCATTTTCCTCTGCTTCAGGGCTCATTCAGACGAATGTGTCTAGAATGCTGTGTGCCTCTGTGTGACCTTTCTGTAACAGAATCATACTGACATAAAGTCGGTATTATCCCGTTACTGACATAAAGCTGTATGATTCCGTTACTGACATAAAGCTGTCAGTATGATTCCGTTACTGACATAAAGCTGTCGGTACGAATCCGTTAGTGACATAAAGCTGTCAGTATGATTCCGTTACTGACGTAAAGCTGTCGGTATTATTACGTTACTGACATAAAGCTGTCGGTATTATCACGTTACTGACATAAAGCTGTCGGTATTATCACGTTACTGACATAAAGCTGTCGGTATTATCACGTTACTGACATAAAGCTGTCGGTATTATCATGTTACTGACATAAAGCTGTCGGTATTATCATGTTACTGACATAAAGCTGTCGGTATTATTCCGTTACTGACATAAAGCTGTCAGTATTATTCCGTTACTGACATAAAGCTGTCGGTATTATTCCGTTACTGACATAAAGCTGTCGGTATTATTCTGTTACTGACATAAAGCTGTCGGTATTATTTCGTTACTGACATAAAGCTGTCGGTATTATTCCGTTACTGACATAAAGCTGTCGGTATTATCACGTTACTGACATAAAGCTGTCAGTATTTTTCCGTTACTGACATAAAGCTGTCAGTATTATTCCGTTACTGACATAAAGCTGTCAGTATTATTCCGTTACTGACATAAAGCTGTCAGTATTATTCCGTTACTGACATAAAGCTGTCAGTATTATTCCGTTACTGACATAAAGCTGTCAGTATTATTCCGTTACTGACATAAAGCTGTCAGTATTATTCCGTTACTGACATAAAGCTGTCGGTATTATTCCGTTACTGACATAAAGCTGTCGGTATTATCACGTTACTGACATAAAGCTGTCGGTATTATTCCGTTACTGACATAAAGCTGTCGGTATGATTCTGTTACTGACATAAAGCTGTCAGTATGATTCTGTTACTGACATAAAGCTGTCGGTATTATCACGTTACTGACATAAAGCTGTCGGTATTATTCCGTTACTGACATAAAGCTGTCGGTATTATTCCGTTACTGACATAAAGCTGTCAGTATTATTCCGTTACTGACATAAAGCTGTCGGTATTATTCCGTTACTGACATAGAGCTGTCAGTATTATTCCGTTACTGACATAAAGCTGTCAGTATTATTCCGTTACTGACATAAAGCTGTCAGTATTATTCCGTTACTGACATAAAGCTGTCGGTATTATCACGTTACTGACATAAAGCTGTCGGTATTATCACGTTACTGACATAAAGCTGTCGGTATTATTCCGTTACTGACATAAAGCTGTCGGTATGATTCTGTTACTGACATAAAGCTGTCAGTATGATTCTGTTACTGACATAAAGCTGTCGGTATTATCACGTTACTGACATAAAGCTGTCGGTATTATTCCGTTACTGACATAAAGCTGTCGGTATTATTCCGTTACTGACATAAAGCTGTCAGTATTATTCCGTTACTGACATAAAGCTGTCGGTATTATTCCGTTACTGACATAAAGCTGTCGGTATTATTCCGTTACTGACATAAAGCTGTCAGTGTTATTCCGTTACTGACATAAAGCTGTCGATATGCTTCCGTTACTGACATAAAGCTGTCGGTATGATTCTGTTACTGACATAAAGCTGTCGGTATTATCACGTTACTGACATAAAGCTGTCAGTATTATTCCGTTACTGACATAAAGCTGTCAGTATTATTCCGTTACAGAAAGGTCAGGCAGAGGCACACACAGCATTATCTATCATGATAATGTTGTGCACTTCTGTAGTCCAGACCGCACAATCCCTCTCTCACACGGAGCATGCTACCCGCAAGGGCCACACTCGTGTGAAAGAGCCCTAACAGAGGCTTTGATTTCCTTATCCTGCAATGATAAGGGCCAAGAGGCCTGAACAGAAGAATGGACTGGGAATTTTCCGCATGCACAGGACCATGTGCAATCTGGGAAACACAGCCGCATCGCCTGAACCAATGGCGGCTTATCAGACACAAACTCACTGCACCTTAATGATTTATGATGCAGTGAGCTCCTTTCTGACCGCGGGTATACTGTACTCACTGCATCATAAATCACTATGATAAAGTAAGTTCGGATAGATGAGCAGCCATCGGTCTGGGAGATGCAGCAGACACACGGACCGTGTTTCCCAGATTGCAGAATGCACATAGCCCGTATCAGTGTTTTACGGATCCGCAAAACACAACGGTCGTGTGAATGTAGCCTATAGTGTAGCCCCCTCAACCCTTCCCCTACATTTTACTTTAGAACACGTTCTATACAACCTTTGTATTTTCAGACTCTCGGTCAGTATCCGCCGGGGCTTTTCGTTTTACCTGGAAATAGAAGAAAACACAAATATTAATAAATAAAACCAAATATTACACAAATTATAATGAAATATAATATGGTAGGATATTGTGTAAGACCTTCATTCCTACCACGGTTCATTAACCCCCTAACTGTTTTCCCAGAATGGAGCTCCATCAGTGGGAAAAATAGCTAACTGGAGGTGGGGGCTGCTTTAGATGCTGCTACCTCCTGAATGGTAGAAGCTAGAAACATGCCACTGGTCTTGTTTGAAAGCAGACATTCCAAGCTTTCAGACAATACAGCAATATGTTGAGGAAAGAGAAAGATATCACTGATAGAAATCGGGATGCTGTGAATGCAGCTGACAATGAATGTAAAAACAGCTTTTACTTGCTATTATTCCCGACTTGATTTCTAACAGTGATTTCTCCTCTGTTTCTTGGACTTTAGCTGTCATCTTTCATACAAGAATGGACTGTCAGCTTTCACACAAGACCAGTTGCAAGTTTCTAGCTGCTACCATTCAGTAGATATCACCATCTAAAGCAGCCCTCCCCCCTCCAGTTAGCCACTTTTCAAACTGCCCGAGCTGGACTCGGGCAAAACAGTTAGGTGGTTAAAGGGAGCCTTTCACCTCCAAAATCCAGCATACCGCCATGTAGGGTACGGACTCCTAAACATAACCATATCTTTCTTGTAAAAATCCGGATCTGTAATCCTGAGAAATGCTTCTTTTTATGCAAATAAGGTTTTCGGTGCACTGTGGGCAGGGCCTCTGTTCGGTGCACCTTGCTTCACCTATGTCATCACTACTGGCTATGAAATCATACGGACTGTCAATCAAATAAGAGAGGGAGGCGCCAGGCGGCATAGCAACCGCTGCGGCCTTTTCCATGGTGCAGCTAAAACCTTATTTGCAAAAATATATTTTTTTTAACAGGAAAAAATATGGATATGTTTTCAGGGCACCTACTCTCCATGGCAGTATACTTACTTTGAGGTATTGTCTAGATGCTGTGTAAACTACAGATCTGTGGCACAATCTGCAAGATATCCGAATCTTGATTTCGATGCAGATTTGTTACTTTTGCTATGTATTGCACCAGTGAAATCTGCTACGGAAACCCACACCAGAAATTGGCATTTTGAAGCCTAAAATCCAATTGGCTGATCCGTGGTGGCAAATCCCTTGTGGCTGTACGCTTAAAGAGGTTCTCCAAGACTATAAAATGCTCCCCCATATGCTGGGCCCCTCACAATTAATATACTTACCTGGCTCCCTGTGCCGCTCCTGGTCCCCGCACCGCCGCTGTAGCTTCTCCCTGTGAGCGGATGAAAACATCCGGTGTCGGGGGAAAGCAGTCAATGGCAGGCGGGGACAGGGACGAGCCTCCCTAGTGTCACCCGTGATGCTAGGCTCATCCGCGTCACCGCCTGCTATTGGCTGCATCCCACACCCCCCCCCTCTGACACCGGATGTTTACATCCGCACACGGGGAGAAGCTGCAGCGGCGGTGCGGGGACTAGGAGCGGTGCAGGGAGAGGTAAGTATATTCATTGTGAGGGGCCCAGCATATTAGGGGACATTTTATAGTCTTGGAGAACCCCTTAAATAAACTCTATAAGACTGTAGGGGGAACCAGCCCAACATCCAAATAGCATATGGGTCTGCTGCCCCATTGCCGATGAATTTACCGGATCACCATGTGCTTCATCTGCATTTCCATCTCGCGCTGACACCAACTGGACGTCCGTGCTCTCCTCCTATGTAATAACAAGAACATATTCATTAGGGCCACCTACCTCACTACACAACATTACCAAGTACAGCTAATGCGGGCACACACTGACTTCCCTTTACTCATGCAGTAACTGGACTACGAGTCAGGTATCCTGGATTACTGTCCCGCCATATACAAGTACGTGATATCGACTTGTAGGGTTAGAGCCTTGAGGAAGCCCGCTCAGCCACCATCACAACGGAGGAGCAAACGTCTGCCTTTTCTCTGCTTGGCTGATGGCATCAGCCTCTAAAGCGTTGTTTTGTATGGTATAATTTAAGATGGCCATACACATCTCCTGATCCTTCCATACAAATGCATGCCTCCCGGAGTTCACCGAATCCGGTGGCTGGACCCGTTAAGTATAAAGGGGTTGGGCGGAGATCCGTACAATGTTACGGCAGACTAGCGGAGAGTTGGCCAGACACAAACTGCTGCATGCTGTGATTTGTGTCCTTCCAGGACACCGGAGGTGTGAAACTAGCCTTAGGTGATCGACCGAGTCGGACGATCATCTAATGTGTATGGCCAGCTAATGTGTTATATGCCATAAATGTCTTTAACAAGAAGAACCACTGCAAGGTATAATCAGATATGTAGATAATTCTTCATTCTGCAATGATTTCCGTAAGGGCTCATGTACATGGCCGTTGCGGGCCGCAAACACTGGAATCCAGAAGGTGCTGAGCGGAACAGAGGCATGGAACCCCACGGAAGCACTACGGAGTGCATCTGCATCACAAAAAAAATAATGCATACACTGTCGGATGCAGATCGCGGACCCCATTCAAGTGAATAGGTTCTGCCTCCGCATACGGCGGCCCTGCAGTCAGTGCCCATGCATCGCGGACCGCAATTGTCGTGTGCATGAGCCCTAAATCTTGAAAACCTCTTTACAGAGGACCACTCAGCTCTTCTTCTATAGTTCTGGTGCATCTTTTCTTAGAAATCTGCTTTCAATACTGTTCCTCTGTTACTCTTCCTCGAAATATATGAAAACTGACAAGATTGGGGCAGATTTACTAATCATGTAGATGACATAAGCTTAGACCATCTGCCTAGCCCTGAACCTGCTCCACTTTCCTGGGGAAAAAAAAAAAAATCGCCATTTGTAACACATCCAAAAAGGGGGCGTGATGAGGGCAGGGCTGAAATGGGGCGTGATGAGGGCGGGGCCAGCAGGCCCAACACATTTATGTTCATTTGCGACAGTTTTCAGCACACAGGCTGCCGGAGGATGTGTCTAATTTATGACGAGACGTCCACTTCATCATATTAGGTGCATCCTCCCGCAGCGCAGGAGATTTCAAGGACCGACATAAGCCATTGGTCTTTGATAAATCTCCCTCAGTACACCACGCCCCTTTTCTGTGAAGACACACCCCACCACTTAATGCTAAGCACGTTCTTTTCGAGCAAGTCTGCAAAATTGCCGAAACCCTAGTTGCTCCAATTTGCACCATTTTTAGACAGATTGTAGGCGCAGACACATTAGTAAATCTGGGTCAGTGCATGTCCAGTCAGTGCTAACAGTGTCAGGACACGCCCTACCTACACGGAGAATGCTTAGCAGTTTATTTATACATTTCAAGGAGGAATAACAAAGGACCAGCACAGCCCAGAGGTTTAAGAAAAGATGCTCCAGAACAGTGATTTTATGGGGATTACAAGTAAAAAAGTGACAGGTCCTCTTTAAAGGCTATGTACACCTTTGGAGGCAATTTTTGTTTAGGATTGCATTTTACTCATTTTTGGCTAAAAAAATCATATTTTCAATTGAACTTTATTAAAAATATTGAGCCGTTCTGTCACAAAGGGTTAACAAACTGTTTTTCTAAGGGCTCATTCAGACGGCCGTATGTTTTTTTGCAGTCCGTAAAAATGCGGATCCGCAAAAAAAGAGTGTGCTCCGTATGCATTCCGTTTTTTGCGGATCCATAGACTTGAATGGGGCCACGGAGCCGAATTATACTGGCAAACATAGGACATTCTCTGTCTTTTTGCGGTACCGCGGAACGGAACAACGGAACACAGTGTGCTGTCCGCATCTTTTGCGTTCCCATTGAAATGAATAGGTCCGCACCCATTCTGCAAAAGTGCGGAACAAAACATACGGCAGTCTGAATGAGCCCTAATTGTGTGACTGGTAATTTCACTTTGTGTCGTCATCTAATCAGCCTTATTTCTAAACTCCTGAGAGGTCATAAACACTTATTTAAGCCACATTCTTATCAGTAAGATATGGACTGAGTTTTGACGAGTGTTTATAATGTCAGAGATCAGAGATAAGGAGTCCGTCTGCTCCTGGTCTGATGGAAAAGACAGAAAATCCACCGGCTTCTACAGCATCTCAGCTCTGTACAGAAAAAAAGGCTCCATATTGTTAATAAAGACCAATTGAAATGATTTTTAGCTCAAAATAAGTATAATGCAATAATAAAAAAACAAAAACGCCCCCAAAGGTGAACATAGCCTTTAAGAATGACTTTTAGCAACAATGGTGCTCAATGAGAACTAGGCATTAGTGACACGTACTTGCTTCTTGTTCGCGCCTTTGGAATTTTTGTTCTCTTTATTTTTCTTCTTCTTTTTGGGAACTTCTGTCGTGTCTTCATTTGCACAGTGACTCTCATCAGTATGTTTTTGCATCTCCCTTTTCCTCTTCTTCTTTGACTTTTGTTCTTCAGAACACAATTTCTCTGTACCATCCACCAGCTCGGCGGTTTCCTCTGCTCTCTTTCCCCTTTTCTTCTTTAAGCCTCCTTCGGGAGGAACGTCACTGTCTTCATCTCCTTTCAGGTCAGGTTCTCTGTCTTCAATATTTGAACCTTTGCTCTTTTTCTTTTTTTTGGAAACTCTTTGAGAACCTCCATCTTCTTCTCCATGGTGGACATCATGATCTTCAATGACTTCCTCTGTTGTGACAGAAGTGGTCTTCTTTTTCTTCTTCTTCTTTACCTTTGCATGGTCAGACGTCTCAGGCTGGTCCTCTGTAGGAGATCCTGACTTTTCTTCTAGCTCAGAGGCCTCCTTTCTCTTTTTTTTCTTGACGTCCGACACATCAATGAGAATATCTTCAGTTTCTGGGGCTCCATCCTCAGATATGTTTTCGGCTGGCTTTGACTTCTTGCGTTTCTTCTTTTTCTTAGTAACTATTTCCTTACTATCTTCTAAGGCAGCGCTTTCATTGTTTTTATGCCCTGGATCAATACATTTGAGCTCCCGTGATCCAGCATCTTCTACAATATTTTTCTTTTTCTTCTTTTTAGGGACATCCTCATTGGTCTGCGGGTCACATGTTGAACTCTCTTGAGCCAATACATTTTTCTTCTTTTTCTTTTTGTGGGTTCCCTCAGCAGATGTAGGGTCACCTATTTTCTTTTCTGGGACATCACCATTATTGTTGGGGTCACTCAATGTCATATCTTCGAACATTTCATTGTTCTTCTTTTTCGGGACTACATCTGTTATTTCAGGAACATCCTCTGTGGCCTCAGCTTTCTTCTTCTGCTTCTTCTTAATCATCGTATTTTCGTTATGACCCTTTGATTCGCTTTTCTCAGAATCCTCATTCTTCTGTATCTTCTTCTTCTTCTTCTTTTTCCTCTCCAATGGTTCATTGAAGGTTGTAGATTCTTCATCACTGCCCGTCATAATGCTGCAGGACATTAAAGGTAGAGTGATACCAAAAATTCAAGCCTCATAACGTCTCACTGCTGTAAATTGGACAAAACAAAAACTAAATATGGAGGCCCCACCGATCCCTACTCAACCAAATAACCCTGGTCATGTTTGAAAGGAATGGTGGTCAAGCCTGTGTGCTCCATTCAAAATCTATGGGAGTGATGGAAACAATGAAGCTCTGCTTCTATACACTGAATATAGATCCATCGCTGATCAGTCAGATATGGTAACATTAAACCCTTTCTACCTTAGAGAAGATGGAGACCATAGAGAGGGTTCTCTGCTTAGTATGAGCCGATAAGGATAGACCTTCAGAAAGGCTTATCCAAACATTATATATAAATGACTCCCAGAATTGCTCCAAAATCTCTATCATGTATTATCACATGGGGTAGATAATATATGCGGCTTAGATGCGGACCCAAACCACGGCTGTGTGCATAAGGCCTAAAACAAACACCAGAGTAAGCGCAAGAGGTTTTTTTATTTTATTTGCCACCTGTGGTTTTTGCCATGCAAGAGACCTGCATTTCCATGCCAGTCTTGATACCCCCTGCACCTAGGGAGAAATCTACACCTTCTTGTACCTGGCATAAATGATGACAGACCTGCCGGGGGCAATGGCCCCAACAACAGCACTCCCCCATACAGAAAATGGGGAATGTGACACAGAAACAGCATACATTTTTTGAGCAAATGGAGTTCAATCGTTTGCACACCTGCAGTTTGTGAAATTTTAGGGGTCATTTATCAAAACTGGTAGAAAGTAGAACTGGCTTAGTTGGTCCTAGCAACCAATCAGATTCCTCCTTTCATTTTTCGGTGCTGCTTTGGAAAATGAAAGGTAGAATCTGATTGGTTGCTATGGGCAACTAAGCCAGTTCTCCTTTACACCAGTTTTAATGAATCTCCCCCAATTTTCCTCACACACGGCTAAATCAAAGGACATTTTCCATTGGCTTCTTTGGAGAGAAACAGATTTGTGCACACCCTGTAGAATTACAAGTCTCAGCCTATGCTGCCACTAGCACGCTGGGGGTTGTAGTCTAAAGTAAGTGCGCGACATCCTGCGACAATTGTACAGAAATACCTCAGCACGGGCGACAAAACTCACAGAGAACTGTTCCACACACGTGTTACAGAAACCACCCGGAAGTCGTAGCCCTCGGCCGCCCGCAGGGAATGCTGGGTAAGCGTAGTCTCTGTGTACTCGTTACTATGGCAACCCCTCCCCGTACCATGGCTGCAGGAAGCAATGGAGAGCCTGTCCCCGGGAGTCTATGGCGGCAGATCTGTGCAGGTATCGGGATCATAGAAGGGGATGATCCTGTCATCGACTTTATATGTCTAAATCCATACACCATTACGACCATTTTCGATGATCGGTTGAAATCAGTGGTTTTTCCACTGTAGAAAGTTGGGCTGGCTTAAAGGGGGATTCCACTTTTCAGTAGCCAGTGAATGTGCTTTGAGTTAACCTATCAGACCTCTGCATAATAGTAGTCTCCAAGCTGTGACTCTCCAGCAACTGCAGAACTACAACTCCCATAATGCCCTGACAGATGCAGCTGGAGGGTGACAGGTTAGAGACCACTGCTCCATACAGTGCTACATTTTTCATCTTGGAGAGGTCACAGGTCAGTATTATCTTTTGGAATCAGAGTAATTTAGGAGGAACTCCCCTTTAAATGATTTAATGTTCTGTCCCCTACACCATGTTATTAATATCAGATAGCTGTTGCTGGGGCTTGTTACAGGAAGGGGCGTGGCCAGCACTGCGTGATGTCATCAGCAAAAAGTTATGGGTGCATACTGTATGACATGACAGGGGCCTTCTATTGTCAGCAACTGTCCATCACAAGTGTCTTTCTCTCAGGAAAGCTGCTGTGACATCACAGGTGTCCTGTCAGATGGGCTGATATGACATCATAAGCGTGTTGCAGTCAGGTAACTGTGACATCACAAGTATTCTTTTAGGCTGCCAGCTGTGTCATCATAAATGTCCTTCTGTGGGGCAAGCTGCTGTGACATTAACAGGTGTGCTTCTCCCAGGCAAGCTGCTATGACATCACGTGTCATTCTGTCAGGCAAGCTGCTGTGACATCACAGATGTCCTTCTGTCAGTCAAGCTGCTGTGGCATCACAAGTGTCCTGTCAGGCAAGCTGCTGTGACATCACGTCCTTCTGTCAGGCAAGCTGCTGTGACATCACAGATGTCCTTCTGTCAGTCAAGCTGCTTTGACATCACAGATGTCCTTCCGTCAGTCAAGCTGCTGTGACATCACAAGTGTCCTTCTGTCAGTCAAGCTGCTGTGACATCACGCGTCCTTCTGTCAGGGAAGATGCTGTGACATCACGTGTCCTTCTGTCAGGCAAACTGCTGTGGCATCACAAGTGTCCTGTCAGGCAAGCTGCTGTGACATCACAGATGTCCTTCTGTCAGTCAAGCTGCTGTGACATCACAGATGTCCTTCTGTCAGTCAAGCTGCTGTGACATCACGCGTCCTTCTGTCAGGCAAGCTGCTGTGACATCACGTGTCCTTCTGTCAGGCAAGCTGCTGTGACATCACAGATGTCCTTCTGTCAGTCAAGCTGCTGTGACATCACAAGTGTCCTTCTGTCAGGCAAGCTTCTGTGACATAACAGATGTCCTTCTGTCAGTCAAGCTGCTGTGACATCACGCGTCCTTCTGTCAGGCAAGCTGCTGTGACATCACAGATGTTCTGTCAGGCAAGCTGCTGTGACATCACAAGTGTCCTTCTGTCAGGCAATCTGCTGTGACATCACGTCCTTCTGTTAGTCAAGCTGCTGTGACATCACATATGTCCTGTCAGGCAAGCTGCTGTGACATCACAAGTGTCTTTCTCTCAGACAACCTGCTGTGACATCACAGATGTCCTTCTGTCAGGCAAGCTGTTGTGACATCACGTCCTTCTGTCAGGCAAGCTGCTGTGAGATTACAGATGTCCTCTCAGGCAAGCTGCTGTGACATCACAAGTGTCCTTCTCTCAGGCAACCTGCTGTGATATCACAGATGTCCTTCTGTAAGGCAAGCTGCTGTGACATCGCACGTCCTTCTGTCAGGCAAGCTGCTGTGATATCACACATGTCCTGTCAGACAAGCTGCTGTGAGATTACAGATGTCCTGTCAGGCAAGCTGCTGTGACATCACAAGTGTCCTTCTGTCAGTCAAGCTGCTTTGACATCACAAGTGTCCTTCTCTCAGGCAGCCTGCGGTGACATCAAAAGTGCCCTTCTCTCAGGCAAGCTGTTATGACATCACAAGTGTCCTTCTGTCAGGCAAGTGCTGTGACATCATAAATGTCCTTTTGTGAGTCATGCTGCTGTGACATCACAAGTCCTTCTTTCAGATAGGCTGCTGTGACATCATAAGTATCTTTCTGTCAGGTGAGCTGCTGTGACATCATAAATGTCCTTCTGTTAGATAGGCTGCTATGACATCAAAAGTGTGTTTCAGTCAGGTAACTATGAAATCACTTGTGTCCTCTTAGGAAAGCTTATGTGACATCATACTTGGGTTTCAGTCAGGCAGATTGGCGTGATATCAGTCAGGAAAGCTACTGTGACATCACTCCTATCGAGCTGCTGTGACATCACTCCTTTCGAGCTGCTGTGACATCACACCTATCGAGCAGCTGTGACATCACGTTTGGGTTTTAGCTCATATAACTGTCTGTCATCCGTTGTGACATCACAAGTGAGGTAAACTGCTGTGACATCATTGTTGGTAAGGTTCTCTGCTCATTCCCATCTGTGGCTCTTAATTCCCGTGACAGAGCCCGGTGGTAATTCGTTTTCCGGCGCTCTATGAGTGAGGCGGTGTGGGCTATAAGTGCACCCCTTATACTGCGCTGTAACTACAGGGCAGCTGTACCTGTCCACCGCTGCGCCTTTCCAGCTCCGAACTATTTACTTCTCTACAGACGGGGTCACATGCGCTGCTGCAGCCAATAAATGGTAGTCACTGCTGGGTCACATGTGATTGAGGACATGTCACCTAATTTACTCACCTCCTTCATACACATGCACACTGACCTCGGCCGAGCATGCATGTGTTTCCAGTACAAATAGGGGAATGAGCTGCAGCCAGCAGATTATCTCCTGTAGGAACAAGGGATATGGCATGTTGAAATCTAACATGCCCAAACTTTCTCTCCCCCAACATTAGTCGTCCGATCCCACCAAAATTGGTGGTTTCGGGTGGCTTTCCTCCAATGGCTTTCATTTCAATTAAAGGGGTTATCTCATTATTAATGTAAAAAATGAAAATCAGACATCATACAGTACATGATAATCTCTTTCTAACAAAGCCAGAACCAGCCCTGTAGCTCACATGGATCCAGAGATCTCCTCATTCATTGCTCCAATTGTTCTGCTACATTTGTGTAGAGTTGTCAGTGCAGGGGGAGTGTCCTTTCTGCTGCAGCTGGGTGGAAGTTGAAGGAAGAAACTGAGCATGTGCTTCTGTCTCAGTGAGCAGGACAGAGAAATAAAAATATTCAGATCCAGGCGCTGGTTTGGAAAATGTAGGATATTATTCATGGGACAAAACCTTTAATAGAGAATGGTGTAACTAGCAAATTTCTATATCACTTCATTTAAAAAATATGCCGCGTCCACCTGAAAAAAAGCTGTACAGTCATGACCACTAGGGGTCTCACTTCCACCTAAGTTGCATTCCACTGCCTGTTGTCAAGCAAGATCCATCCCTATTAACAGAGACACAGAAGATGGCAGAGAGGAAGTGGGGGTGTGTCAGAGCTAGCTGAAGTCCTGGGACTGATGAAAGAATTGCTTCTACACAACGTCTGAAGACGATAGGAGTGTCCTGCCTGTCTGTAAGCGTGATTTCCCCCTTCTTATCTATTCTTTGAGCTCCGTAGCTAAAAACAATCATTGTGGGAAGTAAGGGAAAGGACTTCACAGCAGTACAGTGCTGGCAGATTTTACAGATGGGAGACACCCCTGCTTCTGAGTGAAATGCATCTAGCTGTGCAGCTGAAAAGAGGAATAATAGGGGTGAAAGAGGCATTAGGGAAGCCCAAAAACACCTGTTCTTTCGCAGTTATAATTGTACAAAGAACTTTTCCTGAAAACTCAGGTACGCTTTAAATTATGAATATTCTGTCCAGATTTTTCTGCCCTGGGCTGTATGATTGATTCTGCTCCTTGGATCCAATGCTGTCACAGCTGCAGGATGCCGCCTCCTCGGACAGCTGCACGGCTGGGAACAAAACCTCCGCTTGTGCTGGATGAGAAACTGTTTATTTGCTCGTCTCGTTTCTCTGGCCCTAAACCAGCATCGTCCCCGCTGTGGCCAAAATAGACGCTGGTGACATGTCGGATGACTCCTCTCTACACAGAAAGTTATTAGCCTCACCTCTGATTGTGACGATGGCATGTAGGAGGGGAGGCGAAGGCAATAAAAGTAATAATGAAGGGACATTAAAGAGGTCCTCTACCGTTGCTACTTCCAAATACACAAGTCAGATACTAATTGATCGGATCACATATACACCCACATAGGTAACCTGTAGGTGCTACAGAGGAGCGACCAGTCCCTATGGATGTGCAGGCGCAGCTGCAGCGAGCGGTTGGCTTAAAGGGCACCAGTCAGCAGATTTATACCTATGACACTGGCTGACCTGTTACATGTGCACTTGGCAGCTGAAGACATCTGTGTTGGTCCCATGGTCATATGTGTCCGCATTACTGAGAAAAGAAATGTTTTAATATATGCAAATGAGCCTCTAGGTCTAGGAGAAACAGGGGCGTTACCATTACACCTGCTCTCTCTGCAGCTGCTACGCCCTCTACACTTTGATTGACAGGGCCAGGCAGTTAAAACGTCATCATGCCTGGCCCTGTCAATCAAAGTGCGGAGGTCACGGCATTTGCAGAGAGAGCAGAGCCTCTAGGTGTAATGCCAACGCCCCCTTTGCTCCTAGAGGCTCATTTGCATATATTAAAACTTCATTTTTCTCTCAATGTGGGCACATAGGAACATGGGACCAACACAGATGTCTTCAGCTGCCAGACACACATGGATGAGGTCTTGATTTCAATAGGCACTGGGTAAAGGTCAATTTCTCCTGTGGTTGCCACCGAGCCCCATAGTCCAGGGGGTCACAGACATTGTGTGCAGTGGTGCAGGACTAAGCAGCATCGGGACATTGGATGCAGGAGCTTGAAGACAAAAGAAGCCAAGTGCGAGGAGAGGTAAGTGCCTATTTTTTTTTTTTTGGTCTCATATGGGGTCTGATTAATTATGGACTCTGATTTAGAGGTCTGATATGAGGTCTAATTTAAAAAGGTTCTCCGGGCTTTTACTATTGATGACCCATCCTCAGGATAGGACATCAATATCAGATTGGCGGGGGTCTGACACCTGGCACCTCCGCCAATCAGCTGTATGAGGAGACGGTGCGGGCAGTGTGCGTGTGCCATCTCTCTTCCTGTTCACTGCTGCTGTCTGTGACAAAGACCATAGACCACAGCACCGGACCGGAAGAGAGAAGGGAGACGGCACGTGCACACTGCTTGCGCCGTCTCCTCATACAGCTGATTGATGGAGGTGCCGGGTGTCAGACCCCCGCCAATCTGATATTGATGACCAATCCTGAGGAGGACACATTTATATTCATGGAACCCGTCTAATATAAGAAGACTGGAAAGCCCCTTTAATTATGAACATTTCTGAGCTTCTGGCTTTTGCATCAAGGAGACCATTGACCTCTATGTGGAGCACATATAGTGCTGCTTCTTTAGCAATATGGTCTACCGCCTGATATATGTCTGTCCCCTCCTCATTGACGTCAGCAATCTACAGTCTGCCCTGGAAAACATGGCAGCAGCTCATTGTGCGCTTAGACTTAGACTGATGTCATTCTTCTCCCGCCATAAGACTGCTAGAGTCAATAATCAGATGACCCGTCAGAGTCCATCAGAGGACTTTTCCCATCCATGGTCAGTGGAGCATGTTACCCTGTGGCATCGCCTCTTAGATTTCTGTACTACACTTGTCATATAGCAATCTTACTCTGCACTGTCATTTCCTTTCTTCTCGAAGGAACACCGATAAATGTCTTCGTTTTTCTTTCTTCTCTTCAGACTATGAACTGGAACAGCCGTCCTTGCCTCCAGGTTTCAAATTTAAAGGATCATCGATAATATGTGTGAGTACAAACAAGTAGATAGTCCTAACAGAGAGGTAAAGCTGGAGACGCATGGCAGTCACAGACACTACGTCTACTTTCAATTTTTTTAAATTTTTTTTTAATAGTCAAGGATTTTGCTTTCGGAAATGTGTGACTCATAACGGAAGTTCATTTCAGTGTTTGTCTTCCTCTGCATCCAATATTATAAGATAATCAGAAAAGCTGAGCTGAGCTTTGTAGAATTGTCTGTCACGCGGAGGGAATATCTGACACAGGGCAAGAGTTCTTTTTGTTTCCGTGAAGCCTGTACCTTTCAGCTGCAGATCTGCTAATCCTGGACTCCTCTTCTCCCATTCAAGACGGCCATACCGCTCCTCTGACTACCTGGTGCGCACAGTGCTTTTGGTAGCCTGCTCCCATTAGATAGGCCGGCATGACTCACATTAGTAGTGCTGGCCAATCCAAGAGCGGGGTTGGACAAGTAGGACATCAGGTAGACTGAGAAGCCAGAGAATTAACAGATCTGCAGCAGAAAATATAAAAAGGAGGTCAAAATGTAAGCGTCCTGTCCATTGCTCAGTTCAGCTCTAAACACGGACATGTCCCCTTTTTCACCCAGGCAGCCCCTCTGATATGAGCATCGGAGCATTTCATCCTCTTTTTCATTAGATCCGGTGACGTACCGGGTGTCTTCTAGGCAGAGGCTTCCATCTAGCAATGAGCCCGGTGACGCCACCGGCACTAATGGGCGGGCTTTAGCACTGCCCTAGCCTGTAAAACAGACTATCGCAGCGCTAAAGCCCGTTCATCAGAGCAGGTGACGTCACTGGCAACACTGCTAGGCGGAAGCCTCTGCCTAGCAGTGTAAAAAACATAAACAAAAAAGCCCTTGCCCTACGCGATACAGCACAGGGCAAGGGAGAGCATTGGGGCATGAAATGCTGTGATGCTCATATCAGAGGGGCTGCCTGTGTGAAAACGGGGATATGTCCAGGTTCAGCTCCGAACCCGGACAACCCCTTTAATGCCGTTTTTTTCTTGAATTGGAGGATCGTTTTAAGTGATACATGTGATAATCATACTGTCTTACTATACAGGTAAAAGAGAATCAGTTTGATGAAGGCATATGTGATGATATATCGTCTGAGCAAATCCCTGACCCAAAGACATGTAAGCAAGGAGTAAGGAGAAATGAACATGTTGAAGCTTGCTGCACACAGAATGTTGTGTGATATCATTTTACTTAACTCATTCTTCTAAAATAAAGGCAGTAATGATGAAGATCTGCACGTTACATCAATGTTGTCCAAAGCGGCAGACTTCCGTGACACCAGCAGATCATCTGATGTGTATGGGGGCCTACTGACTTTCCTTCAATGGCAGATGTCTGGGGAGATAAAGATCGATCAGTAGGGTTTCAATATGTCCGATCCGTTGTTCTCAGGGAGATAAGATGATGTCAGAGGTGGCTGACAGTGGTTTAGGGCTATATTACACCAACAGATTATCTGACAGATGTTCTGACCAATCATTAGTCAGATGGCTGTTTACACACCGATCTTTTGTTATACACTACAACTATTGGTCAGATTGGACAGATCCTGGTTGTGTGCGTGCAGCCATTTTTAAAAAAAAAAGGGTTATTCCCATCTCAGACAATGGAGGCATATCGCTAGGATATGCCTCCATTGTCTGATAGGTGTGGGTACCACTGATGGAACCCGTACCTATATTGAGAACGGAGCTATGAAAGTGGTGAAAGTAGCCGCCCTCCATTCATCTTCTATGGGGCCGCCGAATAGCTGAGCGCTATTTCCTTCAGTCACATAGAAGGGAATGGGAGCGGTGGCCGGTCATGCGCGGTGTGCTCCCATTTACTACTATGGGGACCGCACTTGGTGGTGGCCGGACCGGAGTCCTCCAGCCACCATTTTGCAGGGTTCCGTTCCCGATAGAGGTGCTGGTCTCAGCAGTGGTACCCTCACCTATAAGACAATGGGGGCATATCCTAGTGATCCTAGGACGTGTTCTATCTGTTTTTCAGGCCGGTGGACACTGATGTGCGGATGCGGACACCGCGCTTTTTGGGCCCTGTTAAAATGAATTGCTTTTTTTGCTGATGGTTGTGTGCATGGGGCCAAATGTGTGCAGCCAGCCTAGGGGTAGGAAAGTGTGCAAATCTTTCTGCGATTTTCCCATTCATGTACACGGCTGTTCAGAAATCCTGCAGAATCAGCCCCAATTCCGATGTGTGAAACAGATTTTCAGTTGCAAACCTGCTGTGCATGAATATACCCTTAAGTATAGCATTACAGGTTATTAAGAAACACATCATTAGATACAAGTATTAATTATCACACTCCCAAATTAGGTTCACCTCGGGAATACTTGGAAAACTACATATTCCCAGTGCTCCTTCCAGGAATGGCAGAAATGCTGGCGGAGGCGAAGAAGGAGAAATGCTTTGTAGTGAGTACCTTTCATATCATATATTGTATCGAGTTCTTCTACAGATTGCAGACAGATGTCACATTGTGCAATAAGACAAATATACCACGTGTCACAGTATTACTGGATGGATTTTATTATTAGGGTCTTCAGTAAAGCCTCTGTGAGATGATCACCTATCATTTCAGTTAAAGGGCTTTTCCGGGATTTTAATATTGTTGACTAGTGTTGAGCAAATTCTAGATCCGAAGTCGATTCATTCAAAACTTTGAATGGAGATTTGTCTCCATACAGTATTGAAATGTATGGGCTGCAGCGAGGAAAATTCGTTATTGACGAAGTCTTGCGTTCCGGTGAATATCTTTGGGATTTGTATTTTCAACCTTAAAACCATTTTAAAACAGTAATCCGAAGTTGGCTTTGGTACCGAGGTACCAGCTGGTACCGAAGCCGATTTCAGATCCAAGTTTTAAAATGGTTTTAAAGTTTAAAAATCGATGGTCAAAGTTATTCACCAAAGTCCTGCAAGACTTTGATAAGGCCTCTTTCACACTAGCGGCAGCACGGATCCGGCACCTAAAGGGTGCCAACGGATCCGTGCTGCCGCTGATACATGTGTGGAGCCGGAGCAGCGCTCCGGCCCCACACATGTTGACACAGACATTGGGACAGAAATACAGACATACATACATACATACACATACATACTTACATACTCCAGGCAGGGACGCCGCCAGCACGTCTTCACGCGCCTCCTGCGCGCAGTGATGACGATTCCCCACAGCGCCCTCTGCTGGGCGCAGTGGGGAAACGTCTTAGCTGCGCACAGGAGGCGCGTGAAGACGTGCTGGCGGCGTCCCTGCCTGGAGTATGTAAGTATGTATGTGTATGTATGTATGAATGGGGAATGAGCACATGCTTCATTCTTCTGCTCCCCATGTACTCTCTCATGCCCATCTAATCTAGTTTCTCATTGCCTTTTGACATTTGGTTTGATTCCTGATGACAATCCTATATTTGTGATCCTGACCTTTGATTGTCTTTTGGGACCTTGAACCAAATCTAGTGACCCTGCTCTGAATTTTGATCCTGTTCCCGTCCCCAGAACCTTTGGCTTATCTGGCAGTGGCTAGTCTTCATAGACTTCAGCTGTCACCTAATAAAGCTCTTCTGACATCTGCAGTATGTCAGCCCCCAGGGTCAGTACAATAGTTTCCTGACACAGGGAATCCTTCCAGTTAAAAGCCTTTTATATACATTTTAGTTCTCTATGTATATAGAAAAGTAAAAAAGAAGAAAGAAATAGTCACACAGTAATACAACTAAGTATCTCTCAACAAATGTGTCCTAACATTAAAGGGGTTTTCCAACCTTGGAGCCGACAACCTTTGGTTTGGACCTGTGTCCTGCTGCTGCTCCGTTCCCGGACACTTCAGGTACCTGCATGACCCCATGACCGCTGCAGCCAATCACAGGCCTCAGTGGTCACAGCAGTGATGTACCGTTCAAGCCTCTGTGACCTCTGAGCAGCAATGATGGGACTAAGTTATTTCCTGGTGCTGCGTGGACCAGAAGTGGCTAGGAACAAAGCAGTCGCGGGACGGCAGATGGGTGGATCTTCCTTTTTTTTATATTTAGGGGCACAGGTCTAGGCCAAAAGGGTTGTCGGCCCCAAGGTTGGAAAACCCCTTTCATACCTCCAATAATCATCCAGAACAGAGTTCATGCAGGCAGGAAAGGACAATACTATTTTAAACACTGTGCGGGAGATGTGTGGTTGCAGAAGGGGGGACAATTCTTATCTATATCTTAGGCTGTGATTGGGCTACAGACACAATTTTCATTACATTCTTTACAGCCAATAATCTAAGCTTTTAAACAAGACCAAGATCGTCACCAGCCCTGATACATTGCAGGTTACTGCCATTAAAAATGGGTCTCAGTGAAAGCTAAATATATCTGCAGCTTTCACTTCCGAGCCAGTTTCTAATAGCTGTATCTCTCCATCTATCTCACCTAGCACTGTGATCTTGGCTTAGGTTGTCAGCTTTCAAACAAGACCAGGCTCACATCTGTAGGTGCTACCCAACCCGAGATAAGAAGGGTTGGGGATGCTGGAAGGCTACAGAAGGAGAAATAAAAAAAAAGAACCTGTCTCCCTGTTTTACCTGTACATGTCCCCAGGGGGAGAGTAGAGGACTTTTGTGCATGTTATCAACCCCCCTTCATCCATCAATCAAAATCTGCAATAAAAAAGTGACATTTTCAGGAGGATTTTTCCAGTTTTTATGTGGCTGTTGAAGGGGGATTAAAGGTTTTTTAGATGGGTCAATGATCGTCTGAACAATTGTTCGATCCTGATCGTTGCCCAGTATAAAGGTGTCCAGCGATCGATATAACGCTCTTAAATCCTCACATGTGAACGATTGACGTTCCTTACGGCCAATTTACCTGCCCATTTAACGGGATTCTTACTGGGATTTTCTGCTGAGGGTTGTTGACTGTGACTATGTGCGTCATAGCAAGGGTGTGCTTATATTTGGGACCCCAGCTAACACAAGGATGGTCCTTAGAGGTCTGGTTTATTCTGTATGACCTTGGACTATGAGAGAGAGGGAAGTTAGATGGTGGAGAGGGACTGTTGTTTATCTCTGTACATAATGGAAAATAATAGGGATTTTCGGAATGAGGCTTATGTTTTTTCCAGTGGTTGCTATCTGCAGTCATTTCTTGAACAGTAGAGGGCAGCGCGGTTGAGACATTAACCATACTCGGGCCATAGCTGGAAAGTACTAAGAGCTTCTCATGCCTCCAGAATACAGATGAAACGATCGTGCCCAAAGACGGCAGGAATGATATTATAGCATTCAGTCATTATCCTATGGGGGATAAATCTGTATTGATTTCATTTCTCGCTCCTCACGTTCCTCCAGGAGATTGAATATAAATGTAAATAAGGCCCGAGCGCCTCTCAGCATCTCATGACCATGAGATTTGGCCTGAAATAACAGCCGCATGACACTTGCATAATATCAGCAGCGGCTTCTGAAGGAAAGAGCAGATGCTAAGACAGACGTTCCTCTGCCCTACAACAAAGGCAATCAGCCAGACAATGGGCCGATACAAGAAGAGGAGCCATTCAGGAGAAACGTTCTGAAAGGGCAGCACAAAGTGGTACAGAAAGTCCCTCTCCCCGTAACCGGCAGACATCTTCAGACTTCTGCACCAGACCATTGTTTGCTTGTCATGTTATTTAGAGATGCTTTCTGTCTCCGAACTTTTCCCAAGACAAACCGGGGAGCATCGGTCGTGGGAAGAGCGAGCAGATCTCAGAACAAAGGCTGTCTCCGCCACCTGTCAGCGCAGGGAACAATACGCACTTTACCCGCAGTAAAAAATATAGAATATGTAGGAGCAAGGGTGGTAGCAGGTGCACGGAGACGTGATGATGAATATGGTAGGTCTCCTCCTACTTCACTGCCCTCTGTCCACTGTGCGTAAAGGGGATCTAGGTACAGATTTGTCCCTATGACACTGGCTGACCTGTTACATGTGCACTTGGCAGCTGAAGGCATCTGTGTTGGTCCCATGTTCATATGTGCCCGCATTACTGAGAAAAATGATGTTTTAATATATGCAAATAAGCCTTTAGGAGCAACGAGGGTGTTGCCGTTACACCTAGAGGCTCTGCTCTCTCTGCACATGACACATTGACTTTAGGAGAAGTCAGGACCAGGTGTGATCACGCTTACACTGCCTTGCCCTGTCAATCAAAGTTCAGAGGGTGCAGCAGTTGTAGAGAGAGCAGAGCCTCTAGGTGTAATGGTAACGCCCCCGTTCCCCGTTGCTCCTAGAGGCTCATTTGCATATAATAAAACATAATTTTTCTCAGCAATGCGGGCACATATGAACATGGGACCAACACAGATGTCTTCAGCTGCCAAGTGCACATGTAACAGGTCAGCCAGTGTTATAGGTACAAATCTGCTGACAGATGCCCTTTAAAGGGAGTCTGTCAGCAGCTTGAGTCACATGAAACTGCTCATACCACATTGTGGGTCACACACACAGATAATGGTACTTTATTTTGCAATTTCCGCAGCTGCAATGTTCCAAAAACAAAATTTAAAGAGGACCTGTCCCCTCTCCTGAAACATCGGTCTTAGAACTACTTGCATCCCCCATGTAATAACAATTCTGGAGCATCTATTCCTATGGCTCTATTTTGTGCCATTCTAGAAGTTATGAATGAATTGCCAGCAGGATTCAGTAAAGGTCCAGATGGGTGTTACCAGTTGGGGTTGTGTCCCTGCACAGTCTGTAGAAATAATCAGTCTGCACTCTGGAAGACGGTGGTGCATGTATCATGGGTTGCAGGCCCATATACAGTCTGACACCAGCAGCACTGATTGGACAGTCAGAAACACCCGCTACTGGTAACACCCAGCAGTACCCGTAGTGCAGGCTGCTGTCAATTAATTGTAAACTTCTAGCAAGTATAATACAGGGATGGTACAACATAGAGTCATAATAACAGATGCTTCAGACCTGTTATTACATGAGGGATGCAATAAGTTACTAAAACATAGATGTCAGGAGAGGTGTCAGGTCCTCTTTAAGTCATATGCAAATGAGCTTTGCAAGTGCCAAGGGCGGTATCTGTCGCTTCAAGTGCCTGGGCCCCCTGGCTTTACTCTGCAAAAACTGTTCCCCTCTATACCAGTTAGTCTGCCCACTATTCTTGTGATGTCAGTTCGGTGTGTGAAAACCCACACCTGCGCACACAAGCGCCGTTTAATACCCACTGTGCGCGGCGGCGGCGGCATCGTTCAACCTAATGCACATGCGCCACTTACTGGCCTCTCTATAGTACAAGCAGTCAAAACATTCCCAGTAAGCGGCGCATGCAGGTTAGGTTGATTGATACATTATTCCTAGAAGTTTATGAATGAATTGCCAGGAGTCGGCAATAAAGGTTACCAGTTGTGTCCCTGTACTGACTGACTTTTATCCAGTTAGTGCTGCCACTGTCAGACTATGCAATGACAGCCTCACCCCCACTGGTGACACCCATGTGGACCTTTATTGCAGACTGCAGTAGAGATAACTGAGATCACGGACATTTCACCCTCTCAGATGCTATGGTCAGTTGCAACCACGGTTTATAAGGGGTCATTTACTGGGAGTAGGCTGTTTCCAGTGAATGACCCTCCTCCCTACTGCGAGAAGACTACAGCTTACTATAGCAGGCCTGGGAGCCTTCAAGAGCCCCTGGACTGCCATAGCAACTGATTGGAACCCCATGATTTTGTCACAAGGGCTGTGATCCCTGCAGATGATGTGGTTGCTGTTGATTTCCAAATCTGAGGGGTTAAATGACTGGGATCGGAATCATGTCTGATCCCAGTCACTGGCAGCAGGTGTCATCTGCATTAGGCTCCATTCACACGTCCTGTTTTTCTCTCCTGATTCGATCCTGATTTTTTCAGGACCCATTGAAATGAATGGATCCAGATCAGGATCAAATCAGGAAAGAAAAACAGGACGTGTGAATGTAGCCTTATACAGCCAGCACCCACCATAGATGGAGCACACTCCATACAGCTCCTTAAAGGGAACCTGTCACCTCCAACACACACATAAAACTGCCAGCATTACCTTATATTAGGCCCCAATGTGTTACTAATCATGCCTTTCATCCAGTAAATTGATCTCCCTAACTTGATGAAAACGATGTTTTAATCCCTATCAGCGCACTCTCTCCAGTCAGCTTGAAGTCAAGGGGGCAGCGGCCTCCTTGCTTCAAGTCAAGTAAAGCACGCCCCTCTTGCCAGTGATTGACATCCTTGCTGTGGCCTGCTGCACGATGGTGCGCGATCCCGGCTCCGCCTCCTGCACTCAGCCGGCTTTCATCTACGCACTGCGCAGACCCCGGCAATTCCAGCGAGCGAGCGTGTGCGCGCCCACCCTTACGTCCGCCCGCACACGTCTGCCCGTACGCCTGCACGCACACCTGCCCTCTGAGTGCAGGAGCCGGGATCACGCAGCAAGAAGGAGCGCACCACAGCAAGGATGTCAATCACTGGCAAGAGGGGCGTGCTTTACTTGACTTCAAGCTGACTGGAGAGAGCTCGCTGATGGGGATTAAAACATCGTTTTCATCAAGTTAGGGGGATCAATTCACTGGATGAAAGGCATGATTAGTAACACACTGGGGCCTAATATAAGGTAATGCTGACAGTTTTATGTGTGTGTTGGAGGTGACAGGTTCCCTTTAACGCAAATGACCTGCATTAAAATTCAGTTCTAACCATCCCCACTCACCTCTATACCTCCTGATTCCGGACATGTGACCACTCCGCCAAACTCTGGCTCCAGAGACCGGCAGGGACCCAGGAACCGTAATGGGAGGTTAAAAAGGATCTGTCCCCTCTCCTGACATGTCTGTTTTACTAGCTACTTGCACCCCCCTTGGATTAACAATTGTGAGGCATCTAGTTTTATGACTTTATGAAGTGTCATTGCTTTATTATTCCTGCTAGAAGTTTTGAATCAATTACTAGCAGTCTGCAATAAAGGTCCAGATGGGTGTCACCGGTTGTGTGTCCGTGCACAGTCTAACACTGGTAGTACTGATTGGATAGTACCTAACTGTGCAGGGACACGCCCCCAATTGGTAACATCCTTCTGGACCTTCACTGCAAACTGCTAGCAAGCCATTCATAACTTCTAGTAGGAATAATAAAGGCATGATACGACATACAGTCATAAGAATAGATGTTCCAGAACAGTTTTTACACGGGGGTGCAAGCAGCTGTCAGGAGAGGCATCAGGTCCTCTTTTAGTTCCAGCCCCCGACCATGTTGGGACATCCTTTCATTTGCTCACCATGTGGATCTTATCACAAGATGTTCTCTTATCTGCCCAGTATATATTCCTTCACTTTTGGCCCAGCTATAATTGGCTGCAGCCATTGTATATAAATTCTTTTCCGATGACTTTGGTGAAATAATATTTTTGCATGACGTCTGATATCTGCTTCATGATTCTATGGAGTCACTGATAAACCCGTCCTCTGGGGAGATCTCGCCCCCACAGCATGGAGGTGCCCGGCCCTAGTTCTCATCATGTGGTGGCTGCAGGAAGGTTTTTATTCTTTTTTTTTTTTTTTTTTTTTTTTACATCTGAAGTTGGAAACTTTCCAGAACTCGTCTTCTGCAGAATGACTGATGCAGCTGCGCCATTCTTCCCAGCCCATCCCGTCACCGAGCAGATAATTTGGCCCCTGAAAGACTTAATCATAGGTATTATGAGGAACGATCATGACTTGGTTCGTTTCCTTTCACGGGGCGAGCCCTGCCATTTTCCAGCAGCTTGATCTCATGTTTAGCATTAGCCGAGCTGCAGGATGCTAATTATTTCTATGGCTGCTTACGTTTCAGGAAAGCGTGACTGCCATGATTTCCCTATTTCTTTCTCAATGGATTGATACGTGGTTGTAAAGCGGAGATCAGTCAATCTTAGAAAGAATTGAGATATATCTAAACATTTCTATGTATATATCATGCAGAGACGGATTTTGAATTTCTGGGGCCCCTAGCAAAGTTGTGTAGGGGGGCTCCTGTCACACAGCTAAATCCTGCCCCATCACAAAACGCTAAGCTCCACCTTGCTGCACGCCTATGCTCCACCCCATCAGTCAACTAAGCTCCACCTACATTAGCCCGCTAAGCCCCACTCTCAGGAGGACAGCCTAAATCCTGCCCCATCACAAAACGCTAAGCTCCACCTTGCTGCACGCCTATGCTCCACCCCATCAGTCAACTAAGCTCCACCTACATTAGCCCGCTAAGCCCCACTCTCAGGAGGACAGCCTGGGCACTTCTGCTGCCGTGAAATGCCTCACCGGGCCCCTGTGCAGCGGATTCTGTAGGTCCACCCCTTTAGTTAGCCTAGTTTCACTCTAGCGCAGTGGTGTACATAGAGAAGTCAGGGCCCCATAGCAAGAATCAAACCAGGCCCCCCACACAGGACAGAAGGGTTTCCGCCTAAACCCTTTTCAATGACCCTTAGGCCATTTTCCACTGCCTCATTTGCTAAAAGTTGTTCCTTTAGAGGGTAGAGTCCTGACCAAGTTATAACCTCCAGTAGAAGAGGAGATAATCCCAACAAAGACTGGGCCCCCTCTTGCCCTGGGCCCCATAGCAGTCGCATGGTCTGCCGCTATGGTAGTTACACCCCTGCTCTAGTGCTTTTATATCCGGCAAACTTTTCCGGCAGGTAATAGCCTGCCACACTTCTCTGCATTTCGGCTTTGCCGGAAATTATCGCATTGCCGTTTGACCCCATTAACTATAATGGAGACTGGCGGAGATCCGGTCTTAACCTGGCAAAGATGCAGAGAATCGTCTTGTTGAATTTCAGCATATTTGCTGGGTTAAGGCCGGATCCACGCTGGTCCCCATTATAGTTAATGGGGCCAGCGGGTATCCGATAGCGTCCACCAATGCTGGATCTAGACATCTCCGGCAGGCTGTTCCTGGAGATGTTTAGCGTTAGTGTGAAAGTAGCCTACCTTTTTCAGCCAGTCTTCCACTCGCATGGTGGTAATGTCCACCACTCATATCATCTAGTGTTGATCCAGAGGGAGGCAAATACAAACTAGCAGGTAACTAGGTGGTTGGCAAAGGTCCTCCTCAGCGGGAAAAATCCCAGGACAATAATCCCAGGGAATATAATCCATCTCAAGGAATGTAAAACATATGCCTATACCCAATTTAAACCTATACCCTATAATCTCAAATTGATCTTCAATGTTGTCTACATATTTACTAAGGGTTTTCGAGCATCTCCATAAGATGACTTTGCTGAGGCACTTAAAAGTGTTTTATGGGCCTGGATTTTCATGGAATGGCATTTAGGTGTTAGTAGTGGGACATGTCATTCCCTCCCCACTCCAGTACAACACTTTCCCTAGAATGACGCTAAACCAGATGTCATAGCTGGGCTCATTACTGTGGGGATAAATACAGGGCTGAAATACTCATTCAGTCAGATGCCTGGAAGATGCACGACCTGTTGTCTATGTGAAGCCTAATCTCCCATGTTATGCTGAGAGCATAGGTGAGGAAAACCCACTGTTTAGTTAGCGACCAGACGGGGAAGGATATTTGTTTTGTTCTATATTGGTGCCTAGATTCATTCAATTAACTGTATAACTTTTAAACTGCCGAATCCAGTGAAATCTGTCACCGCTGACCCCTTCCACATATATATATATATATATATATATATATATATACTGCATATCAGCCACACGTGCTGGCATGTAAACTTTGAATAACTCCCGGTGAGTAATTTATTTGCCGAGCGCTGAGAGGAAGTCCGATGATGTCAAATAAATGAACAGATATTTACTTAGTAACTAAGCCAACATAGATACTTTTATCCTCTCCGTGGAAAAATTTGGGTAATGTGATCGTGGAATGACTCCCTACTAAGTCTCTACTTAGAGCAGCCTAAATTAAATGTGACCTTTCAATCTCGAGTCCCTCATTGAAGAAGGATTATGGGATAATACATGTGACCAGAATGTAAATCATACCAGTAGTTGCATTTTATTGCCAGGAAGTTTGATGTAAAATGACGGACTCTCATTAGTAAGGCGATTTGTCTACTGAATATAGAGACTGTAGGTGTGTGCCATAGGTATCAGGGAGGATCTGTCTCCATTTTGGAAATCCCTAATTATTACAGGGGTACTCTGACAATAAGGGACGTTCATAAAATGCAAAACGCGGAACGGCAAAACATACGGATGACATCCACGTTGCATCCAGTTTTGGTTTTGCGGACCCGTTGATAGGGGCTGCAGAACGGACATACAGATATCCAAGGTGTGCTGTCCACATTTTTTGCGGCCCCTTATTGAAATGAATAGGCACGCATCCGATCTGCAAAAAATGCGAATCGGATGCAGAGCAGAAATATGGTACGGTCATACGATCTGGGATCCCTAGCGATCGGCGGTTACTTGTGGAGAAACCTGGCAGTAAATGTTTAACCCTTACATAACCAGGAGTGTTTTGGACCCTTATCCACAGAGCCAAATGTCTTGAAGGAGGGGCAGGGGGCTTCTTATGGTCTTACTTTTGAATTCTTTTTTTCTCATTTTACTTATTCATATTTATTGTATTTTACTGTATTTTTTAATTACTGTATTTTTCAGACTATAAGACGTCCCCTAGGTTTAGACAGCAGAAATTTAGATAAATATTTTCTACTTATTAAACCTTCTAGGGTGGTTTAATGAAGTAGAGGGGTCAAGGTCACTAACTTTGAGGTCCAGCGTAAAGTTTTGGTCAGCAGATGACTCACTGAGGTTAACAGGAGAGCCACTCTGTGACAAAATTTGCAACTTTTCTATGCCAGAGAGCTGGCATATAGCTGTAATAAATGACCCGCAATCTGTAGTATATGATACTTACAACATATAGAAAATCACTGGTCTCCATCTAATAGTTTTTCAAACCCCGCCTGACACTTTCTTTAATGAACCGTAAACTTCTAACTGCAAGGGGCTTTTTCCCACTGAGTTGCTTGACAGCTGAATTTGGCACAGATTCCACCACAAAATGCTGGATGGCTATGCGGAAACCCCCTCTCTTTGTTTTCAACAGGAGTCCACGCTGCTGTTCATGTGGCCACAGTTGACTGCGCCAAGGAAGGGACATGGCGGTCTCATCCATAAAATGCAGGCTCCCATTGAAAACAATATGGGTCGTATTCTGCCCGGTTGGTTTTTGGTGTTGTTTCTGCACCAAATTCAGCTGTGTGAAAAGCCCCTTAGGAGTCCACTGGGTGTTCCTGATCTCGCAGGAGTCCAGCACGGCAGGTGCCGCTTCTCCTTTGACTTGACTGACACCGCTGCCTCCCTGAATGGCTGTTTGACAGTTGAATTGCGCACTAGAAGCCAGGCTTCAATCACCAACTATGGCTCCTAGAGTTTCTCTGAGCAAGCACAAAGTCTTAAAGGCTGGGAAGAAGGCAGCCCAGCAATAAAGGGGTGGATATGTGGGGTGGCAGCGGAGACAAAAAACAACGGGTGACGTAGGTCTATCCCATGGGTGAGGGTCTGACACAATAATAAGCTCCAGGTCCAGCAGAAGACAACCACTTTCGGAGTTGACTTTGGAGACAATCACTTGACCTTGGCCTTAAGATGATACGTCCTGTGTGCACAATGATAGCAGCAATGATTCTGATGGCCCTGCACAGATCCTGTAGAGATGGAGGATGGCTCCTCAGAATCATTCCCTCTGGTGGGCCCAAGGTGCCTCATTTCGCCCCATCCAGATGATGCTTTGTAAGATTATGTAGTGTTGGATGTTTGCTATTCTTGGACTTGTATCTTCAGGCGTAGGAGCAGTTAACAAACTGGATCCTGTATACAACAAACAATGATATCATTGCTCTGTTAACATCTGGTGTCTTTTCACATCCCTTCTGATTGTTTGTATGTAATTTACTCTTCTCCTCACCATCGCTGTGTGACAAGGTGGGCCGGGATGTGAGCCGTGCAAAATAAAATCAGTTTCTACCTAGAGATATCTCCCTACTTAAAGGAGTTGTCCAGGATTTTCATATTGATGGTGCAGCAGTGTTAGGCTAGTTTCATACTAGCGCTAGTGATCCGGTAGAAAACAGCTTGCCAGATCGTTCTCCATTACAGTATTGCCAGAAGCTTGTAAGGCTCTGTCCGGCCCCATTGACTATAATAGGCACCAGCAGACATCTGGCTGTATTCTAGCAAATATGCAGAGAATCGGCTGGAACAAAACTCTTGCACACAGTGGTTTTCTTCCAGCCTATTCTTGGCATATTTGCAGGAATATGGCCGGATCTCCACCGGTCCCCATTGTAGTCAATTGGGCTAGACTGAGACTCATAAGCTTTCGGCAATGCCATAATGCACAGCGATCCGGCAAGCACTTCCAGCAGATCGGTAGCTCTAGTATGAAACTAGGCTTACATGTTTTTCTCAGCATAGATCAAGGAAATCCAGATTCTTTCGATAGAACACTGTTTCGGTCCAGGACGGACCTTTATCAAGGCAAATCTGGTGTAGATAGGGGTGGGGAAGGCCACCACCAGTACTTGAAAGGAGTGCGGTCCCATTACCATAAGGCTGTCCTCAGCATAGACCATCAATATCAGATCAGTGGGTTTCCGACACCCCACATCTGCACTGATCTGCTGTTGCAGTGTAGCACTGCCCATCACCATCCATTGTATAGTGGGTGGAGCCAGTAACTGCAGCTCTGCTTCCATTGAAGTGAATGGGAGCAACTCTGCAGTAATTGCACAATGGACAGACCTGTGTAGTCTGGAGTTTAGGACCCCCATTGATCTGATATTATATCCTGAAGATAAACCATCTGGTATCAAAATCCTGGACAACCTTTAATAGCTTTTTTTATGTTTTTTAGATTATCTGGTACATTGAATCTGTGTAAAGCTATGGTGGCTCAGATAGAAGTGGGAGAAATGCCGGGCACCTGAGCAGAAGTGTTGGCATAATGGAGACGTGAATACACTAGGTCACTAATGAATTTGGCATAGAGCTAGACAAGAGAGAAGAGTCCTAAGGATGGTCCGTTCTCCTCCATTAATAAGTCAAAATCAGAAGGAGAGCTAAAAATGAACACCAGTACACAGGGGTGGAGTGAGTGGCCCAAAGGCCCGGGGCTGTTACTCAAGCTTGGACCCCATCTGTAAAAAAACAATGCAGATGTTTCTGCCTCAGACACAGGAAGGTTGCTTCAATATATTAGTATATCCTATCGTCTCTGTGTGATGACAAAAGGTCCCAAGAATCTGTTCAAACACAGGGCACTAGGAAAAACATCCGGGGCTCGTCGGAGGTTTTCCAGGAATATTGCTGAACATTTTGAGCAGCCATGGGACCCCCAGGAGCATCAGGCCCAGGGCGACCACCCCAAACGGCCCTATTGTAATTTGCCATTGCCAGTACAGCCAGGAACCAAAAGGACCCTATGGCTAAGGCCCATATTGTACTCAAAAACGCTACTTTCAGTGCTTTTGTGTGCGTCATGGGAACGCAGCGGAACGGAATGCATTCTGGTGCTCTCTGTTCCATTCAGTTCACTTTTGTCCCCCTTTACCAATAAAAGGGGACAAAACTGAAGCATTTTCCTACGGTTTTGAGATCCTATGAGGGATCTCAATAGCGGAAAGGAAAACGCTGATGTGATAGTAGCCTTACATGTCCCCAATCGGCATGTGACGTCATTCATTGGTTGCAGTGACACATGTGACCCCATCCCTGAAGAAAGTTGACAGATGGGGACCGGAAGGTCAGAGAAGACAGCACGGGAGCCGGAACCGAGCGGCAGGGAGAAGCAAAGAATAGATTTCTTTACAGATACCGCTGGGTGTTTTTAGGGGAGGGCAAGTGAACTAAAGAAAAAAAAAATCCTGGACAACCCCTTTAAGCTTGAGGAGCAGTCCCTCAAATTCTCTGCCTTTTATCTATGTAGTAAAACTATATATTGGGCAGTGAGGAGGGTTTTACAGATTCGGAAAGTTTGGGTCAGGGGTACTTTATTCACGTGTTACTTAAAAAAAAAATCTCACTGCAAACAATTCACATTGTGAAGCTTCCTGTGTTTCTCTTCTTGATAAAATTGGACACAGTTGGTGCCAGAGGTTCCTGAATGTAGGTCAAATTATGTGTCAGATTTTTCCTAACAACATCCCGCCACCCTGTTCAGCTGTTTGTAGCTTTTGGCTGTGAACTAATGACCCCCCATATACAACCCTTCCATTGTCTCTGCACACATCCCATGTTACTTACTCCTGACATGTCGCTATCCAGTCACATACATGTATGCTGGAGATGTTTATAGGGTCACTGAGTTTTCAACAAGCTTTTTATATGTCATAGAGATACACTATATTAAAGGGTTTCTGTCACCAGTTTTTTCGGTATGAATCAGGCTGACATTAGAGATGTGCTAATGTCACCTGATTCCAAATATATATGTTTTATTTACTGGTGCCCCCATTTTTATATAAAATGAACTTTTATTTTATGCTAATAAGGCCTCTAGGTGCAAAGGGCGTTACCCCTGCTCCTAGAGGCTCTGTTGATTGACAGGACCAGGCAGAGAAGAAACACTCCATTCACCATAGCTTGCAAGGACCTTCAATGATGTCATGACCATGTGATCAGTCACATGGTTAGGATCACACAAACAGCTTGTCTCCTCCTAAACCATATGACTGATCACATGGTCATGACATCATTGAAGGTCCTTGCAAGCTATGGTGAATGGAGTGTTTCTTCTCTGCCTGGTCCTGTCAGTAGGTATCTCAGCATTCAGACCCCCACCAATGAAAACTTTTGATACAGTATGTCTCTATGACATGTCAAAAGTTTTTTGAAAACTCAGTGAGCCTTTAAAGGCTATGTACACCTTCAGGGACATTTTTTCTTGTTTTTAATTGCATTTTACTCATTTTGGGCTAAAAAACATTTTGTCAATTGATCTTTATTAAAAATATTGAGCTGTTCTGTCACAAAGGGTTAACTGTTTGTCTAGCCATGTAAATCGTACTTTTAACTTTCACTTTGTGCCCGCCATCTATTAACCCTTATCTCTAAATTACCATAGAGTGGTCATAATCACTTATTTAAGCCACATTCTTATCCAGGGGAGGACTGGGAATTTAAAGTGACCCTGGAAAAAATACCAAAAGTGGCCCCGTTTGGAGTGGGATCCAAATTTATGGAAGGCAGGGCCAACACATGTAGACGGGGCCTGCAATACCATATTAGGTCACATTATACTACCCTAAAAGAGCCAAATACAACCGTCTATCTCAATATACAGCCCCCAGTAGCACAAAACATAAACAAAAACTGTCCACTGACAGCTGCGAGGAGGGCTCTGCCGGCCCCCTGGGCATTGGCCCACTGGGAAATTTCCCTGTAAGGTCTATGGCCAATCCTCCTCTGTTCTTATCGGCAAGATAAGAATTGAGCTACGGTATAATGAGTGTTTATAAGATCAGCGATCAGAGAGAAGGGGCCCATCAAATGAGCTGCCTGATGGAGCAATGTGAAAATTCAGATCCTGCTACTAGAGAAACTCAAGGCTGCACAAAGACGGGTTCAGAATTTTTAATAAAGACCAATTGAAAAAAATGCATTTTTTACATTTTACTGAATAGAAAAATAATAAGAAAAAAAAAGAGCGGTGCTGGATCTACCCCATGATGGACACCGATTGACTATCATTGGGTCCATCAGGTTTGCTTCAGAGAGCCCTTCGTTTTACCAGACAAAATAGTGCAGCTTGCTACCAGAACCTTTGTGTAGGCCATCACTTGTAACATCCTGGCCAACCCCTTTAATATACAGTGAAATAAAATGTGTTTTTTTTGTTTTTCTAGAGAAAAAGGACAAAATTCATTGCCTGTGACTTCCTCACCCAGTGGTTATATAAGTAAGTAGCTCACTTTTGGCTATTCTGTTTAGGCTACGCTAGGCTAGTGTAGACACAACTTTTGTCTGGCCGAAAACTGGTATTTTCACCGGAAAGCATCCAGATTCCCATCGGATCCTGTTGTGGTCAATGGGAATCCGGCTGTTCTCCCATTATCTGGCTATGCTGGCCTACCCGATTTCATAGCATTACTGTAGTCATAGCTGTAGAGAAATACCATAGACCCCTGATTGTCCGGGGTCGAGAGCGGGGGCGGACTGGGAACTTAGTGGCCCTGGAAAAATACTAAAAGTGGCCCCATTTTGTAGTTGGGTCCAAATTGATGGAAGGCAGGGCCAGCAATACCATATTGTGGCACATTATACCCCCCCTAACAGAGCCAAGTACAAAATACATCCCCAAAAAATTACACTGGCCAGCCGTGAGGAGGACCCAGGTGGCCCCCTGGGCACTGGCCCACCGGGAGATTTCCCTGTAAGGTCTATGGCCAATCCGCCCCTGGTCGGATATAAGTCTCATTGGTACCTGGACCGCCTACAATACAGATTACTGAATTATTTTTACTTTGTTTAAAAATGTTAAAATTTTTACGGAAAATGGGATTCCAAGTTCTATGAAAGAAAAACAGAGAGAATCCGGCCCCTAGAAAGATGTATGGTGCAGCCTTGATATGTGCCCCCGGTGGCCAATTCCTCAATCGTTCAGTCCGCCCTGACCAGTGTAAATGTCTTGAAGGGTTTTTTTTACAATAGGTTGTGCCGGTTTTTATTTGTTACTGTACTTTTATCTTTCAGTCAGAATCCTATAAGGAAAGATCAGCAGCGCAGAGACTTCTTCGAGATTCCATTTGTTGAAGAATGGTTAAAAGATCAGTAAGTACCCAATATAATATAATTCTAATGTATTTTATTCTAATGTCAGAATGGTGTAAAATAATACAAATGTTAATACTGGCCTTACCGATCCCCAACTGCCCCCATCCTGATACTTCTCAGGTCCCCCACAGTCCTTTGTACATCATGGTCCCGTTTAACGTGGACACATAACTGCTGCAGCCAATCACTGGCTGTATCGTTTCACTGCTGCCACCAGTGGAACGTAAAGGTGTTGACCAACACTGACACAATTTCTAAATACCACTCCCGCCCCTCTGGACCTGTGAAATGAAACATACACACCCGCTCTCCGCTGCTTGGTTCCGGCTCTGTGGTTTCTTGGCACTCCTCTGCTGTTTTCTGTTCCCCACCTGTGAACTTCTGGATGGACTGGGTTATTTGTGCTACTGCAGCCAATGACTGGCCTCAGCAGTGATGTGATGCTTGTAGACATGTCACTGCTGACGACAGTCATTGGCTGCAGTGGCACACGTGACCCTCATCCATGCCGTGGGTTTACATTTGAAGACCGGAAGATGACAGAAGATAGCCAGGGACCCACAGAGCTGGCACCGCGTAGCAGAGAGCAGGCAGATGTCAGATGTTGGAGTAATATTTTAAAACGGTGTCAGCGTTGGACATCCCCTTTAACTTGGTAAAGTACATTACTACAGAGGATCATTCTGGATGAATCTTAAAGGGGTATAAAGTGATGGCATATCACTAGTTTGTGATCTGTGGGGGTCAGGGGTGCACCTAGCCTTTCTGCTGCCTGAGGCGAAAACTGAAATTGCGCCCCCCTTCCCCCCCAATGCCTATTTCTTAACCTAACCCCTTTGCCACAATGAAGGCACTCATTGCCCATGACCCTTCTGCTGCCCCCTCTCTTGCCCCTACCTGGTGCGGCCTGAGGCGATCGCCTCACGTGGCCTCATTGGTGGTGCACCCCCGGTGGGGGGGTCAACCTAAGGGACTGATTCTGAGAATGTATGGGCTGCAGTGCTGCTCATAGGAACTGCAGAATGGCCCTATTCTAGTGAACGAGCCGGATGGTCAGGAGCTCTGCTGCTCTGGGAAAAGCAGTGTGCGGGGCCCCTTGGTTCTCAGTATCGGTGGGGGTCACCAAGATCCCACCCCCACTGATCATAAAGGATATGCCATAACTTTAGAAGATGGTAATACTCATATTTATGTGTTCTTTATGCACTCAACCTATGGACGGTAGACAGGGGCAGGTACTGTGGATGTTACTGTTAAGGGGGCAGGCCGCTGTGGAGGTCACTGTCAAAGGGGCAATCACTGTGGAGGTCACTGCTAAGGGGGCAGGGGAGTGTGGAGGCCACTATTAAAGGGGCAGGTCGCTGTGGAGGTCACTGTTAAAGGGGCGGGCACTGTGCAGGTCATTGTCAAGGGGGTAAGGGACTGTGGAGGCCACTATAAAAGGGGCAGGATGCTGTAGAGGTCACTGTGATGGAGAACACTGTGAATATCTTTTAACCTCACACACAAACATTAAATAAAATATACCCGTGCAAAGCCGGGTCCTTCTGCTAGTTTCTGCTATTTTCCAAGCCGCATAGAGAAAAAAAACTGGAAGTGGTGCAAAGCAATTTGTGAAACCTTCAACCTATTTCTTCTCTTATGAATATACTTATCCCCTTGTGATTGGGAGAAAACCATTAGAAGAAGCTGTTGGAACAGAAATATCATCTTTATAATGAACATATATGCTCAGCGGTTTTACTGTGCAGGCGAAGTACTCTCCCTGCAACCATTAAACACTTTGCAGTGGATGTGTGTGAGCGGACTCAGTCAAACCCTGCATTTCTTAATTATCATTAGACTATCGCTCAGCCAACTGGAACCAGAATTTAGCAGGTAGTCTCCTGCCAGTAAATACATTATGATAGCACATTAAATAACTTTGCGCTTGACTTAATACTTTTTTGCTTTGGAAGGACATGCTCCATCTTGGCAGCAGTACGGCACAGACACAATACAAACAAGTACATAGCACTGTGTTATGTAATCTAGGGGATAATGGCCCCCCTTACTGTAAATTATAAGAGTCACAGAGGAGTTCCATGGATAGGTAAAAGCCATGGGATGGAGAGATGTCTTCTAAGGTTGTTAATAATTTGTAGCAGGAATGCATCATACATTATACTACATACCTCAGCTTCTGTAGAACTTCTTTTTGAAGAGGATGTGTGTGGATAATTGGTGGACTTCCAAGACCCATTGTTACAATTTGGGAGTGAAGGTTAGCCCTGGTGGGACATAAGAGCTGCCAAAGCAACCCAGCTGACTATGATAAAAAGGTGGCAAAAAGAAAGTGAATTGCAGCTTGCTACATATGGTGCCTTGTAGCCGTAGACAAGGCAGAGTGCCCATGTTGAGACCAGTCCACTGCCAAAAGGAACTGGAATGGGCACATGGTCATTGGAACTGGAACATGGAGTGATGGAAGAAGGTGGCCTGGTTCGATGCTCTACATTTTCTCTTGCAACATTTGGATGGCTAAGTCCATGTGTGTCGCTTACCTGGTGAAGAGATGGCACCAGGATGCCCTGTGGACAAAATCCAACCCCCTGGGATACTTCATGTGGAAACTTGCTTTGACATTGATGTAGACCAAGTACATATCTTCATGTGTTCCCTGACGTGGCAGTGTTCTCTTTTCCACACTACAAATTTTTTTCATTAGCGGTTTGAGGGACCTGACAAGATCAAGTTATTGACTGATTTTTCAGGTCGAGCAACTGTGGGATGCGATGGGAAAAAAAGTCTGATCCATGGAGACCTCATCTCTCAACTCAGGGGCGAGGCTAAAACCTCATGGGCCCTAGTGCAAGAGATCAGCTTGGGCCCCCCTTCCTTCAGTGCTTTGTGGCCAGGGAAGCACATTACCTTTGTGAAAAGGCACCCCCCCCCCATGCCCAATTCTTGACCTAACCCCTTCCCTAAAGCCAGAGGTGTAACTTGACCAGCATGTACTTTTTATAATACTGTGTCTTCTTATGCGGCACAAGGGTCTTTGTGCCCCCTCAGGCTCCTGGGCCTGGTAGCAACTGCTACGTCTACACCCCCTATAGCTACGCCCCTGTTTCAACTTACAGGACTTAAAGAAGAACTCCCGCAAAAATTTTTATTCTCTGACCTGTTAGAAAGGTGCATGATATAATCTGTAGTGATTGTCATTTTCTTATCAGTGACTGTTTCTGTGAGTAAAAACCTCTCTTCTTATTGTAGCTGGGTCATGTGACCAACTCCCTGACCTCCAACTGACCCAGGACAGAAAGCCAGTAACTGCTCTATTCATTCCTATGGGAGCCTCACTTTCAGTCTCATAGGAATACATAGAGAATTAGACTTCCTGTCCACACATAAGTCTATGTGTGAGTTGGTGGGTCTAATTGCTGGTCACATGACACCGATAAGAAACTTCAGGATGATATAAGTCAAAAATTCAGACACTGGTAAGAAAATGACATTCACTACAGATTATATCATGTACATTTCTAGCAGGACATGGAATAAAATTTTTGTCGGGAGTTTTTCTTTAAACGACCTACTGCTAATGTTCCGGTGCCAGATACATCAGGACACCTTCATGGTCTGGTGGAGTCCACGCCTCGACTTGGACACAGCTGTTTTGGTGGAACGAGTGAACCTACAGAATATTTGTGGTTTTAATGTTATGTCTGATGCCATGGAGGCAACAGGAGCTGTTATTATGTAGAAACCATGCTGTAACAATAGATTGCAGGAGCACAAAGCCTTCTTAACGCGCAGGAACGTCATAGCTCAGTTTTCTCATAGGTTTATGCCCTAATACATTGTGTAGATGCATATGATTATATATGTTTACTGCATACATGAATCGTATCTGTACGTAACCACCTGGTTTTTCAATTATTTTCACATGCACACACATTGTAAGGGAAGCAAATCCAAGCATGCCTCTTCAATGACTTGGAGATGCTAGCTTCTGACCCCTCGCCCTAGTTATGACTGAGTGAACACAAAGGAGGCAGTTGTAGAAAGGACAATACCTTCCAGTCAGATAGAAATTACCCCCATTATCTCCAGCTACAATGTGTATTGGCGGATACTTAATAGGACAAGAATATCCAGAATGATAATGGAAATGAAAATGTTTCATCTCCTGGGACAGAAGATGCTTTGTGATAGGATTCAACTCTGCTTTTTTTTGGAGTGAAAGTGTATTCAGGACAGTGACTGGATGGATGCACATTGTGTTCACCTTTCATTGACTTTTCCATTAAATCGGTCATGCACATAAAATATCATCAGATCGCCTTTTTAATAAACATGATTGAGATGACAGTATATTGAGCAATGCAGTCAGGTATGTACGCTGTAACCTGGTAGAGGGCTGTCAAGTTGTGGATGACTTGACATGTAGTCTCATACAATTAAAGGAGTTCTCTGTGATTAAGTGTTACTCACCTTGCCTTGTGCAGTCGCTTGGCAACCAGACACTTCCTACGCTCTGGCTTTTGCCCTGCTGGTTCAGGCCGTGGCCCCTCTGCTCGAGATGCTCAGTGTCATCACTGGGAAACTGGAATCGTCCTGCTATGCCTTGCCGGCTGATCAACATTTATTGTGAATTTGACCGTGATTCTGACATTGGCCTTGTTCCTGATTACGTTCTTGGATTGTGTATCAGCTACTGCTCCTGGCTCTGACCCTCGGCTCCATTCCTTCCTATGCTGCCATCTTGTCCTCTGGTTTGTTGACCCTTGGCTCCATTCCTAATCACGTCACTGTTCCATCAGTGTTACTGTCGCCAATCGATGGCTTTTCTGTGGACTCCTGTGGCAAAGTCCATACTTCCTTGTGGAGGTTAATGGTGAAGATCAGATGAGACCTTTGCATCCTAGTTTGTTCTATTTTGCAGTGCGGACGGATCGCGGATCCATTCAAGTTGAATGGGTCTGGATCCGTCACGGTAGCCACACGGATGTTGCCCGTGCATTAGGGACTGCAAATTGCGACCCCCAATTAACGGAACAGCCGAACAACGGCCGTGTGAAGGAGCCCTTAGACTGATTTCTAGAACCATAGCTACAAGAGCATCCATGGAAGAGGAATGTCTATGGCTAGATAGTTAGTTACTAGAGATCTGTTCTTGGGGACCAAATTTCTATAAGCTCATGCAGGCTACATTTCAATGAAATTGTTGAGTGTGCATAAATTGCTAAAAAAAAAATCCAGTCTTCATGCATGTGTATTTCTTTTGCTATACGTATTGTTTCCTATTCAAACCATGCAGGAGAAGAAGTTAGCTACTTCCTTCCTTCTATCCATTCCCAGAAGAAAAGATGTATTTTTATAAGCCAAGATGAAGACTCTGCTTGAACATATACATTTGTGTGTTATCTTCTATAGTGAAAATGGAGAAGAGGAATCTTTGCACTGTTCCATGGATTTGCATGAACTCTGCCAGCCTTGATCTCTGCCTGTTTCCTGACTTTGTATTTTGCTTGTTCCCTTGGTGCCATGTACCAGTGTCTCTTATCCACATGGGCCAGTCGCCACCCATACCAGGACTATTCCAAGAGGTAGTGGCCTTTTTGCTCCACTGCAATGAAGGCCAAATACCTATAAAGGGGACAGCCAGAATAAGACCTCAGGACTCGCCCTAAGTCAAACCAGTTGGTTGGAGTCAGGGCATAGTAGGAATTGCAGCTTTGCAAAAACTGGAGATCCACTGGGCTAAAATGTAGCTAGTCATAGCAAAACATGTGCCTGCTGATAGATCTGCAGGGTGATATTGAAATTTCCTGCCGTCTTGTATGATATTATTGGAGCAGTCTAGTATATAGTGTTGGTGATTCCAGCAATACTGATTATTATCTGCCATTCAGCTAACTTCTCAGAATCTATACCTTCTTTGGTGCTGGAGCTTCTACTTAAGAAGCAGAATATGACAGTCAAGTGCAAATCTGAATGCATAGTATAAGTAAGATTTGACAATTTGATTCATTTCTTCAACCTGTTAAGTATGTAAGTTCCTAGGATATGATAACACTTGCAGTTTCCATGATTCAGTGACAGATCCAATTCCTGTCTGCCTGGAACAGCTGCCTCGTGTCACGAATGACAGATTTCATCCTCCCCTCATTGCCTGTATACTGGTCGAATGGCCGCACTTACCATTCTATTTTTAAGTGACCCGCAGCAGTCTACGGTTGGTAGCAGACAGGAATGGAATTGGCAGAAGTTCGGAGACACGAGGGGCGTACTGGTAAATACGTCTTGGTGTTGTTACCATTTCTGACCAATTCCAAGTCCCTTTTTTAATGTTTGGTCAGTAGAATTTGTAGAAATGTATATCCAACAGTTTATAGATTTTAGATGGTCACACTATACTACTAAAGCATCCTTTATTTAGAAAAAAAAGTTTCTGCTTTTCTGCTTTTGACTCAAAGGCCTTCCTCCATTGTCACTGGAAAAATTCAGCTTTTGGCGCTGTTAAGCAGATCTTTTTTTTTTATTTTTATTTTATTCAGTAGATACCAGTGCTATACAGCTCTCTGCAGACCATGTAGGAGATTTCAGTGCAGTTACATTCTGTGACCTACAAGTGATGTCGTTCACTTTGCCTTTTCTTCTCCTTCTGGCCATGGCCACCATGATAACTTCTCCTGACCACGACCTGTCTCTGCAGAATTTGACACACAAACATCTTTAATGTCTCACTTCTCCAGCACATTCTCCACCAATTCCCTATCCGCTACACAATTTCCTATCCCTAGTGTCCCAGAGAGTAGATTTTACACTCTGGCTTCTAATTGCCTATAAGAGTCCAAGCAAAATGCTATATATTCATTGGCCTTCCTTTGACCATCTGAAATTTGGGCCTGAGAATTCGGCTAAAATATAATTCACTGGTGATGATCGGAAGCGTTATATATATTCTAGAAATTCCAAAAGGATGATTCCATAGCTGACAGCATAGTTCAGGGTTAGGCCTCATGAACATGGACATATTACAGCTCTCTTTTGTGCAAGCCATAATAAGGCTCCAGTAGAGGACAAAGGACCTTACTGTACCTCCATATGAAATTGGAGGCATACGGAGATACAGTAAGGTCCTATGCCCTCTACTTCATGCTGTATGATGAGTGATGCAGAGTTACGTTTTTCCCCTTGAATCATTGCTCCAAGTGTAGAATATCCTCCCCAGGTGGCTTCTGGTGGAGCATTGTATAGCAGCACTCAAAATGTCTGTGGGTTAGTAGAATGCTGCTGCAGGGGCCTCCTACACACAAAAATGACAACCTAATTATTTTGGATACCTGTGTGACGATAAAACTAATAGCAGTACGTCTTTCACCTTTTTACAGTCCAAGACCACCCATTCCTCTGTCTCTTCTCCTGTCCGAGGAGGAGGCGGCATTACTCATCCAGTCATTCTGGAGAGGATACCGGGTAAGATTGATTTATATAAATCACGTCTCTGCTTAAGTCATCCTTTAATGTACCGGTACTTAATATATATCCAGTCTACTCCATACCATGTGCTTAAAATGTCATGACACCAGCTTTACTTGCCATCACTTTGCACGGCCTGGTTACCCTTTATGCATAGTAAGCTCCTGCAAGTTCCTTCCGTTATCCTGTATTCGCCAGGTGCTGCAGTATAGACCTTTAGATATAATGATCCTCATAATGATCAATGGATAATATAGTAATCATAGTGTTAGCTACTAAGGGCTGTATTACAGCTCTGACATACAGTTGCTGGTAAATATAATAATTATATCCTGTAATCAGATAACAAGTCTGTTTTATAAAGTCCCAGAAGAAAGCTGCCTGTTTTAATAGCTGCATGCATATAATAACTATTCTGGTACATCTATACTTATACTTATGTTGTGCCATTCCTTTATTATTTCTCCTAGAAGTTATGAATGAATTGCTAGCAGTCTGCAGTAAGGGTACAGAGGGGAGGTAACAAGTTGGGGGCGTGTACGTGCACAGTCTGAAAATGACAGCACTGATTGGATAGAGTCAGTCTTTGCAGGTACACACCCAAATGGTTACCTCCCCTCTGTACCCTTACTGCAGACTGCTAGCAATTCATGGCAATGTAATGTAGTGCTGCCTAACATAATTAAAACCGTACCTTTATTAGCATTATCTTTATTTCTGAACTCCAGAAAATGAACTTTGCCCAAGAACACCTCTATTAAGAACCCAAGCCCACCTCTTCCAAGTGCCCAGGACTGCCTCTTCAGCTGTTCCAGTCTGTCCCACTTCCATGACATCACTATTTTCATTCAATTCTGCACGTGAAGTCAGCAAGTGAAATTTAGCACAGACGCAGACCAGGAATCTGTGCCCCCTCCAGAGTAGTAATGCCCCCTGTGCCCCCTCCAGAATAGTAATGCCCCCTGTGCTCCCTCCACAGTAGTAATGCCCCCTGTGCCCCTTCACAGTAGTAATGCCCCCTCTGTGTAAGCAAAAAAAAACAGCAGCTACTCACCTTGTCCCGTTCCTGAAGTCCTCTCTTCTCTGTAGGCACAGATCGCTCTGCAACAATGTGTGGGCAGAGGTTATACAGATTTCCGGGCTGCAGGCTCCACCCACACCTTCCAGCAGCGCGATCCGTGCCTGCTGCCTGAATGGTGGAGCGGGGAGAAGTCTCCCTGATTCGCCATTCAAAGCGCTGCGGGCCTGAGGGAGAGGAGGAGCGCGGGGAGGTGAGTGACAGGACCCAGCTCCCTGCTCTCCAGCAATGAGCGCTTCCATATGTATTGATGGAAGCGCTCATTGCTTTTGGCACCCCTTGAGAGCTGGCACCCGGGGCGGACCGCAACCCCCACCTAAGTACTCCATTGCTTCACGGACATCTTCACGGATGAACCACTCACCATCTTGCCATGGATGTGATCATGGACATGCGCGTGTGAAAGAGGCCTAACTGACAAAGGCACCTTCTTGTGAGTTTTACCAGGCGTCATCCTGCGACCTCGGTCATGTTTGAATGTCATGCCCTCCATGTCCCTCACCTACACTGGGCAGTGATGACTGCGGTATGGAACGCGCCTTGTTTGCATGCATACTGTGTAAACATTTTCTCCAATTCCCAAGGTTTGGTCACGCTGACACTAATGCCCCCGGTAACAGTAATTAGCTGTGACATTACCACTGCAGGACTCAGCATTGCTGCAAACTACACAGTCAGTCATTGTCAAGTTCAGCGGGCCAGGGAGCTGCTCCTACATCTTCTGGACAGAAATCTAAGATACAGTGCACTCTGCTTACTGATTTAACTCCTGCCTCCCTGGCATCTCAAGAAATGTTTCTTTGCATTCAGGGAAAATCGCAGCATGTTCTATATTATGTGGTTTTACAGGCAGCCCTGGCTCTATAGAAATGAATAGGACTTACGTGAAAAAAAGAAAGGCATCCGGATGTAATGCGTATTTCACTGATGGTCTCTGGGAGATGTAGATTGTTATTCTTCAGTTTTCTTCACGCATCAAAAACTGATGAAAAAACTGAAACACTGAGTGCGGTCACAGACAAAACTGCGTGAACTTGCATGCAAAACCATCAGTTTTTCTCTGAACAGATCCTGACTCATTCCATATCGCTCACGTGAAATAAGCCTAAGGCCTTATTAACACATCAGGGATTCACGGACATATCCGCTTCCATGTTTTAGCACAGTCCATTGGTTTGTGGTTTTAGCATGGAAGCATGCTCCATTTTTGTCCATTTGTCCGTTTACGCATCCATCACGCCCATTAGAGTCTATGGGTCAGTGAAAAACATGGACACCATCCGTGTTTCGTTTGTGTTTCACGAACCATTTATAGGAAATGCTCTGAAAATTCATTTTTATCTGTGCAGTGTCAACGGAACATGGATGACACACAGAGAGCAAAAAACGGACACACGGACCAAACATGGATTTTTCATGGAAATCTTCACAGACAAATCACTGAGCATCTTATCACTATTTCATCAAAGACGTGTGAATAAGGCCTTAGGCTAATTTCACACTAACGCTAAAATGTTTCGGCAGGCTTTTCTGGCAGGGGAACAACCTGCTGGAGTTCATCGCATCAGGCATAGCTGGAAACTGACGGAACACCGCCAGGTCCTATTGACTATAATGGAACCCGGTGGGAACTGGCCTGTTTCTTGTATTAGTGCCAAGATTCAGCCCGGCAAATACCACTGCAAGCAGCATTTTTTTGTCCAGCTGAGTCACGGCATTAATGCTAGAAACATGCTGGATCTCCACTGGGTCCCATTATAGTTAAAGGGGTTCTCTGGGAATTAAGAAAATGAAAATACTTAAATATTACTTTATTATAAATATATTCTCAAATACCTTTCATTACTTATAATGGCTCGTTTTGTCTGGGGAGCAATCATTAGGAGAAATTATATGGCCGCTGTCCTATTAGTACACACAAAACCTGTCCTAATCACACAGGAGGACAAGTTACTTCACAACACTGAGGTAAAGAGCTGTCTCATCCTTCTCTCTGCTCTGCTTGTCAGGGATTATGATCCTGAATACAGCTGATAAGATCTTCAGCTGAATCTCTGTAAGAATTGAGTTAATGAGCAGAAGTTGCTAATAAGGAGCAGCACTTGTATGCAGTCTCCATTACCACAGTCTGTTCTGTTCGTCCTCTCTGTACTTCATGTCTCCTCATGAACTAAATTCCCCAGAGATTCAGCTGAAGTTCTTATCATCTGTATTCAGGATAATAACCCCTGACAAGCAGAGCAGAGAGGAGGATGAGGCAGCTGTTTACCTCAGTGTTGTGAAATAACTTGTCCTCCTGTGTGATTAGGACAGGTTTTGTGTGAACTAATGGGATGGAGGCCATTTTGTTTTCCTTAATGATTTCTCCCTAGACAAAACGAGCCATTATAAATAATGAAAGATATTTTAGAATATATTTATTATAAAGTAATATTTAAGTATTTTCATTTTCTTAATTCCCGGAGAACTCCTTTAATGTACTCCGGTGGGGAAAGATAGTATCCGGAAGTGCCGGATATGATGACCTCCGGCAGGCACTACTGGAACAGTTTATCTCTAGTGTGAAACTAGCCTTTGTCTCTCTCTTGTAAGGAGCTCTTTTAATGTGTGAACAGCATTTCAGACAAAGAAAATGGTTGTGTTCATTATTTTAGAATTAAAGGGGTTATCCAAAGTATAAAACATGCCCCCCAATGCCCGGGCCCCTCATATAGATCATACTTACCCCGCTCCCCGGCACCCGCGTTGCTCCTGATCCCCATATGGCCGCCACTGCATCTCCTCATCGTGGGTGATGCTAGGGAGGCTCGTCCCATTTGCGACCTGCTATTGGCTTCTCCCATCATTGCCGGATGTTTTGATCCGTGCGACGGGGATGCAGCAGTGGCCGTGCGGGGATCAGGAGTGACGCAGGTCCCGGGGAGCGGGGTAAGTATAATCTATATGAGGGGCCGGGCATTGGGGGGCATGTTTTATAGTTTGGATAACCCCTTTAAATCCAGTCCGAACATAAACATTTTGTTCTCGGTAAATGGTCTTCTTCTTTTTCTCGATCTGCTGAGTTTCAGACATATCATCACTTTTCATCATTAATTAGTGATAAATAATTTAGAAGGGGCTCCCGAGCACATTCAAATGAGGGCAGAACGCAGGAAAAGATATAATTAGCAAGTGGAAGATGCAAATGTATTTCCTCTCCGGGGGAGCACATGAGACGGTGCTGGGCGCGTTGCGTAGTTTGTGTAGCAGAGCATTGATAATGCAATATTGTCAGGTCACTGAGTAATTCATGACAGCCAGCATTATATAACAGCCCCTGAATGTCTGATGTAGCTCCAGTTTGTCATTGCAGCACACCACACAGTGCAAAATCCATGAATTATCCAAGAAACAGTCTGCTGCTTGTACCATGAATGTCCTCCTTGTACAGTATAATGGGACGTTTACACCATAAGGTTAACACAGGTTGCACCAGTCCGTGTACCAGGGCCCTTAGTATTAGTGGAGATGTCTAATAGATGCTAATGTAACTGCAGATTTTCCATTATAGTCAGAAGTAATCTGATGTGAAGCTCAGCAATGGAGCCACTTCCGAGGGGGTTGTTTGGGTTAGACAAAAAGTGGTCAAATGGAAGGACTATGAAAACGTAACCTAGTCACTGTTTGACTCCCCTGTGCAGCTGCTGTGGTCTTTGTTTAGTTGACTGCAGCTGTGACATGCTCATATACACACATGACCGCTGCAGTCACGTGCTGTTTACCGCTGAGTGCAGTCATTGGCTGTGGCAGTCATCCGTGTATACGGGCACGTCACTGTTGCAGCCAAGTAAACAAAGACCAGAGGGAGCCATAGGAGTCGCGGTGCTGGAAAAGTCAGGGGTCAAATGTGTCAGACTGTGCCACAGTCCCTGCCTGCAGCCAACTTTTGTCTAACTTTGATTACCCCTTTAAAAGGGTTGTACGGGATTTTTTTTTGTTAAATTCCACCCCTCCAAGCAATACCTGCTCCTAGCACCTCATTCCAGCTCTGTGGCTCCCTACCCTATCAGCTACTGGACAGACACCGTCACTCTGCTGCAATCAATGACTGACCTCAACGGTGAAATATCTCCAAGCACAACAAGACTCAGCAGTGGAGACACATCATCGCGGAGGTCACTCATATGGCTGCAACTGTGCATTGTGCATGGGACCCTGTCTGCGTTGAAGTTGACAGGCAGGGACCCGAAGTGCAATGAAGATAGCCCTGGAGCCACAGTGCGAGCACAGAGGGGCGGGGAGCAGGTAAGTATCCAGTAGATCTCTTCACAGGAACAAATGGAGGGAGGAATTAAATAAAAAATTCTAGACAACCCCTCTAAGGTCTCTGGCAGGTGCCAACATGACGTTGAGACCTTAGAGGGGTGGTACCTGAAACGGGACCTTGCAATACTTCCGTACAAATCTGACAGAAAATAATCTTAGCATGCTCCATCAGGCTTTGTATTATAAGACCATCCTTCTAGAGGAGCACATCCCTGTAATATACTGCCATGGAGAGGCACCATAAATTGGCCTTTGTGAGGCCTAAAGAACATTTTAGAGAGTTGTATAAGTAGCAGTCCCTAAACACATTATAATTTGTGAATTGACAACCTTTCGATGTGGGAGCACTGGTTTGGGATGGCACTGTCTCAGAAAAGGTGAAAGCTACAGTCATGGCCAAAAGTTTTGAGAATGACACAAATATTATATTTTCACATGATCCGCTGCCCTCTGGTTTTTATGTTTGTTTGTCAGATGTTTTTATCACATACAGAAATATAATTGCAATCATATTATGAGTAACAAAAGCTTATATTGACAGTTAGAATGAGTTAATGCAGCAAGTCAATATTTGCAGTGTTGACCCTTCTTCTTCAGGACCTCTGCAATTCTCCCTGGCATGCTCTCAATCAACCTCTGGACCAAATCCTGACTGATAGCAGTCCATTCTTGCACAATCCATGCTTGCATTTTGTCAGAATTTGTAGGTTTTTGTTTGTTCACCCGTCTCTTGATGATTGACCACAAGTTCTCAATGGGATTAAGATCTGGGGAGTTTCCAGGCCATGGACCCAAAATCTCTATGTTTTGTTCCCTGAGCCATTTAGTTATCACCTTTGCTTTATGGCAAGGTGCTCCATCATGCTGGAAAAGGCATTGTTGATCGCCAAACTGCTCTTGGACGGTTGGGAGAAGTTGCTCTCGGAGGACATTCTGGTACCATTCTTTATTCATGGCTGTGTTTTTAGGCAAGACTGTGAGAGAGCCGATTCCCTTGGCTAAGAAGCAACCCCACACATGAATGGTTTCAGGATGCTTTACAGTTGGCATGAGACAAGACTGGTGGTAGCGCTCACCTCGTCTTCTCCGAATAAGCTGTTTTCCAGATGTCCCAAACAATCGAAAAGGGGATTCATCAGAGAAAATTACTTTACCCCAGTCCTCAGCAGTCCACTCCCTGTACCTTTTGCAGAATATCAGTCTGTCCCTGATGTTTTTTCTGGAGAGAAGTGGCTTCTTTGCTTCCCTCCTTGAGACCAGGCCTTGCTCCAAGAGTCTCCGCCTCACAGTGCATGCAGATGCACTCACACCTGCCTGCTACCATTCCTGAGCAAGCTCTGCACTGCTGGTAGCCCGATCCCGCAGCTGAAACACTTTTAAGAGACGGTCCTGGCGCTTGCTGATCTTTCTTGGGCGCCCTGGAGCCTTTTTGGCAACAATGGAACCTCTCTCCTTGAAGTTCTTGATGATGCGATAGATTGTTGACTGAGGTGCAATCTTTCTAGCTGCGATACTCTTCCCTGTTAGGCCATTTTTGTGCAGTGCAATCATGACTGCACGTGTTTCTTTAGAGATAACCATGGTTAACAGAAGAGAAACAATGATGCCAAGCACCAGTCTCCTTTTAAATTGTCCAGTGGTGTCATTCTTACTTAATCATGACAGATTGATCTCCAGCCCTGTCCTCATCAACACCCACACCTGTGTTAATGGAGCAATCACTGAAACGATGTTAGCTGGTCCTTTTAAGGCAGGGCTGCAATGATGTTGAAATGTGTTTTGGGGGATAAAGTTCATTTTCTAGGCAAATATTGACTTTGCAAGTAATTGCTGTTAAGCTGATCACTCTTTATAACATTCTGGAGTATATGCAAATTGCCATTATAAAAACTGAAACAGTAGACTTTGTAAAAATTAATATTTGTATAATTCTCAAAACTTTTGGCCATGACTGTACTGTGGTCTATAACTTCTAGGCCAGGATCCCTCTCCAGACACCACATATATCCATGTAATTGTGCTGCACCATCAGCACCAGCTATATGAAACCTGAAGCTCTGTAGCAGTACCACTTCTCTCTTCGAGTACTAGCGTTGATGCATAGTCCTTTCCAAAAGGATGAGCTTCTTCGAGGCCACCAGGAATCAAGAGATCCAACATTTGCACTTTAAAATATTTGATTCATGACATACCGCACTGTCTGTGCTAATCTTCTTGAGTTTCCGGTTCATTCCCTATCACCAGTTGCTGTAATGTATAAATCTTCTTTGCTGGTGATTTTCTTTGCTCTGTCCTAGAGTCTCCGTCAGCATCCCTGTTATTTTTCTCCCCTTGAACTTCTCAGGCGCCTGAGTTAATACAAATGGTATTCTGCAACTGCACAAACACTGCAATTGCCCGGGGACCATTACGTCTCTCATCTCTGTCGGTTTATCCTCTTTATGACACAGGACAAAAATGCTGTAGAGAAAAGCAAATATCCTCTGTGCCGGCCAGCACAACAGGCGCAACCTTTAGAAGTAGGAAATATTGTTAATAACTTTTTGTATATTAAATTGACCCTTTCAGTGACTTTACTCTACCTCCTGGCAAGTAGATGCTGTGACTAAGAGGGGGGGGACAGGAGGTCACAGCCACAGATTTTATTTTACTTTGTTTTTCACTAGGTACGCTGTGATCCAGAGGTCCAAGAATTACGCCAGTGGCAAAAAGATCTCAGAGAGAATAAAGATATTAATAAAAAAGTTCAAGAATTCTGGGAAAAACAGGAATCAAAAGGTATGTTCTGTCTGCAAGTTCTAAGTAATACCGTATCTGCTGCTACGTATTCCTCAAATTTCTGCAGTGGTAAAACAAGACCGTGCATGTGTGACAATTCCTTTATATTAGGACGGGTTCGCCTTCGTGTTATGCAATTCCGTTTTAGGTTCCTTTATAATGGACAATAACAGAATTTTAGGACGGAACCTTTAGAGGCATTCCGTTTTGAGCCGCCATAATTTAGAGGTCTATGGGCAAACATATCAGAACTGTCTGGATTCCATTATCCAGGACGGAAAAAAAAGTCCTTATGCTATGTTATGTTACGGAATTGCATAATGCGAATGCGAACCCGCCCTTACTCCCATTGCTTCCCTCTATGTATCAACAGGAGCAGTTCAAATAGGGTGACACTGTTAAACGGGTTTTACAGGATTTACATATTGATGACCAGTGCTCGTAATAGGTCATCAATATGAGATTGGAGAGGGTCGATAAGCTGTTTGAGAAGAATGCGGTGCTGTGGCCACCTCGCAGCTAACCAAGCACTGTGCCACCCATGTCATAGTGGCTGTGCTTGGTATCACAGCTCAGCCCCATTCACTTGAATGGTACTGAGCTCTGCCTCGGTCATGTGACCCAATGAACATGACGTTACATGGCTTAGGAAGAGGCCTAAGCGCTCACAGAGTGGCATGGCCTCTTTGTACAGCTGATCAGTTGGGGTGCCAGGAGTCAGACCCCCACCAATCTAATCCTGAGGATAGGCCATCAATATGTAAAGCCCAGAACGCCCCTTTAAGGCCCCCATACTCATTAGTTTATTGTTGGTCAAACTCAGCATTTTTTGTGGAACTGGCTGACAGTCTAACGTGTATATGGAGCTCCCTTTTTGACGTTGGGGGAGAGAGGGATTGGGTGAATTTTTGCCCGGGTATAAGCCGGCACCAGAGGTGTCTGTTAGCAGCGTTCTCTTCTCTGACCACTGAATGGTTGGCCAAACTGAGCATATATCTGTATGTCAGATTTGAGAGAGGTATCTGTCGGCTGAATGAGCATTCTTTGGAGAGCTACTGAAGGTGTATGAGCTCCCAGAGTATCTAAAGGGAATCTGTCAGCTCTGAAATACCCCCCCAAACTAAAGTAAGAGGTGTATAGTATAGGTGACACAGAGTCAGTGTATGTCATTTTTATCTTCATACTTGTTTGCCTTTCGATGCTGTGCTGCGACAAACCAGCAGTAAAATTCATTGAGAGGACTCCGGTGCTCACGCACATAATGGGGAGGACTTAAGGAGGAGGCCTCTCAATGCATTTTACTGCTGGTTTGTGGGAGCACAGCGTCTGAGTGCAAGTGAGTATGAAGATAAAAATTACATCACTTACACTATACATCACTTATTCTAGTTTGGGGGTGTTTTGGGGCTGACACATCCCTTTAAGGTGGCCGTAGATATGAGGTGAATGTAAAGTAGATGCGCAGGGGAAAGAAGGATCTGCAATTGGATATCAACATGCCTTCTGGTTTTGTTAGCAGAGCATGGATGTGTATAGTAGGGTCGTAAAGAACAGATGCCAGCCAACAGCTGTCTAATGTGTATGACTAGCCTCACCCTTGTGGTGACTGATGCTGCTAAAACGCTCCCCTTCCCAGAAAACCCCTTTAATGACGAAGCCATTAATATTTTGGCCCTGGAAAAGAACATATAGAAATGACTTCTCATGTCTCTTTAATTCCCTTCCTTCTGGACAATTTTGCTAGATCACGGCGAGGTCACAGATTGCGCCTCTTCTACAGATTGTTCTCTAGATGTCAATCAATAATTAGTCCTGGGGCTATTCTCTTTTTCATTTACTTTCCAGTTCGGAGAGAGAATCGGTTTGCTTGGCACTGAATGCCATCTGTATGCAGATGATGCTCAATGCGTCTGTCTACTCCTGACCTCACGACCTTAACTCTGTCCGCTGGACATTTGTGTCTGTCTCATAGGCTTTTCTGCATGAATAGCAGCGAATCGCCGTATGATCATCATGTCCAATACTGGCTCGCTAATCAAACCCCCCGCATTATGTTCAGTGAAGCCGGTCAGATGTACAGTATTCTCCATCTTCACTCTCCCTGCTTGCCTCCTGCATACCAATCTTGCAGTTTTCTCTTCGATATTATTGCTGTAGGTCACATGTTTAGGGCTCATGCACACAACCGTTGTTTGGGTCCGCATCCGAGCTGCATTTTTTGCGTGTGCTGTCTGGCATCTGTATTTTGCAGATCCGTAATTTGTGTACCGCAAAACGGTCGTGTGCATGAGCCCTTAGATTGTCCTTAGCCAGAAAGATGTTAAAAAGTGATAATGTTTGCTCCACAGCCCCAGAGGTATTCTGATTTCGTCACTGCAGACGGAGCCTTCTGACCACTGTATAGTTTCCGGCGTTGTCGGCTGCCTGAAACAGCCGATTGGTAGACACCCCTATTTCATACTCCTCATTGTCTCCCTATATTCACCTTAATTCTGCCATTGACATTTATTTTATTTTTAATTTTAAGACTTTTGGCCATGAGTTCCTACTGTGGCTGCTTTTGGAAATTTTAAGCCACAAGGTAAAAACTCCCTAGGGCAGCATTGTCTGGCACCAAATAAAATTTGTTGGCGCATCTTGAACCACTAACCTCAAATAGTTGTGCTACATATAGCACACTAAGGTTCTCACAGGTGAGATTGATTCCAGGACCCATTGCTGCACTGATGGAAGCCTCCTTATATTACCTTGGTGGGTGATAGGACCCGTTTCTGCACTGATGGAAGCCTCCTCATATTCCCTTGGTGGGTGATAGGACCCGTTGCTACACTAATGGAAGCCTCCTTATATTCCCTTGGTGGGTGATAGGACCCGTTGCTGCACTGATGGAAGCCTCCTCATATTCCCTTGGTGGGTGATAGGACCCGTTGCTGCACTGATGGGATTCTCCTTATATTCCCTTGGTGGGTGATAGGACCCGTTGCTGCACTGATGGAAGCCTCCTCATATTCCCTTGGTGGGTGATAGGACCCGTTGCTGCACTGATGGGATTCTCCTTATATTCCCTTGGTGGGTGATAGGACCCGTTGCTGCACTGATGGAAGCCTCTTCATATTACCTTGGTGGGTGATAGGACCCATTGCTGCACTGATGGAAGCCTCCTCATATTCCCTTGGAGGGTAATGGGACCCGTTGCTACACTAATGGAAGCCTCCTCATATTCCCTTGGTGGGTGATAGGACCCGTTGCTACACTAATGGAAGCCTCCTCATATTCCCTTGGTGGGTGATAGGACCCGTTGCTGCACTGATGGAAGCCTCCTCATATTCCCTTGGTGGGTGATAGGACCCGTTGCTGCACTGATGGAAGCCTCCTCATATTCCCTTGGTGGGTGATAGACCCGTTGCCTTGGGGTAGACCGTTGCCTGATGGAGCCTTTACTTGGGGGTGATAGGACCCGTTGCTGCACTGATGGAAGCCTCCTCATATTCCCTTGGTGGGTGATAGGACCCGTTGCTGCACTGATGGGATTCTCCTTATATTCCCTTGGTGGGTGATAGGACCCGTTGCTGCACTGATGGAAGCCTCTTCATATTACCTTGGTGGGTGATAGGACCCATTGCTGCACTGATGGAAGCCTCCTCATATTCCCTTGGTGGGTGATAGGACCCGTTGCTGCACTGATGGAAGCCTCCTCATATTCCCTTGGTGGGTGATAGGACCCGTTGCTGCACTGATGGAAGCCTCCTCATATTCCCTTGGTGGGTGATAGGACCCGTTGCTGCACTGATGGAAGCCTCCTCATATTCCCTTGGAGGGTAATGGGACCCGTTGCTACACTAATTGAAGCCTCCTCATATTCCCTTGGTGGGTGATAGGACCCGTTGCTACACTGATGGGAGCCTCCTTATATTCCCTTGGTGGGTGATAGGACCCGTTGCTGCACTGATGGAAGCCTCCTCATATTCCCTTGGAGGGTGACAGGACCCATTGCTGCACTGATAGGAGCCTCCTCATATTCCCTTGGTGGGTGATAGGACCTGTTGCTGCACTGATGGGAGCCTCCTTATATTACCTTGGTGGGTAATAGGACCTGTTGCTGCACTGATGGGAGCCTCTTTGTATTCCATTGGTGGGTGATAGATCAGGACATGGTAGCTGATACTGAAACAAAATTCTCTGGTATATTCGCCCACTGCTGACTTGTGCATCCAATTGGTGACACTTACATAATGTTGTAACTAACAGTGGGTGCGGACCCATTGTGCCAACTAACTAGTTTGACTTTGGGCTAAACCTAAGGGGCCATTCAGACGGATGGCCTGGCACCTCATTCAAAATGACTATTGTTGTCCGCTATTGCTAGCTGCCCGCTCTCATTGAGGTGAATCGGGCTGAATCTATTCTGCAAAATTGCGGAATAGATGCGGACCTATTCACGGGGTCGTGTAAATCGACCCTAAGAGCGCTGTTCCCTAGTATTCACCCTTTAACCACAGGAATGTGGACTTCGCTGCAGGGAACCAACCAGGCTGCTGCCTCCTGGAGTAGTCCTGGTAGAGTTGGCAGCTGACCCACAGGGGAGAAGCACCAAGGGATCAGGCAAAAGATGTAGACATATCCTACCAATATGCCGTCAACGTAGGAGATGAGACAACCCCTTTATAAATGAGAAACTAATCTTCAATAATACAAACAGATTTCTATAAAATCTTTATTATTATGAATATCACAGAATGATCCTCACATTGTGTTATACAAAATCATAAGCATTCGTCAATAGAAACACCCCCCATAATTACAATGCTCCCAACCATGTAGTGGAAGTTGGGAATTTTTGGGTAACATAACCATTCCCAAGAAGTTCCCAGAGTACAGTGCAAGAACATACGCCATGCACATGCTTGTTAACAGCATCATAACATTTGAGATACCATACAGATCCAAAATGGAATGGCGATATGAAAAAATACATTAATATTATTCATTACCTTTGGCAATAGGCTGATGAAAAGATCATTAACATTACATGAGCACTGAGGATAATAGAAGTGTGCTTTATCTAATGCTCATTTACTAACACTGCTAACATTGCACGAAAGCACAGAAGCCAATTAGCAAGAACTTTTTCTTTTTTTATCTATTGAGCGTAAGACGGTGAATGAAAGCAAATGATTGGATATGACAGTTTACTGGAGTTGTCGCCATTAAATGCAATGTTAGTAAATGAACCCTATTGCTTGCACAGTGGAAACTGCCTGAATGCCTCCTATCTGGTCCATGGGAATGAAGGATAGGCCATCAATATAAAAAATCTGGAAATCCCTTTAAGGCCCTATACACAAAGCCTTTCAACTCCTAATACAACACACTATACAGAACCATATGGTGACCTGCGTGGTTTCATGTGGGTATCTTATCATGGGGTGTTTTTTTTCCCTCAGGAGCACTAAAACCAATGCTTCTAGAGGAGAACTTAGTCCAGTACAGTGGTCCCTCAAGTTACAATATTAATTGGATCCAGGATGACCATTGTATGTTGAAACCATTGAAAAATTGAGTAATCGGTTCCAAAGCCCCAAAATGTCATCCAAGATAAGAGAAAATGAAAATGAAAAATAAGCAGAAAACTAAGACAGATAAAACAGGTCCTTACATATAACAGTCAGGAATAGCTGATAACTAGTAAGTAATCCAGCTATTTTACCAGAGAAGTGACCTTGATTGGTTGGATCTGAGTCTGAGATGTTGTATGTTGAGTCTGGTTTCAACTTACGATGGGTCAGAAAAGACCATTGTATGTTGAAAATATTGTATCCTGAGGACATTGTATCTTGAGGGATCACTGTACATAGCATTTGAAGGAACTTGGTGCAATATCCACATACCACTACTTCAGGGGCAGATTGGTCTACAGTGAGATTTCCCGGTGGGCCTATTCCCAGGGGGCCACCCAAGCTCTCCTTGATGCTCAACAGCCGCAGTTGGCCTCCTGCACTGAACTGTATTACCATCCTCAGGACGATGATACAGTTGAATACTTTGGAGACGGCGGCAGTATTTTGTTCTGCTCTATGGTATTGCTGGCCCTGTCTACTTCTATTGTCCCTGCCTACTTGTGTTGGCTCTGCCTATTTATGGTGCCCCGTCTTCAATCAATTTAGTCCTGCCTACAACATGGGACCACTTTTAGTTTTTTTTCCAGGGCCACTTTAAGATCCCAATCCGTCCCTGCACTACTTTGTAGTATACAGGATCCAATACATAAAAAGGATCCAGAATACAACTATGTTCTGACCTAAAAGAGACAGATTTATCTTTTATCTGGATAATTAACTAATCAGATATCCTTGTGGTCATGTTCTCATACATACACACTTATTTTTGGCCAGTCAACCATTGATATCTCAGAACAAAAGGGCACTTCTTATCTGGAAAGGGGGGCAAGTCTGGCACTGCAAGTCTTAAAAGGCAACACAAGTACAAAATGGAGCAGCAAATACACGAAGGCAAGTAAACATGTAGACATTAATGACAATCTTCTGATGCAATGAAGCACTTAACAAATGATGATATGGAATACACAATACTACTGCATTAAAAAAAACAGAAGGTAGGCACTCAGCGTCATATATACTCTCGAAATCAAGATTAATTTCACTTTGCATTTCCATGTCTACCTTGAGGACCTCCACGAGACCCTTGACCTTCCATCTGGCAAGAAGCATTCCTCGGGGTTAGGATGGATGTGTGCATCTTATAAAATCTTATTAAAGGGAATCCATCACTAGTTTTCTGGTGCCCTAATGGCGGGTTTAGATGGAGTGGCCAATTGTCAGGAAGAAAGTGTTCAGCTGCTCTCTCAGTGAAGGAGACCACCGCATTTACATGCAGTGATCTCCTTCGCAGTACGAGGGCGAGGGATCACTATAGCGATCCCTCGTCCCCATACAGAACCATTGTTTCTGGGCAGCAGATCGTTGTTTAGACCACAGGATCTGCTGCCCAGAAACTATGTTTGATGGTGCCTGCATGAATGAGTGTTGTTCCCGATAATTTGCCCAATAATTGGCTCGTGTAAGTCCACCTTTAGGGTAACATAAACTATTCACTTAATAACCTAGGCAAAACCTCAGGTCACTTTCTTTCACCCAGCTGTTCATTGGATTCGTCTCAATACACAGCAGGTGCCAGAGAGTCCTGATATTCATGAGAGAGAGAAAGAGAGAGGCAGGGCCTCATCAATATCAGGACTCATTGGCTTGATTTTATAAAAAAGGTGACCCAGCATTTTGCTTAGGGTGTCTGTCACTAGTTTATGCTATCCTTAGTTATGGCAGTAAAAAAACTATTGACAGATTCACTATAAGAACCAGCTTTAGCCCTTAATGGAGAAATCCAGCCAGAAATTATCATCTTTCATTTTCAATTTCCATGGTCCCCTCAAAAATTAGGACGTCTCTGACATCAGTAATCTGAAGGGATCTTAGAAAGGAAATTCCTGAGCTATGCCATAGGAGGTTAGAGTCTTTATTGGATTGGAAACTAAACAGCTTTTTGTGTGCATACATCTTGCAGGACACATTGTGAATGCATTGTGTCTGGTATCAGGATGGCATGGGGCTTTCTAATTTATAACCCATCCTAATTCGGCCCATGAATTGTGCTTTACTAAATGCTTTTGCCTGTCGAGTGATTACAATCTGCATCAAACACCCACCAAGAGTGTTGAGCTCTTTTCGTGAAGAGGTTGTCCAGGATTTTAATATTGATGGGCTATCCTCACTGTAGGCCATTAATATCTGATTGGCAGTGGTCCCACACCTGGCACCTTCACTAATCATCTGTTCCATAGTAGCCCCGGCATCAGAACTACACAGCTCCGTCCATTGTATAGTATGCAGAGCTGGTTACTGCATCGCTGCTACCATTCACTTCAGAGGAAGCAGAGCTAAAGTAAAAAAAATCCACCACCAAGCAGAATTTCATTACGTGGGTTTCTGCAATTAATGGCATGCTACATTTTTCAATAGTTGGTCATCGGGTTTTCCTTTTTCTTAACCAGATCTTCAAAGATGATGTTGAAATTATCATAAAATAATCATTGTACTGTGTAGTGACCAGAGTTCAGATTTCATTTTTAATCTTCACTTCATAAAGAAACATGAACTGTGATTAGATCCTGTGGACAACCAGGATATGGTTGATACAAGAGGTCTTTATGAAATTGTGCTTACTTTTTGATGTCAGATCATGTCCCTCATCACAACTAGCAGAGCGGGGGGTGTTAAGAACTCTGCCATTTATGAGAAACCTATGTACTGACTTCTACATTCACAGGGTATTTAGATCTCAGCTTGTTTGCCTTCTGATTGCTTCTGTGAGAAGAAAACCAATTGCCTCCTGGCCGAATAGTATTTGCTGTTGATTTTTTAATGGTTATGAAGGATCTGCTCACGTTCCAAATCCTCTTAGTAAGTTGACTATAAACATTGGATGAATGTTGGGTGAGCTGACTATTGTTCCAGAGCCCAATGCTCTCCAGGCATCTGAATAAAAATAAATTGAACAGATTGGAAATTTAGCCCACTCGTAGCCCAGTACCAACTGTTTTTTGGCTGTCTGGCAGAGTACAAATATTTGCAAGAGGAGAGAAATTATAATGGCAGCCTCTTCTTTAATAAGCACTGGCATCTGTGCAAAGGAGTCAGGTTATTTCTATAGAACTTGAAGGGGTTGTCTGAGATGTTCATATTGATGGCCTATCCTCAAGATAGGTCATTAACATCAGACCATTTGGTGTCCAACTCCTCCCCACTGATCAGCTTTTTGAAGAGCCATGGCACTCCATTGAGCGTAGGGAGTTCCTCACAGCATACCAAGCACAGCTCTATACATTGTATTGCTCACATGAGCCTCTTCCTAGGCCAGTGAAGTCACTTTCATTAGTCACATGGCCTGGGCGCAGCTCAGTCCCATTCAAGTGATGGGCCTGAGCTGCAATACCAAGCACAGCCACTATACAATGTACACTGTACTGTCAGGAGACCACAGTGCTCATTGACCTCCATGACCTCTTCAAGCAACTAATTGGTGGAGTGCAGAATGTTGGACCCCCACCGATCAGATATTGATGACCTAACCTGAGGATAGGCCATCAATATCAAAATCTCATCTTTAATGCCATATTTGTGTGCCAAATAGTCAATCAAAAGAAAGGCTCTAGGATCCACAAGCTAAATTATTTAGGAATTTTTTTCCCTAAAGTGAGGAAAATTGGCTTCTACCTCACAGGGTTTCTTTGCCTTCCTCTGGATCAACTTATAGGAAAACAGGCCGAACTGGATGGACAGATGTCTTTTTTCGGCCTTATAAACTATGTTACTATGTAGGCTTTATTTCAAGACTTTCATAAAATCCCACAAAGAATTGTCACTGCTTACGTGTCTCGAACATGCTTGGTGTTCTTAATCTTAGTCCAACCAAGCTTGTGTAGATATCATTTTCTGTCATTAGGACAGCCCAAAACATGCCAAATAACAACTGGTTAGGCTCTGTTCACGCTACGGTTTAAGAGCATCTGTCCAGGTTTCCGTCACTTTTCACTGCAGGAATAGGGCAGCATGCCCCAATGGACTCCAGAAAGTCAACAGTATTATTTCACCTTTAATAAATAGAAGCCATGATGCTAAAGTGGCAGACAAGTATGCGCTAAATCATTTATCTCCAACCTATGGCCCTCCAGCTGTTGCCAAGCTGTTGTCCCACCATACACTGTTGGCCGCAGACTGTCAGAGCATGTTGGGTGTTGTAGTTTTGTAACAGCTGGAGAGCCACCAGTTGGGAAAGCCTGTCTTTAATATCTCAGGCCAACACCAGTCACATGAAGGCGGTTGTCACCAATGGCAGAGTTCTTATGAAAACTTTACGAGATAATTATCTTCTAGAAGGTGATTTGGTCAATGACAAGTTGAAGGTATGGAGTACTTTGTGCTTTATGTCTCACCACGCCACTTGTCTAGGCTGAAAGTGGCTCAATATGCAAGATGGCTGCCATCACTGTGTGTAAGTGATGACCATATTCTAAAAATTGTGCCTTGTTCGAAAGCCTAGGTGCAACAAATGCTCTGGTCAGTCTCGTCATGTGTTCATGTTATGTTTACATACATTTTCAATGTAATGACTTTATATCAAATGTTATATGTTTGTGCTTTACAAGACATATCAGGAACATGCTTGAGCATTTTACACTTGTAGAAACCCAACCAAAATGGGTTCATATTAAAATACTTGAAAAAAGTTTATACTTTGTTCCTCTTCGCGTGATGTTGTCCTTCTTCCTTTTAGCCACAGGCCTGAGGTATGTCTCCCAATGGCTCATCTTCAGACCTGGCTCTTTGCTCCATCTTTCTGATTCAGAATGAACTGCAGGATATCCTGTTAAGTAAGATAGGATATAACAAGACAAACTAATTAAAGGTTTAACAAACCTGCTATTAAGTAAAGACATTGGAGACGTGATCTATGTGTGCATCAGCACGGTGGTAATCCAAGCTCCACACATGGTGCTGACTTCACATGGACATTAGAGGACGTGTAATCATCTTGTGCTGAAACAGCTGATGACAGCCAGTGTAACGCACAGGAACATTATTGGTAGGATCAGCATTTTTGGGAGAAAATGCAAGTACTGTACATCTTAAAGGACAACTACATCTAAAATATTCTACGTCAGTGGCTTGTTAAATCTGCTTTCACATTGCATTTGTAGTGTCGTTTACCGTATTTGCCAGGCCAGCTCCCATAACATATATCAGACTGTATCCGAAGTCCCCTAGTCACCTGATAGAGGCCAAAAGAGCTCCATTTTGACCTCTACCAGGTTGGTATACATCGGTATACAGATGTGGCAAATGTGATCTTGACACTTAATGCATTAAATACACATGAAGAGCATCTATCAGCAGGATCAAAGCCTATTAAACCGGGATACCTCTTGGTGGGGTTGACCTTGCTACCTGTCTTGTGAAAATCGGTTGTGGCGTTCCTAAGGGATAAAGGCTTCAGTGCACCCGGGGGGTAGGGCCTAGCCCATTGGTACACCTCAGCTCCTCAGCCCCTTGTGCACTGAAGCCCTCATCTGCACAAAGAATAAAAGTGGTTTTTTTTTCGGGAACTCCATGGCTAATTTCCATAAGACAAATATCATTTTAGTTGGCGGGATCAACCCTACCTAGTTCAGTACGGTTGATACGGCTGCTCATAGGTGCTCTTTAATGTCAAGTTAACGCTACATTGGTACTTTTTTCTGCTGTATGGAATAGTGCCATGTGCTGCTCTGTCGCTCATACAGTTTACATTATTCTTAACGTGGAAGCCTATAGCTCAGTGGTTCTCAACTCCAGTCCTCGGGACCCACCTGCCAGTCAGGATTTAGGAATATCCCACAGAATGAATACCTGTGGTAAGTCCTGATGGATGGACGCTAATTATATCAGCTGGTCTAAACTAAGGAAATCCTGAAAACCTGACTGGCAGGTGAGTCCCGAGGACTGGAGTTGAGAACCACTGCTATAACTGATGGATTAAGTAGGGATTCAGGGGGCATCTATCAAAGTTGGTACTTGCTAGGCAATGTCCTTACCTTGAATAATGACCATGACACCATGATTTGTTGGCCAAAAATAGAGGTGTGCACATTTTTTTAGGAACCTCTGAATACATGCAGGTACTGACTAAAATTACCAGGGGTGGGACCAGCCTGTGCCCAGTGCTTTGTAGGCACTGATCTGCAGCGCCACCAACAGGCAACCTGCCTAACGACTAAAGGCTGACGCGGTGGACCATTTACCTTACCACAGTCCTATCCTTACACGAAAAAGAGATGAAATTACCAGGTGAGTGGATGGGTGAATCCTAGCCCTGCATTGTATTGTCCTCACCCATGTCCAGTCCCATGTTTTATAGAGAAGACAACTCGGCATACAGCACTATTTTGTCAAAATGACATACCACATTGAAGCCTCAAAGCAGATGTGAGCAGAGCCTTAGGCTAGGTTCATACCTGCTTTCTCCTTTACATTTTTTCTTGTTGGTGTCGCATGATGGACCCCACTGATTTAGGCTTCATTCACATGTCCGTATGTGTTTTGCGGTCCGCAAATTGTGGATCCGCAGAAAAAAACGGATGACATTCCGTATGGCATCCGTGTTTCCGTTTTTTTGCGGATCCATTGTAACAATGCCTATCGGTGTCAGCAAAGCGGACAAGAATAGGACATGTTCTATCTTTTTTGCGGAACGGAAATACGGACATACGGAAACGGAATGCACACAGAGTACCTTCCGTTTTTTTTGTGGACCCATTGAAATGAATGGTTCCGCATACGGTCCGCAAAAAAAATGGAACAGAAACGGAAAGAAAATACGGTCGTGTGAATGAAGCCTAATAGTGCTGTTTGTCAGGTTCAATGATGGCGTCTGTTATTTAACTTTAAAAACAACGGTGTTGAACATTGTACTATTTTTTCTGGCAAATTTTACGGAATGTGATTTGGAGGCTTTGCATGGAACCATCAATGCAGATGTGAACAGAGCCTTACCCAGACAAAACCATTTACATCAGATACTTTTCAATTCCTCACCCATTGATGTTAATAAAAACTGATCTTTATGGATCCTGAAAAACATCCTGTATTTAAGTTGCGACCACACGGCGCCATCTTGATGCCGCACAGTCTTGAAGAAACAGTGTGGTCCTAATTATTTTATTGGAGACTGCTGCAGTATTTCAGGTGCTGTGCGCTCCAAATTAGTTAACCGGAGCCAACTGCTGCTCGTATGGCCACGCGGTACTCAACCGAAGCATGGCCACGTTGCAGTTGTGTCACGATAGTGATATGTGGTCATATCCTTAACTCATAGGGTCTTTTCCTGTGATCCTGAGGTCAGTATTTCACTGGATGAGACTACGCAGCTATCTCTCCATATAAATGTCTTATCTTAAAATACTGGGGTCAGGTCATGCCTCTATATATATATATATAGCGATCCACGTGGCTTTTCAAAGTGGCGAGTAACATGTTTCATGCAACAAACATATGACATGCTTTCAGACTGACGTTACGACCTTAGACAGAATGTGTCAGCTGCACTACTTGTATGCATCTCACGTTACAAAGTCTAGTGGAATACTACACAGAGGAGAAGTCCTGTAATAGCTGCAATAGCAACTGCTTCACCCCATTACACTATTGTAAATAGAAAAACATTGAAGAAGGTGTATTCACATGACAAAATTCTTTAAAAAAGGGCAGTGTAAGCCTCAGGATGTTTCTATGTCTCTTGCTTGATAACTTGAGATGCCCATAGAAGAGCCTTACTTTGTACTTCTGTTGTAGGGTTTATTAATACCTTATTTTCGCAAACCTTAGGGCTTAAGAGAAGGCACAAAATGGAGCCTAAGGACTGTTTCACACTTGCTTTGTTAATTCCGGTTTTCAGATCCAGCAGAGGTCATCAGTGTCTGATCGGTGGGGGTTCGACACCTTGGACCCCGACTGATCAGCTGTTCGAGAAGGCAACAGCGCTCACAGTACCGCTTTGGCCTTCTCTCAGCTTTTCCTAGACCCTGTGATGTTACGTTCATCAGTCAGATGACCTAGGACACTGATGACTAACCTACGGCATTCCACCTATGGTGAAACTACAACTCCCAGCATGCTCTATTCATTTCTACGGAGTTCTGAGAACAGCCAAGCAATTATGCATCTTGGGAGTTGTAGTTTTACCACAGCTGGAGTGACAGAGGTTAGCTATCACAGGCCTAGGAGCAGCTCAGTCCCATTGAAGTGAGTGTGGCTCACTTCAATGGGACCAAGCACAGCCACTATAAAATGTACGATGCTGTGCTTGGTTTGATGAGAGAAGGCCAGGCCGTGGCGCTACTGCGAGCACTGGTGCCTTCTCAAATAACTGATCTGCGGTGACCCTGGGTGTTAGACCCCCACTGATCACATATTGATGACCTTCTAGAGGATAAAACTTCTGGAAAACCCCTTTAAAAAAGGTAGGGAACAAATGGTAAAGAGTATAAGTGTAAGATCAGACTACACTGGGTTGTTTGTTGTCTGTTACCATGGAGACTTAAGTCTGCATAGCAGCTGTAGACACAAAACAGTAGGAAATCTTTAATGATTTACAAAGTTGCTTCTTCTTCTTTCACTGTAGATGTAAAGGAGCAATGTGTTAAATGTGGCAAATTGTCTATTACCCATATTCAGAATAGCATTGTCTATTTTATTCACAGCTTCCGTTATCATCCAATTGTTCAGACTTTCTTTGTGTTACTAATTAGCACCTTTTGAGAAACGACACTTCTCTACTTTACAATGAATACTGTAAATTTGACACTAAGGGGAAGTAATAAAATGTATGTGAAAAGTGGCGTGTTGTCAAGCCAAATTAAATAGGGCAGCTTATTGAGAGAGAAAGAGATGTAATGTGGTCACAACGTATATCAGCGTTTGAACTATGCCCCCAGTCCCAAACATCAGAGCTCCATGTTCTCCAGGCAGTCAGTCACCTCTGGGGTATTGAATGTTAGCAGCAGTCTTCACTTTGATGTGGAAAATCACAGTGCACTCAGCAAAAATACTCCTGCAAAGTACAAGCTCTCGTGATACTGAAAATACATTTCAGAATGGAGATGGCATGGAGCCAATTATCACTGTTTACTCTTTGTCTGTCTTCTCTATTAAGAGAATTACTGATAATATTTCTAATAAGGGGTATAGCAGAAATTCTGATGTGCTTTAGCATTCCCCATGTAATAACAATTCTGGACCACCTATTCTTATGTTTTTATGTTGTATTATTTCTTTATTTTTCCTGCTAAAAGTTAAGAATGAATTGCTAGCAGTCTGCAGTAAAGGTCCAGATGAATGTTACCAGTTAGGGTTGTGGCCCTGCACAGCCTGACACTATCCAATCAGTGCTGCCAGTATCACACTGTGCAGGGACCCCCCCCCCCCAAACTAGTAATACCCATCTGGACCTTCATTGCAGACTGCTAGCTATTCATTTATAACTTCTAGCAGGAATAATAAAGAAATGGCACAACATAGAGTAAGACGAATAGTTGCTCCAGAGTTGTTATTACATGGGGAATGCTGACGTAGAGATGTCAGGCGAGCGGACAGGTCCTCTTTATTTGTATTCTCTAGACCTCCATGCTTCTTTCATGACCATCCTGTTTCTCAATGCCACTTGCTTTATATCCTAAGCTCTACGCTTCTTACTGATTCACATACATTCCTTTTTCTTCTTTCTTTCTCCTCCTCCCACTTTTACTCGTTATCCTTTATTTTTGCCAACCAAATTCATTCAACTTTGCATCCCTATTCCTTCCTTCCCCTCTTCTTTCATTTCATCCCTTTCTTTCCACATATCTTTTCTTTCCTTCACTTCTGCTCCATGGTCCCTTCCCACCTTCTACGCCAATGTATCAATTATCATGTACTGAGATGAAGATGAAATGGACTCTGCCAGGCATTGCTGAAAGGATGGAGATCAGAAGATGTTGTAGTTTTTAAGATTTATTTCAGAGTGTAACAAGCAACGTGTTCCGGGACTGAACTAGTCCCTTCCTCAGGTATTATTCACTGTGTATAAGGCCTGAGGAAGGGACTAGTCCAGTCCCAGAATGTGTTGCTTTTTACACATTGAAATAAATCTTCGAAAATACAGCATCTTCTGATCTCCATCCTTTCAGTAGTGCCAGGCAGCGTCCATTTTATCTCCACCTCGATACATGGTCCTTTTGCCAAACACTTATTTCTCTCAGTTGGACATTGGGCTACAGCCACTTCTACAGCACCATCAAGAAGGTTGTGCTCCTAGAACAATGCTTCAAGGCCACCACTTTTATCTGTGCGCCATTCTCTTTTTAAATTGGGTAATGCCCTATTAACCTGTGTGTATGTTTTCTATTTACTGCGGATGTATCAGGCGTTTCATCTCCATCTTCACCTTCTGACTCTCTCTCAAGGTGCCTTCACACTGCTCAAGCTTTCCTTTCCAATAATCACCTGCTCGTCAGTGGAGGAGACCACAGCATTTCCATGCAGCAATCTCCTCCCCAGTATACACTCGTCCCCATCCAGAATTATTGTTTGCCGGGAGCAGAGTACTGTTTAGATGGCATGATCTGCTGCCCACAAATGAGGATTTAGGTGTCTTCACGAAGGATCCTATTACCCGAAGAATGAGCTCCACCTGTTTGTATGAACACTGGTTAGCAATAATCTTCCCAACCAGTCTTGTCCTCGGGGCATTCCATGGTCTGGTATCATAGCTCAGCCCCATTCCCTTCATTGTAATATCTGATGTCAAGACCCAACCTGCAGCCACAATCCACCCACTAACGTGATCTACAATGGCTCCCCTTTGACATGAATTTTATCAGCTTCTAGGTTCAATGTTTCCTGCCTGGAAACGAATAAAATAACGCAGTCATAGCTTTTATATAACATACCATTCTTCAGGTAGGGATACCATAATTGTCAAAATGAAGGTATCTACTATTGGTGTGGGAGCCATAGACATAAGATGCTGCAAGATGAAATTCGCTGATTGACACCATGTAACTGTCGCGTAATAATGGAATTGCAGGGTATCATTTAGTGATATTTGTCTGTAAATCTCAAAATTTCCTACAGCTCCTTTAGCTGTATGCTGTAAAAAAACATAATTCTCCAAAATCAATAGAACTATTGCATGATTAATGGATCCTGTTATTAATAGGAGTTTAATTATCCATCCATTGATTTACGATGACTCTTGTGGTTTCGTTAAGACCCGTTCCACCTAAGTAGTGGCTTTTTGATGGTCTGGTATGTGTATTTTTAGATCTTGCCTTAATGATGGAGGTATTTTGGTCTTAAAGGAATTGTCTGTGGTTATAAAGATATCAAACTAATAATAATAACAGGCTGGAAATAGAAAAATAATAAATGCACTAATTTACTCATTATAAAAATCCAGCCCAGGCTGCCATCAGTACATTGGTCCAATGGCTCATGTTCTGTGCACCATACTCCTGCATAACCCATAACCCAGAGAAAGTGTCGGTTTTGCAATACTAGTATTATTAACTTCAACTTTATTTATAGTATTTCCTTTTGCTCATTATTACACCTATAAACAGGTTGTCTGGTTAAGGTAACCTCTTCGTATATTTTGAATCTTCCTTGAAGAACATGATGATGAGGAGTCACATGGGGTTGTCCTATGTGGACCTTTATGGCATGTCCACAGGATATGTCATAAACATCCGGTAGGTGTGGGTCCCACCTCTGGGACGTGGCCCATTCTCACACTGGTGACTGTGTATGCAGACTTCTTTCCATATTGTGAGTCTATTGTGAAGAAAATGATTGAGGGGGGTCTGAAAAGGTTTGTCCCATCTTGACATTCATGGCATGTCCACAGGATATGCCATAAATGTCTGGTAGGTGTGGGGCCTTTCTCACACCTGCTAGGATAGAGGGATGACTACGTATGCACAACTCGTTCCATATTGTGAGTTTTCCTTGAAGAAAATGATTTTGGGAAGTCTTAAATGGGCTGAGCCATCTGTTCAGTCATGGCATATCCATAAGATATGCCATAAATGTCCAGTAGGTGTGGATCCAAGCTCTGGGATGGGGCCCTTTTTGGCACCCCTTGTAATGGAGAAGTGACTGCGTGTGCACAACTATTTCCATGCCACATCTACGGGACTTCCAAAAATAGCTGAGCTCACTTACTTGGCTATTTTCAGAACTGCCATATAGGTGAATGGAGAGAGCTAAGCATTTGTGACCACCTTTCCTGCGGTATGAGAAGAGGTAACAGCAGAGCAAAAAGCAGTAGAAGACACAGCAATGCAAGTAATGTGTTTACTGTAACCACTGTCATCTTCTTGCAAAGAGAGGCCCGTTATGTAGCTGTTGGCTTTAGTTCATAGTTTATAAGCGGAGACCTCTTTTATTATGGGGCCATACACATTGATGAATGAATCTAATGTGTTTGGGGGTGTCCCATCCTTTTCCTGATGGCAGAAAGTCAACGGTAAGAAGGATATTTGCTGATTCTTTTGTTCTTAAGGGAGATAAGTCACCACCAATGGGGTCTTACTCTCTAACCCCTATTGATAATACATGCCATGCTGAACATGCATGTGTAATGGGGGGTTTAGAAGGAACAGAGTTTGGCCAAACCTTGTATGGCCTCCTTAAGTGACATACTGTACCGTGATGTTTATATAGAATCTAAACTCTGTAACTAAAAACCTGCACTACTTGAGCCAAATGCACTTCTAGACTTCTTCTAGACTCACTGTAATATGATTTTGTTAAAATTCATAGCACTTCTGGGTGGTTACAGGTGTCGATTAATATGATAAATTGATGGAATTCGATATAAGATATCATGTTTTCCTAAATATACTTGAGACCCTGGAAGTTGACGTTGACAGAGACAGCTGAGAATGTTTGTCAGACTGAACGGGCAATGATCGTGGATTCTTCTACTCTCTTGAATTTAATTCATCCTTCAGACTTCTTACCATATGTCGGTACATGTGACACGGACTCTACTTAGCTGGTCTCCTTCCAGCAGTAAGAAGTCTAGCTAATCCTCTAGACTCCACTTATTTTGTCTTGCCTTTTACTTTTTGTACCATAATCTCTGGAACTAAAATATTTTAGCCTCTTTGAGAAGTTGTAAATTTAAATGGTTAGTATGAAGGGTAAGTAGAGAAAGATTTAGTACTGGTTTCATTCTAATAGTATCTCACCAGTGGAGAAAACATACCATAGTGGGGCTAAATATCAGGTCCAATTGGCCAAAATCTCTCCCCTGACTGAGCCTAATTGGTTGCCAGTTTTGTAGCTTCTCCGTTGGGTAAAACGCCACAAATAGGTCATGGTTGGCCAGCACATTGTTGTTATTCATTGCTAATGTTGACTATATGGTATTGAGACATAATCAGTCCCCAGAATTACAAGGCATATTGAAGAAAACATAATAAAGAGCCACGTGGCATCTCTTTCCCACATATGAGTGACAGCCCTGGGCACTTAAAGGGTCATCCAAAATTTGAAAAAAAAAAAAAGTTTCTCACCAGTAGAAAAGCCATACCACAGTTGGCCAAAATCTCTCCTCTGACTGAACCAAATTGGTTGCCAATTTTGTAGCTTCTGACTAGGTCGGCCATGGTTGTTAGAATTCATTGATAATTTTGACTATATGGTATTTTGAAGAAGTAATCATTCCTCAAAATGATAAATGCTTTTTCTAGCAGACCGAATAAAGGTCCGCCTGACAACCGGGCATTTAAAGGGTCGTCCAAATAATAAAAAAAAAATATGGTTTTCCAAAGCAGTACCACATTAGTTCAACGACCTTAAAAGATGATTTTTGAAGGTCTATCAAGACCAAATATATTTGTGGATGCTTACTTTCATCAACAGATTTTCTTGGCATGAAATGTGGTACCAATTGTGTGTTGACTGATTGTTACCTTGGGTCTGAATCTAACAGAAACAAAATTTAGAAACAAAAATGGAGTGCAAGTGGCACGTCCCTTCACAGTTTTTTACAGGCTGTGCCCTGTACAGCAACATAGTTCCATTCACGTGAATTGGACTGAGCTTACACATGTACTGTGCTCAATCTGTGTAAACAATGTAGGGGACGTAAGGGATGTAGGAGATGATCTGCTGATCATCTGAGGTCCAGACGGTTGGATTCCACAAATAAAACTTTGATGGCCTGTCCTAAGGAACCGGGGTTGAACTCTGCATCTATACCATATTAAAAGCCTATTAATATCACATTACAGTGTAACATAATATCCCTTTATGGTAACCATGCACTGACTTATTTTGTACGTGAGCAGGAACGAGTGATTGGAGATCTGTAATTATGATTTGTGTTGCCAAAGCAAACCAATGAATTACTGAAAGGATGCTTAGCTACTATTTAAACAGGGCAGTGCACAAATGGATTTCCATTGTTGACCTTGTCTAAAGTATCACGTTCAGAAAGCTTTTGCATTGTCTGCCACTTCTGCCTCATTTACTAAACTCTTTAGTTTATTGTGGATTGATAGAATTAAACCATGACGTGGTCATTATTTGAATATGTAAACCGTCTCAGTGAGATACCATAGCTGGCTGCAGGATATACGAGGAGGGTTTGTCCATGGATAATTGTGCCTCCTGGTACAGGACGTCCTGTTTAGTTTGTTCTCCAAGCTTTGACCTCAATAAAATCATTTTGACTTTTTAAACAGAGAATAATCTCGAGGCTTAACACATAAACATGACCTGGTTTGTTTTCCTCTCTTTTTCGCAGTGGAAAAAGAACCAGGGGATCTGGAGGACCCAGGATCATCATTGAACGGTGCCAAAGTCTCCTTTCATGTGGTGTCACCAACATCTCAGAACACAACAATAATATAAGTACATTGGACATCTGGTAGTAAAAAGTAATTATTCACACTAAGTCCAGCACATGTAACCGTTGATTTTACTGTGTTTATTTACACATTACAGATTTTCCACTGACCATGGGACAGTGGAAAGACCATGAAGACATGCACTACTTTGGTCTGTGATGCAGTCCAGGCACCCTCATTGATGATGTCTGTGGGTCCATGAAAACCACTGACATCCATGTTCTCTGTCAGTGATTTTCACAAACCGTTGGTAGGAGATTCACTGGATTCTGGAAGCTAATTTTTACAGATGGCCACATGGAGGGCACAAAACAGACACATGGACCAAACATGAATCCTTCATAGATGAACCACTGACCATGTTCTCATGAATCTCATCACGGATATATGGATGTTTGAAAGGGACCTAAGTGAATCTGGTATCTAATGAGCTGCTGTTTTTATTTAGGAACAGAACGGCAAGAACATCTGGACTCACGTTGGACGAGAGATGGAAGATCAAAGGAGGACTTGTCTGAATAAAACTATGAATAGTAGTATATTTTAGAGCATCCTCAACCAAAAATCTGACCATTCAATATTCACTGCAATTCACCTCAGACTCTACCATTGGTTGATATAGAAGGGTTGAAAGATTTTTTGGCTAAACCAATTGATGGCCTATCCTTAGGAAGCAGCTCAGCTCCACTCAAGACCTTTTGTACCACTCATCAGTGAAGGGTCCAGGAGACCAGACCCACAAAAATGTAACATAAATATTATTCATTACCTTTTTTTTTCTGGAAATCCTCTTTAATTAAGCTGGTATCTATTGGTTGTCTCACAGTTGACATTTATCATATAGCCACAGCATAGGTGAAAAAAAAAGTTTCTGTTCTGAGCCCCCTCCTCACTGCATGAATGAAGTAAGTGTTTGAATGGGGCGGCGATGGAGCATGCTCAACCATCCGACCATTCAAATACTTTTTCACTGCTGTCATACGGTGAGGAGGAATGGGGGGGTCAGGGCTCTCATTTAAGTAATTGGTGGGGCCCCAGTGATCAGACATTTGTGTGAATAGGTAATACATTTTGATTGTGGGAAAACCCCTTTAAAGAGTCTCCTGGCATGTCTCTTTTATTAAATATGGGTATTGCCCATGAGATAATAATCCTGGAGTAGAGTCCTGGAAATGTAGGATTAACTTAACAACTAGGTGCAACCCTTTATCATAAATGAAAAATGGTTGCACCTAAACACATTCCCCAGATGCAGTACCCCAGTACAACCACTACACAGTGGATGGGGCCTACTGCTTCTGGTGATGGTGACTGCTGCAAGCAGCTGATCAGTGGTGGTGTTGGATGTCACACCCCCACCGATTCGGAGGATACGGCATCAATATCTAAAAGGCGGAAAGCCCCTTTTGTTTAGAGTTCTTTTTTGTTGGACTCTGTACTTTCAATGAGTCACATGAATGGGGTTTTTAAATTTTTTTTTAACACATATATATATATATACAGCTGAAATGCTTGATAATCCTGCATCTGTCAAACCCAGTTGATCCTGGCAGGACTTTTGCTATACTATTGCACTGTTAATTATTATATTACTTTTTATACATTGTTCCATATAAAAAATTGCTCATTTTTGGGAAACCTGGCATTATAAGGCGATAGTCTATGATACCTACTGTGCTGCCGGAAAACGCGCCTAATTTTTGACCAGGCACGCACCTCATCATAAATCAGGCGTATCCTCCGACAGTCTGTAGCCCTATGCTAAAATTTTTGCCAGTTCGAAGCTGGCGTGGATTTTGGTATTCTTTCACGCCAGAAAACCAGCATAAAAGAAAATAAATAAGTCAGGCCCATTGGACCCTCCCTTGTTATGCCCCCTTCTCGGGAAAGTGCCTTGTGCCTAAATTTAAGCGTAATGTCGTTCAAAAGATCACAAACACGATGTTTGCAACTTTTTTATGTTCTTAAAATGTTCTTAAAATAAATTCCTCCCCCACCAAGTGTATTTTACTATCTGGTTCATCAGAGAAAGATTTTTATTGGTAATTATATGTGACACAGACATTTCAGCGCGTGTTCAGCCATTCTAATGATACAAAGAAACCCACAAAGAGATTTGTGGTAAAATCTTTATTTTTGTTAACAGCATATTGAAAATAAACCATTTCCCATACTATACAACCTTTTCATATTTCCTTTGCTATATATATATAGAGGATCATCTTATTACAGAAATATCTATGATTGTCTGCAAGTTCAACCAGACTTAAAAGGGATCTCCAGGATCAGAAAAAAGTTTTTTGTTTTTTTTCAAACGCCACTTTGCCCTTAGGTCATGGCTGGTCTTGCAGTTCTTTCAAATCCATTTGAATAGGGATGAGCTGCAACCAGGAGGTGGCGTCTCAAAAAAACCCAAAACAGAACCCTTTTTCTAATCTTAGACAACCCCTTTAAAGGAACATCAGTAAGTTAACAATCAGCAGCAAAAGAACACAATAGAAAAACACCCAATTATGCAGGTAATAAATATATCTCTATCATTAACAAACCATCTTGTCACTTTTGTGGATGCAAAAATAAAGAGATCAGTCGGTCTACTTATAAAACGAGGGCATGCCACGCACTGGCTACAAACTGGTACTGGGGGTAACATCTGCCTCCACTGCCATTCATATGAACAGTTATAATATATTTAGGAGTAATGTAACACAACCTCCACATATGCAATATATCAACAAAGGCTATGGACACCTTGGGGGCAATTTATTTCATGATTGCATTCTAATTCTTGGAATTTAGCTATAAGGAGTTTATGAGATCAGAAGATCAGAGATAAGGCTTCCCAAGAGCCTTCAGCTGACGGAACTCAGGAGGGATAGTCTTTAAATAGACTGATTTTTAACTGCGTGTATCACAAAAACTGCCAAAAAAGTCCAGTTGAATAAATAATATTTAGCTCAAAATGAGTAAAATGCAATCACAAAAATAATTACCCCAAAGGTGTCCATAGCCTTTAAAGGTTACTTTGGTTCTCAGATCTTCATAAATAGGGTTTTTGGACTGGGGGACTCTGTCACGTGATGCACATTACCTTCAGACAAGGTGATCACTGGGGTATCTAAACCTTTGTGATCAACGACGGAACCTAAGTGCCAGTATGGCACTGCAGAAAGCATGACAGAACACCCACCTTCCTCAGATTAGGGTTTATCAGACAGCCCTTCAAAGGGAACTCTTAAAGTGTAACCGTCATATTTTTTTTTTATTTGTGTAATCACTGCCCCTACACATTGATTATTAAAATCATACATTTCTACTAGAAAAATAGCTCTAAAGTGGCCCATATTGAGCCTTACCAACATCCTTCCATCTTCTGTTTACATAACACAGTCAGTGTTGAGCAAGTCTCCACTGTTATGTAAACAGAAGACAGAGGAGCGTTGCTAAGGCTCAAAATGGGCCACTTTAGAGCTATTTTTCTAGTAGAAATGTATGATTTCAATAATTAAAGTATATTACAAAAATGGTCATTATCACTGCCCCTACACATTACACAAATAAAAAAAAAAGCATGACAGTTACACTTTAAGCTGAACCTACACAGTGGATGTAAACTTAGCCTCAGAAATATAAATTGGCACCAGCCAATTATTTTTGACTGTAAATGAAAGATTGGAAACCATTTTAATGAGGATGAACTAAAATACGAGAAAAGCAGATATTTTATTCATTTTTATTTAATTTTGTATAACCCCTTTAAATGGGAAGAATTAGCATTATTTAGGGAATTCCTTTTTATACTAAAATGATAGGTTCACTATCTTATTTTATGATAGCTTAAAGAATAGTTGCAAAGGATGACCAAGAATCCAAGGCATAAAATGTACATTGCTGGATAAAGATGTTAAACCTTCTTAAAGGCTATGTACACTTTCGGAGGCAATTTTTTTATGATTGCAGTTTACTCATTTTTTGCTAAAAAAATCTTTTTTTCAATTGGCCTGTATTAAAAATATTGAGGTGTTCTGTCACAAAGGTTTAACTGTTTTTCTAGATGTAGGACTGGCACTTTGTGACGATCATCTAATAAACCTTATCTCTAAACTATTAAGCGGTCATAAACACTTATTTAAGCCACATTCATATCAGTCAGATAAGAACTGAGCTATAATGAGTGTTTAGGAGGTCAGAAAGCAGAGATAAGGAGTCAGTCAGCCCCTGGTCTGACGGAAAAGACAGAAAATCCAAAGGGTGCTACTAGAGCATCTCAGCTCTGTACAGAAAAAAGGACATATTTTTAATAAAGACCAATTTAAACATAATTTTTAGCTAAATAAATTGCCCCCAAAGGTGTACATAGCCTTTAAACCTTCTGCCATGTTCTTGCAGGTTAATTGGGCTGTTGATTACCAGCCACCTAATCTGCTGTCATAATTTCTAGAGATGAATTTCTCCATCTAAGCAAGCCATTGTACAGTAAAAACGACCATATCTATTAATATGGATATATATACTATCTAACTAAGCAGACCCTAAAGAAACTGAACCAACTTCCCGCAAATCACTCATGTGGACTACTTGCATCTCGTGCTAGCAGGATTTCTGAACCCTTGGATGCCAGAGTAAGAGTTTCACTGTGTACATAGAGCTTATTGGGTCTCAGGAAATTTAGCTTGCAAGAATTTGCATCTATCTGTGGCTTATATAACATGGGTGGACAGCAGAACCTGGCACAATGAGTTAAAGGCTATGCACACCTTTGGGGGCATTTTTTTATTAGTGCATGTTACTCATTTTGAGCTAAAAATCATTGTTTAAATTGGCCTTTATTACAACTATAGAATCCTTTTTTCTGTACAGAGCTGAGATGCTCTAATAGTAGAGGGATCTGAATTTTCTCTTTGTTCCGTCAGCCAGCTAATCTGTCAGGCTCCTTAGCTTTGCTCTCTGACCTTATAAAGACTCATTATAGCTCAGTTCTTATCTTACTGTTTATGGCCTCTCAGTAAATTAGAAATAAAGGTTATTAGATGACCAGCACAAAGTGAAAGTAAAAAGTACCATTCACACGGCTAAACAAATCGTTAAGGCTTTGGGACAGAATGGCTCAATATTTTTTTAATAAAGACCAATTGAAAAAAAGAGTTTTAGCATAAAATGAGTTAAATGCAATCATAAAAAAATTGTCTCCGAAGGTGTACATAGCCTTTAAGCCTCTTTTGTTTGGCTAAATTAATCACCCAAACAAGTATCCATAAACATTTTTGTACCTGATCGTTGAACGATCTGCATTAAATGTTATGGACACCCTTAGATGCATTTTATATTTTTGCACTGTCCTTATTTTGGACTTTTTCCAAAAGATCTTTTTTTTAAATTTTCATCCGTTTGCCCCTTTTTGCCTGAAGCCTGCCTCTTTTCACATATATTCCAGGCTGCTCAGTCCCTTTCACAGTGAAATACATCAGAGGAGCTGTCTGACAGCTAGGTCTGTAAGCGTTAGCTCATAAACACTCATTTAAGCTGAATTCTTATCAAGTTGATAAGAATTCAGCTTAAGTTAGTCCAAAATAAGTACAATGCAACAAAATTACATTCAAAGGTATTCAGTTTTGCACATAAGTTAATGTATATGGACGATCACTTTAGCTTACTCTTCATTTTGATACTAGGTCATCTGATATCCCATTGTGGTCATATGTGCTGCATGACACTAGGCGTCCTGATGGTATCTGGTAAGGCAGATTATCGATGGAAAATTCTACCATAAAAGGGGGTGTCCAGTTTGAACAACCCCTCTGCTATTGCTGGGTCTACTTTTTTCCCCAGAAACAGTGCCACTCTTGTCCATGGGAAGTGTCCGGTATTGCAGCTGCGAGTGAATGGGGCTGAGCTCAAATACCAGACACTGTCACTAGAAAAATGATCTCAGACAAGTACTTTAATTAGCACAAGGCAACTCTCAACCCAACAGAACCTACCCTAATGGCCATAGAGACCTCTAAACAGCACCTGGAATAGATGGCAGGTTGGTGCAGTAGGAGAGTCGATGGCTCTCCTCCAAGTCAGGGAAGGTGCGGTAACTCAAAAGTATCCTATGCTATATGCAAATAATCATACAAAACATTGAAAAACAAAATACGAATTAATTCACCGTTGACATGAAACAATTATTTAATGGGAAATTAACAACCAAAAGCTCAGATGTGTTATGTACAAAGAAGGAGTTTCCCCGGTAGCCATGTTAATAAGTCAGAAGGATATGGACCATGCTACATGGATAGATGTCTAATAGCGCAATCGTGCAACCGAACTCGCAAGCGAGCAGCCATGATTTGGAGGAATTTAATGCTAGTCTCTTGCTTTTCACTAATGACCACGGAGGTGCCATGTTCCACTGTTCAGCCACAGACCAGAATTACATTACAAGTCCTGTCCCAAATAGAAACGCCCCCTTTTAATGCAAATAAACATAAACTCCGCCCCAAGGGACTGTTCTGTAAAAAAACGTGGACTGTTGGCAAGTATAAAGGTTTACGTTCCGTTTGAATTGTGCCTGAATTAGTGTATATATTGACTTAATTAATATTTGGATGCATAAATTAGCCTCGTTTAGGGCTCATGCACACGACCATATGTATTTTGCGGTTCGCAAAACATGGCTCCGCAAAAAAAAAATGACATCCGTTTTTTTGCGGCTCCATTGTAACAATGCCTGTCCTTGTCTGCAAAACGGACAAAAATTGGACATGTTCTATCCTTTTTGCGGAACGGATATGTGGACACGGAATACACACGGAATCATTTCCGTTTTTTTTTTTAAAGCCCCATTGAAATGAATGGTTCCTCATATGGACCTGTCAAAAAATGGAACGGAAACAGAAGAACAAAATGTTTGCGTGCATGAGCTGTTAACAGAACATTTTAACAGGGAAATTGGCATTGTAGTTCATAGCAACCAATCAGAGCTGAGTTTAATTTCTTAACTAGAAAGCTGCAATGTAATTGATGGCTAAGGAACAAAGCCAGTTTTTCTATTAACCCCTTCCCAACCGCCGCTGTACATGTACAGCGCTGCAGGATGTGATTCAAGCCCCAGCGCCATACAGGTACGGTGTGCTTATCGGTCGGGTACAGGAGCTGCGCCCACCCGATTAGTAGCAGGGGCCCGGCAGTCAATGACAGCCGAGCCCCTGTTGAATATGCCGGCATCGGTGAAAACTAGTCCGGGATACAAGGGGTTAAACAATACTGGTCATTTATTAATGAGGCCTATTGTGTATAGATGATTGGTACACTTTAAAATGGGGTGTATGAGATAATTAAAAATCTCTGACGCCCCCAGATAAATAAACAAACTCATGTTGTACTTACCCTTTTCTTTTGCTCTGTTCTCTCTGGTCTTCCTGATGTTGCTTGTTAACAAACTGCAGTGGGGACATGTCGAGATATGGCACATGACCGCTGCAGCCAATCACCAGTAGACCACTAGAGTACAGTGACTGGCTGTGGCAGTGACATAGCATATACTGGCACACCCCTGCTGCAGCTGTAAGAAGCAACGGCAGGAGGACTGGAGAGAACACCGATGGAGAAAGAGGTGAATACAAGATGATTTTTTATTTTAGGCTATTACAGGGCTCATCCCAGATTTTGAATGGTCTCGGGCAACCACTTTAAGTAAGCAGCGTTTTTTCCCATAGTTTTTTTATTTTTGTCCACCAAAATATAAGACTGGCTGGGGCTCATGAATCAATCTCTGCGCCACAGAAAAATATGTGGGGAGCTAGGAAACATTGCCATTTTGTTCATAGTGATGTAACATCCTGTCACATGACAGCGTCACCTGAGCTTGTCGACCAATGGTGCTTAGAGTCAGTGACATTTTCCCTGGCGCCCACTGGAAGATATAATCACATGACATTCCGTCACTGTGGCCTAGCCATAACACCGAATCATGGGTTACAATGGAAAAATTTGAAAAGTAAGTATAGTGGAAAAGGGGTTTTATTTTGTTTATTTATTAAAGGTACCCAGGGTTGTCTTAAGCACCCCAATCCAACAGCAACCCCTTTAAGGGTGGAGCTGATAAAATGACATTTTTGTTGTACCACAACACACACATATCGATGTTCTTCTTGTTGGAACTTCTGTATTATATTATTACAATACGGAAGAATGGTTATTTTTAATATGTAGGCACTGAGCAGCATGGAAGTTATAGTGCAAGCAATGTCGTCATCTTTGGATAGATTTAAAGGGAACCTGTCATCTCCGAAACACCCCCTGAACTAGAGTAAGCGGTGTATAGTGTAAGTGATGCTGAATCCGAATATGTAAGCTTTATCTTTATAGTCACTTCCATTCTGACGCTGTGCTCCTACAAACCTGCAGTAAAATGCACTCACTGGACTCCGGTGCTCACTCACATAATGGAGAGGACTCAAAGAAGAGTCCAGTGAGTGCATTTTACTGCAGGTTTGTGGGAGCACAGCGTCAGAATGGAAGTGACTATGAAGATAAAGCTTACATATTCGGATTCAGCATCACTAACACCATACAACGCTTACTCTAGTTCAGGGGGTGTTTCGGAGATGACAGGTTCCCTTTAAGTGCTACTGAACGTACGGCCATCAATGTAGATGTGTGCCAGGGTTTATCCATCGTTTTAAGGCACCTACATTACTGAAGTCATATCACATTTTGTGTGCAGCTATATAATAGCCAAAGTAGGGTCTTACGTCAGCAGATATACAGACTTGATCTCCTTTAATTGGAAAGGGGAGCATTTGAAAACTGGATAGCTACCTATGTCAGTTATGTCCGGCACAAGCTACATTACTAGTGTTATCATGACTTTTATGTAATCTGAACAGTGCCAGCTTCTGAAGAACAAGTTCAAAAATAAGAAGGTATCTGGAAAACAGGGTAACCTCATCCCTACCCTCTTCTAATCTGCTCTAAAACTAGCCAATTACAGTAAATTATACAATATCATAACCTGAAGGGTGGCAGGGAATTTCATAGTCACCCCAGTTGTCCTGAAGATCTCTTAACAGACGGCAGGCTGCCAGATCCTATTTTGTTTCATATTACAATTAAAGGCTATGTGCACCTTCAGAGGCAAATTTTGTTCATGATTGCATTTTACTCATTTTTAGCTAAAAATCATGTTTTCAATTGGACTCTATTAAAAATGTTGAGATGTTCTGTCACAAAGGGTTAACAGTTTTTCTACCTGTGTGACGGGTACTTTCACTTTGGTCATTAATAAAACTTATCCCTAAACTACTAAGAGGTTATAAACACTTATTTAAGCCACATTCTTATCAGTAAGATAAGAATTGAGCTATAATGAGTGTTTATAATGTCAGAGAGCAGAGATAAGGAGCCCTTCAGCTCCTCAAGTGCCGGAGGAGAGAGAAAATCCACAGGCTGCTACTACAGCATTTCAGCTATGTACAGAAAAAAGGGCTCCATATTTTTAATAAAGACCAATTGAAAAAATAAGTACAATGCAATAAAAAATTGTCCCAATGGTGTACATAGCCTTTCAGACTATAGAGATATACTTTATAAAGAAATCTTTCTATGGGATCAGCCATGTCCCACCTCCTCCTCACTGTCCTGTGTCTTTCTTTAAGACAACTGTCTGCAGCAGGAGCCTCCATCTTCTGCCTAGTCTGCAGCAGGACATAAAGATTGTTAATGCCCGCCCCTTGGCTAAACCTCACGCTTCAGTCCTTCCCTGGATGACAAGGGAACAAATCAGAAAATTAACCCCTGTGAGAGAGGGGAAAAAACTCTTACCAGATACCTTTGATAGCAGCTTACCTTCTTTCGATCAAAAGAATTGGGCATGTTAAACACTTTATGTCCCCTGGCATCTGCTGTCAGGAGGCCAAAATCAGTGGGTTCCGCCAACATTGATGGACTGTGTATGGCCAGCTTTACATCGGCAAACCAAGGGCATGATATAATATTTTGGAGAGATCTGCAAACGATCAGCTGTACATACACATAAGATTGTGCAATTCTCAGCCCGTGTAAAGGGCCCTTAAGGTGAGGGAGATAAACTGTTGCCAGTCACCCCTAGAAACCCTTATCTCTTGGAGGAACAAAGGCTCACTTTTAATGTTGTGTACAACCATTTAGTCTTGCCATGCCCATCACATGATACAGTTTTCTACAGTCCCTCCAACCGCAAAGCTTTTTCTTGCCCTTGGCAACTAATTTCCTGCTACAAACAAATATCTCACAATGTAGGATAAGGAAACTGACATACAATCCACTACTTTATTCTTCCAAGGAACGCAGGGAAAATGAGTGACCATGTGTGAATCTAATGACCAGAAAGTAATGTGTGACTTCAATGGGGTGAAACCATGGTAAAAAAAAAACAAACGGGCTGCAGAAAGATTATGAGAGTGTGAATGATGACGAGATGTAAAACAGATTTAATATATCCCCCCTGCCCCCTTCCTCTGTACGTAAAAATATTCCTCCAGGGAGATTCCTTGGTTTATTTGCTTATATCCACTTGGTATGTTATCTATTTTTTTTAATTTGGGTTGGTATTATTGTAGGTATTAGTCTCGGTTTTAGGTTGTTATACCTGCAAGCAAAGATATACATAGAGATAACCCTAAGGTCCCCATGGGTAGAAGGGTCTGAGTTCAGAGTGGCACAACCCCACTTCCAAATGAGTACTGATGGCCTGCCCATGACTCCCTACAATGTTAGCAAAAGTGAAGGTGAGGACCTGGCTCCAGGGTTATGTTGTCCTTCCCTTTTTAAAAAAGCATTCCCACAGAAATGTTATTCTTTGACCTGTTAGAAAGGTACATGATTTGAAACTGTAGTGAAGGTAATCTTACCGGTGACTGTATTTGTGAGTTATAACCTCCCTTCTGATCCTCATCTGTATCACTTGACCAACACTCTGACCCTCCAAATAACACAACATCGTATGTGTGGACAGGAAGCCAGTTTCTCTATGTATTCCTATGGGAACATCAATGTCAGTCTCATAAGAATGAATAGAGAAGTAACTGACTTCCAGTCCTGTGTCAGTTGGAGAATGTTGGTCACATGACAGAGCTAAGGATCCGAAGGGAGGTTATACCTCCAAATACAATCATGGGTAAGAAGATTAACGTCACTACAATGTAGTGGGCCAGAGAATAAAGATTTTTGTGGGAGTGCTTCTTTACAGGACTGGTGGGGAAGGGAGACCTGAACCAACCTGTAGGAGGGGTCCTCATTTTGATATTTGCTATGTACCCCACATCTCTTCTATGTATACTCCACCCCCTAAACACCGTTAGTTGTTAATTTTGAAAAACAACATCATCTATACAATTCATTATCATAATTACATTTTACATCAAAAATATCTCATTGACATAGCTCCTTTTTATCCAATCAGCTTCTAACAAAAATTTCTACTATTTACAGCAGTCATAACATTAAAAAACTCTTGTCCTTGTGTCATATCATTAACCAAAAGTCTTAACAAAAAGTCAATCAATGTAAGATTCTGGGTTGTCCGCGTCCCTCAACTTGTCAAAAACTTGACTGTTGTTACTTAGTTATATTTGTTTCTGGAAAATCTGAGGAGACAACCAATGGGTCCCATTGCAACTCACACAGAGGATGTCACCCATCTGCCCAGCTATCTAGTGATACTTCCCATGCTAACATGTATCTCAGGTTCTGTAGGATGGATTAGATGGACACATCCCAAGGTATTGTCACCCATATAGGTGGTCAGTCCAACTCTGAGAAACAGATATAACTAGGAAACAACTGAACAGAAATTGTTGTCACTTGGTGGAAGATGGCCATATAATTCATATTGCCTAAAGATTTTTTTTTTTTAATTTAGGTGGGAATGCATTTTATTACAGATATTTCTATAGTTTAATTTCACAAGTTACTTTTTATTATAGTCTATGCAGTTTTAAAATGATCTTATTTGTCATGTGTATTATTCTTGTGTCTTGTACTAATTTAGAATTATAGCCCAGAGCGGTATTCACAATTCTTCTTGTTGGTATAACAAGTTTCCGCTATATGGAGGAAGAACTTAGTTTTTTATGTACAGAACCTGATGTAAAGATGACACTTCCTAGAATGCAGCCCACAAGAACAAGGTTCATGTAGACATTCAGTCAGCAAGCAATGCTGGGGGAATTGAGCTCTGAAGCTGACAGACTTGTTAATACAGCTCTAGTCTATAACACAGACTGTAATTCAGGATCAGTACAAGATAAGTACAGTGGTTCCTAAAGTTACAATATTAATTGGTTCCAGGACGACCATTGTATGTTGAAACCATTGTAAGTTGAGTAATTGGTTCCAAACCCCCAAAATGTCATCCAAGATAAGAAAAAAATGAAGATTTAAGATAAATAAGCAGATAACTAAGACAGATGAAACAAGTCCTTACATATAACGGTCAGGAATAGCTGCTAACTAGTAAGGCTACTTTCACACTAGCGGCAGGCCTGATCCGGCAGGTGAAGGGTGCTGCCGGATCAAGACTGCCGCAGCAACATGTGTGGAGCCGGAACTGCGCTCCGGCCCCACACATGTCACACAGTACATACATACACACACACACACATATACACAGACAAATACACATACATACTTACATGCTCCCGGCAGGTCTCCAGAGCGTGTATGTGGTGACGGATCCGTCATGAACTCCATTGAAAGTCAATGGAGGGTGGATCCGGTTACCATTGTGGTCACACCAGACGGATCCGCCCCCATTGACTTGCATTGGGGGTCATTCCGGATCCGTCTTGGTGCGGATGCCTGGACCGGAGAGCAAACCGCAGCATGCTGCGGTTTGTTCTCCGGTCTGAAGACGGAACGGAATGCTTTCAGGAGCATTTCGTTGTCTTCAGTTCTATTTTGTCCCCATTGACAATGAATGGGGACAAAACTGAAGCGTTTTATTCCGGTATTGAGCCCCTATGACGGAACTCAATACCGGAATTTTAAAACGCTAGTGTGAAAGTAGCCTAAGTAAACCAGCTATTTTACCAGAGAAGTGGCCTTGATTGGTTGGATCAGAGAAGTTGTATGTTGAGTCTGGTTTCAACTTATGATGGGTCAGAAAAGACCATTGTATGTTGAAAATATTCTATCATGAGGCCATTGTATCTTGAAGGATCACTGTATTGTAATGCATGTACAAAGTTACAGGTGGTGTTCAGGAGTGGATATATATAAGCTATATTAATAAATTTAGATTTTTTTTTTAATGAAGACCTGTACCTCACACATTTGCAGTGTCGGACTGACCCACTAGAGTACCAAAGATACCCCTGTGGGCTCAGGTTCTGATACCATAGTGGGCCCCAAAGGTCCAGGAGAAAAATAAAACATTTGGAGCTGCCTTTGAAGACAAAACATTGCCAGTAGGGTCTGTTTCTTTGAATCAAAACCTATTAGATCTTATTGATGATATGGGGTTAGCCCCCGAGAATATTTTCCTCTGGTGGGCCCAAGGAACTTCAGTCCGACCCTGGTCATTTGAACACAAGACCCTTTAGAATGCCATAGCGTGAATCAGATTGCAGTTCTGTCTTGCCAAACACTTATATCTTCTATACAGCAATATGCCCCTTGCATAACATCACTGGAGTTCCTCATTGTGGATCAAAATGATGTCCTAAACTTCTAAGCCTTGGAAATCCGATTGTTATTACTGAAGAGCCATGGTGATGGTTGGGGTTTAGAATTTAGATTTACAGGGCAAGTGCACCATAAGCCACCAGGGTTCACTTCACTTAAGTGGCATTTTCCATCTTAACGCGGTTGTTGTTCTGTAAAAAGTGAATCTTGTTGGGTGTGTGGAGCACCTTCGAGTTAGCGGTGATAACATCCTTCTTTAGTAGTTATTTCAAGAGTTCACAGCTGTTCCCGTATAGATAAACCCTATTAGATAGGATTACCAGAGCTCTTGAGTGTGGTGTGGCTGTGTCCTGCTACTGATTCCTCCCTCACAAAGACAGGGCCAGAGGCTGAAAAACCTGTCCCTCTGGAACCTACATGCATTTCACCAAAGATGTCGTCCAGTGTAACTTGGAGGAGCAGTTGGAATCTGGAAATAAGGACAACAAATGGACAGCTGAGAATCCTGACCTCTATGGCAAGCTATGCAGATATAGGCATTAGCATTGAGAACAAGAGAAATCCTTAAAATGTTTTATGGTGTCCACAGAGAGGTGCTATCTTTGGGGAGATACATCTGGGATGAGTGTCATGCTAAACATTCTCCATGTTGGGAAGCATTAAATCATTCTAGTTAATAATTAACTGCTCACTATGGACACATAGCTTGGACAAATTTGATGCCAAAGCCTAAACTATGAAAACTAGTCTAAAGTTGGCCATACACATTCAATAGCTGTGGGCTCATTTGGCCGACAGCTACCTCGCCTGAATCCACCATACACATGCATCTTTGACTTCATGTGTTTTCTCTAGGGTTAGAGAAAATGCCGGTTATACACATTAGATATGTATCGGCCAAACCCACCGATTTTAGTGGGTTCAGCCAACCATCTATTGTGTAAGACGTTCTCCCAACTATCGCCCAACAATTGATATCGGGGGGAAATAAGGATTGGAGATGTTTCAATGCCCAAATTTTTTTTTAGTGGGGAGGATGTCTCCCCTCTCACATTCACTATATATGCTGGCTTAACCAAGCATGCATATACAGTGGGGAAAAAAAGTATTTAGTCAGCCACCAATTGTGTAAGTTCTCCCACTTAAGAAGATGAGAGAGGCCTGTAATTGACATCATAGGTAGACCTCAACTATGAGAGACAAAATGAGAAAACAAATCCAGAAAATCACATTGATTTTTAAAGAATTTATTTGCAAGTTATGGTGGAAAATAAGTATTTGGTCACATACAAACAAGCAAAATTTCTGGCTCTCACAGACCTGTAACTTCTTCTTTAAGAGGCTCCTCTGTCCTCCACTCATTACCTGTAGTAATGGCACCTGTTCGAACTTGTTATCAGTATAAAAGACACCTGTCCACAACCTCAAACAGTCACACTCCAAACTCCACTATGGTGAAGACCAAAGAGCTGTCAAAGGACACCAGAAACAAAATTGTAGACATGCACCAGGCTGGGAAGACTGAATCTGCAATAGGCAAGCAGCTTGGTGTGAAGAAATCAACTGTGGGAGCAATAATTAGAAAATAGAAGACAAACACGACCACTGATAATCTCCCTCAATCAGGGGCTCCCGTGGGGTCAAAATAATCACAAGAACTGTGAGCAAAAATCCCAGAACCACATGGGGGGACCTAGTGAATGACCTGCAGAAAGCTGGGAACAACAAAGGCTACCGTCAGTAACACACTACGCCGCCAGGGACTCAGATCCTGTAGTGTCAGACGTGTCCCCCTGCTTAAGCCAGTACATATCCGGGCCGTCTGAAGTTTGCTAGAGAGCATTTGGATGTTCCAGAAGAGTATTGGGAGAATGTCATATGGTCAGATGAAACCAAAGTAGAACTGTTTGGTAGAAACACAACTCGTCGTGTTTGGAGGAGAGTGAATGCTGAGTTGTATCCAAAGAACACCATACCTACTGTGAAGCATGGGGGTGGCAACATCATGCTTTGGGCTGTTTCTCTTTAAAGGGACCAGGACGACTGACCAGTGTACATGAAAGAATAAATGGGTCCATGTATCGTGAGATTTGCAGTGTAATCCTCCTTCCATCAGCAAGGGCATTGAAGATGAAACGTGGCTGGGTCTTTCAGCATGACAATGATCCCAAGCACACCGCCAGGGCAATGAAGGAGTGGCTTCGCAAGAAGCATTTCAAGGTCCTGGAGTAGCCTAGCCAGTCTCCAGATCTCAACCCCATAGAAAACCTTTGGAGGGAGTTGAAAGTCCGTGTTGCCGAGCAACAGTCCCAAAACATCACTGCTCTAGAGGAGAACTGCATGGAGGAATGGGCCAACATACCAGCAACAGTGTGTGCCAACCTTGTGAAGACTTACAGAAAACGTTTGACCTCTGTCATTGCCAACAAAGGATATATAACAAAGTATTGAGATGAACTTTTGTTATTGACCAAATACTTATTTTCCACCATAATTTGCAAATAAATTCTTTAAAAATCAGACAATGTGATTTTCTGGATTTGTTTTCTCTTTTTGTCTCTTATAGTTGAGGTCTACCTATGATTGTCAATTACAGGCCTCTCTCATCTTTTTATGTGGGAGAACTTGCACAATTGGTGGCTGACTAAATACTTTTTTTCTCCACTGTATGTATGGGAGAATCGGGAGAGACAACTGTTGGCCAACAACTATCTCATGCTGCAGCCATAGACTTCAGATATTTATCTGCAGACCATTGAAAGATCCAACTAAATCTGAGAGATCTGCTGACAATCTGGTATCTGTGGTGCTCATACACATTAAGATGACCATGTACTATAGATGTTCTGCTAACCATCGGCATCTTTTATGATAGGACTAAGCATAACAGATTCTGACCAATGGCAGATATCTGTCCAAAAGCTGATCTGCTATGATTGATCTTTTTTGGCCTTTGTCAGCTGCTGTAGTCATTCTAACAACAGCTCTGCATCCTATCAATGGAAGGCCACACTAGGCTAGACTAGGCTGATCACTGCAGAAATCAGTGATTGTCATCCAAGACGACTACTTTCAGCAACCATGAACGATGAGTCATTCAGAAAATGGTGGTCTGAAATCCCCATAATATGCCAGTTTAAGATTAAAAGCTGATGCTACGAAAGTGGACTGGATCAGCTAATGATCTGCAGATAAATATCTCATGTCTATAGCCAGGTTACTGCTATTCCTGGCCATTCCCATTAGATGTATTTCGGCCAAACCTATCAATTTTGATAGGACTGGCCAACATTTAATGTATATGGAGGCCTCGCAACTCTCCCCCTACAGCAGATGTTAGAGGAGATACAGATTTGGCAGCTGGATTACAGCTTGCCTGATCCTTTTGTTCTTGGGAAGACAAGCCACTGCCAGTGAAGCATGCATGTGTATGGGGGAATTGGGAGTGATGACTGTCGAGCATTGGCCCACAACCAATGTATGTGTATATCCAGCCTAACATTCATAGTGATGAGAATACCTGTAATCTAATTGACAACTAGGTTTTCATTAACTACTTGGAGTGTCACTTTAAAGGTGGCCATAACCGATAGACTGTGTGTGTATATGTGTGTATTGGTATGTCTGTATATATGTGTGTGTATGTGTGTCTGTGTGTGCATGTATCTAAATGCACGTATGTATATATGTGTTTATGTATGTGCATATATGTTTGTATGTGTGTATATATATGTGTGTGTATGTATGTATGTATGTCTATGAATGTATGTATGTAAATATGTATGTGTGTATATTTGTGTGTATGAGTGTGTATGTATGTGTGTCTATGAGTTTATGTATGTGTGTATGTGAGCATGTATGTGTATGTATGTGTGTGTCTATGAGTGTATGTATATGTATGCGTGTATATATACATGTATATGTGTATATATATATATATGTATGTGAGCATGTATGTGTGTTTGTGTTTATGTATATATGTATGTATGTGTGTATAAGTGTGTATATATGTGTGTGTATGTATGTATGTGAGCATGTATTTGTGTGCATATATATGTGTATCTATATTTGTGTGCGTCTAAATGTGTGTATATATGCGTGTTTGTACGTGTGTTTGTACGCGTGTTTGGGGGGGGGGTTATGGTGCAGCTCACAATTGCAGCACTAATGCACCAGAATCTGGACGCTGCCTTTTCCCAGCGGCACCATGTCTCATTTCTCTCTTTCAGAAATGTAATGTAATATAATTTTTTTTACAATGCAACCAGGTATTTTGTGCAATAATGATATAACCAGTAACACTTCCACTATGGCTGTCTCTTATACATTCAGTTGTAGGTTTGGACTGTAATGTGACCTTGACTTGGAGCAACACAGAAATCAATAGCATCCATAATGAATAGTGCAACGCATGGGGCTGACATTAACCTTCTACCTAAATGCAGTGGGGAATTCATTCTTTACATCGGCTTCAATAAAATAACGCTAAATAATCAGAACTTCACAGCTACACGTGTTCTGGAAGGGCATGGAAGGGAGAGGGGTAAAATTGCTGAACACATTTTAAAGGAGAACCCCCCCAGATGTGTTATATAAAGGGTGTGCAACTGATGCAAGAAAAGATTACAGTATATTACTAATAAGGGACTAAAGTTCCAGGTCCAAAGCCGGGGGCCCCTCTGGTCCAGTGTCGCTATGATAAAACTTCCTTTTCTTTGCTAAGTCTGTTCATAAGGGCATTATGTGTGTCCAACTCACCATTCGAATGAATGTTCACGTCATGAATGGCGCGTATGGAAGAAGCTATTTGGATGGTGATTTAGATATACAAACTGATGATTACACTATAACTTCTAGACCTCAGAACAAGACGTGTTATAATAGGGACGCTGAGGCACTGTAAGGCTTTAGGCTTGAACTTTATGCACTTATCACACTGATAAGTTATTATGTCAATTAATTTTTGTAGAGGGTCTGTTATACAACAATTGAAGTGGGAATCATTTTATTTTCAGACCTTTAGGCCAGACACACACAAGCGAGTTCAATAAGAGAAACTTGCAGCGTGTGCCAGTGTAAGTTCCCGTTCTGACCTAAGCTCCTATATATGACTATTCTTTATCATTTTTTTTAGATAAAAAAAAAATAGGTGGATGTTTTTCTGTATATAATTTATTGAAATCACTCCATGTATTGTGCTTTTTGTCCTGGCTCTTTAAGTTCCTGCCAATGGCGCCGAAAGCTATACAGTGGATGGAGCTAGAAGCAGACAGTTTCACAGTCCACTGTGTTGTGGACAGAGCCTTCTATACACTCTATAGTTTACGGCGCAGGCGGCTGCCTAGAAAAGCTGGCCATCAATATCTACAGTGCCTTGCGAAAGTATTCGGCCCCCTGGAACTTTTCAACCTTTTGCCACGTTTCAAGCTTCAAACAAAAAGACAATTAAATTTTGGTGAAGAATCAACAAGTGGGTCACAATTGTGAAGTGGAATGAAATTTATTGGATCATTTAAACTTTTTTTGTAATAATAAAACTGAAAAGTGGGGCGTGCAAAATTATTCAGCCCATTTACTTTCAGTTAAGAAAACTCACTCCAGAAGTTCATTGAGGATCTCTGAATGATCCAATGTTGTCCTAAGTGACTGATGAAGATAAATAGAATCCACCTGTGTGTAATCAAGTCTCCATATAAATGCACCTGCTCTGTGATAGTCTCAGGGTTCTGCATCATGAAGACCAAGGAACACACCAGGCAGGTCCGTGATACTGTTGTGGAGAAGTTTAAAGCCGGATTTGGATACCAAAAGATTTCCCAAGCTTTAAACATCCCAAGGTGCACTGTGCAAGCGATCATATTGAAATGGAAGGAGTATCAGACCACTGCAAATCTACCAAGACCCGGCCGTCCCTCTAAACTTTCATTTGAAACAAGGAGAAGACTGATCAGAGATGCAGCCAAGAGGCCCATGATCACTCTGAATGAACTGAAGAGATCTACAGCTGAGGTGGGAGAGTCTGTCCATAGGACAACAATCAGTCGAACACTTCACAAATCTGGCCTTTATGGAAGAGTGGCAAGAAGAAAGCCATTTCTCAAAGATATATTTATAAAAAGTCTCGTTTACAGTTTGCCACAAGCCACCTGGGAGACACACCAAACATGTGGAAGAAGGTGCTCTGGTCAGATGAAACCAAAATACAACTTTTTGGAAACAATGCAAAACGATATGTTTGGCGAAAAAGCAACACAGCTCATCACCCTGAAAACACCATCCCCACTGTCAAAACATGGTGGTGGCTGCATCATGATTTGGGCCTGCTTTTCATCAGCAGGGACAGGGAAGATGGTTAAAATTGATGGGGAGGATGGATGGAGCCAAATACAGGACCATTCTGGATGAAAACCTGTTGGAGTCTGCAAAAGACCTGAGACTAGGATGGAGATTTATCTTCCAACAAGACAATGATCCCAAACATAAAGCAAAATCTACAATGGAATGGTTCAAAAATAAACGTATCCAGGTCTTAGAATGGCCAAGTCAAAGTCCAGACCTGAATCCAATTGAGAATATGTGGAAAGAGCTGAAAACTGCTGTTCACAAACGCTCTCCATCCAACCTCAAAGAGCTCAAGCTGTTTTGCAAGGAAGAATGGGCAAGAATTTCAGTCTCTAGATGTGCAAAACTGATAGAGACATACCCCAAGCGACTTGCAGCTGTAATCGCAGCAAAAGGGGGAGCAACAAAGTATTAATGCAAGGGGGCCGAATAATTTTGCACGCCTCACTTTTCAGTTTTATTATTACAAAAAAGTTTAAATGATCCAATAAATTTCGTTCCACTTCACAATTGTGACCCACTTGTTGTTGATTCTTCACCAAAAATTAAAAATGTTATATCTTTTTGTTTGAAGCCTGAAATGTGGCAAAAGGTTGAAAAGTTCCAGGGGGCCGAATACTTTCGCAAGGCACTGTAAGTCCCAGAAAACCCCCTTTAGAACCCTTTCAAGTTTTTCTTAACAATCCGTATCCAGACGATATGGAATGAGTATCGGTGGGTGTCTTATCTCTGGGATCCCCTACGATGAGAACGAAGATTCTGTTTCCTCATATGAATGGAGCATCAGGCTATGCATGTGACTGTCCCTCCATTTTTTTCTCTATGGGACTGCTAGAGATAATTGAGCACTGAATGGACCAGCAACGAACATGCTTGATCTGTTGCTCCATTTGTATGAAGACACAGAATCTCGTGATCCGTGGGGGGTCCCAAGTGTTATACCCCCACCTATCTGATAGACCATCAATATCTAAGTCCCAGAAAACCCCTTTAAAACCATTTCAAGTTTTTCTTCACTTTTTCCCTATCCAGAGGACTGGGGATAAGTATCTGATCAGTGGGTGGCTTATCTCTGGGATCCCCACCGATCATGAGAACGAAGATTTCCTCATATGAATGGAGCATCAGGTTGTACGTGTGAATGCCCCTCCATTTTTCCCTTTGGGACTGCCACTGAATGGACCAGCAACGAACATGCTCGAAATGTTGCTCCATTTATATGAAGACATGGAACCCCCATTCTCTTGATCTGTGGGTGGTCCCAGGTGTCAGACCCCAAACCTTACTGATAACTTATCCTGAGGATAGACCATCAATATCTAAGACCCAGAAAAGCCCTTTTAGAACACTTTCAAGTTTTTCTTAACATTCCCTATCCAGAGTATAAGGAATAAGTATCTGATCGGTGGGTGTCTGATCGCTGGGATCCCCACTGATCACGAGAACAAGGACCCATTTCCTTATATGAATGGAGCATCAAGTTGAGCATTTGACTGCCCCTCCATTTTTCCTTTTGGGACTGCCAGAGACAGTTGAGCACTGAATGGACCAGCAACGAACATGCTCAACCTATTGCTCCGTTTATATGAAGACACAGAACCCCCAATCTCGTGATCGGTGTGCAGTCCCCCTCCGATCAGAAACTTTTCCACTATCCTGTGTAAAGGGCATAACTTTTTTGACCCTTTTGTCTAATCCGCAACTACCCCATTAATCTGAGTGATACTGCTTTGCATTTAGCCAATTATAATGTAATAAATAAAAATATCCATAGGGTGAGTTTAGTGATGATCACGTGTGCACATGGGTGAGAGATGGGTAATGAATCCTATAGCAGATCAGTGTGTTATGTGCACATGGGTGAGAGATGGGAACTCGAAGTGAATTCTATACCTGATCAGTGTGTTAGTAATGCCATGTGCAATGAATGGTATATGATTATTAACACTATGTGAGATGACCACAGACAGGAATATCTCATTAAGAGCTTAAAGGGATATCCAACCATTGTTTCTGGAGGAGGGGGAAGAGGCTAATGACTAATAAGCCAAGTACAAATCATTGCTGCAACAAGCCGCCTAATGCTTCTTCACCCAGAGGACGCAACCCCTGCGGCTAAGTGAAAAATGATTGATCTGTTTTGGTGATGAGTAAAACCACGTCGAAGGCAAAAGCGTTTTCTGATGTAAAATAAATCAGCAGTGGAATCAGTGCTCAAAATGTGACATATGTTCACATGTTTGGAACTGTATAGACTGTTAAAGAGATGGATCACCTTTCACAGGCATTGTATGAATATATGACATTACTAATAGTTCACTTATTGAGCAAGTTGTGGTTTGAGATGTAAACCCTTCAGTTATTAGGGGATCGCTAATACAACAGTTCCCTAATATTCATATACAAACAATATTGGAAACACAATAAGAATTGGAAAAAACTGACAGTGGGTTTTCAAGAGTAATTCTGCATATTGACCTCAATATACGTAGTACATAATAAAATTCTTTGATTTACATATCTTGCTCGGTTCTAAGTAATAGTCCACAGCTGTATTCACAATTGTGCAGTTTTTTTACTGGAACAGCTTATGACAAGCACACCTTTAGTAGCTTAGATGAGCTTGTATATACAGTGCTTTGTTGTGTTGCATTCTTGGATAGATACAATACTTTACATTAAAGGAGTTTTCTGGGCTTTTAATATTGATGCCCTACCAAGGTCACCAAATGTAAGATCGACGGGGGTCCGACACCTGGCACCCCGACGATTAACTGTAGTAGGAGATGGCGCACGCAGAGTGCACATGCCGTCTCCATTCTTTCTTCCTGTTCTCTGCTGCTTTGCCATCAATATTAAAAGCCCAGACAACCCCTTTAAAGTCTATGGACACCTATACACTGATTTTTGTTTATTGCCTAGTTACTTTCTAAGTGCAAATGTAAGCAATTTACAAAAAAAGTCTTCATTAAAAATTTCCTGCCATTTTCCTTTTGCAGAGTATGTGTAAGTCCTTCACCTAGAAGGCAGAGCTGTTGATTCTCACATAAATCGGTCAGAGTACTGCTCCTGTTTCTGATGGCTTTCTCTGAAGGTTATAGATTGAAACTTAGTGCAACATATTTGGTTTACTCAAGGTGTCCACTACCATATGTAAAAATCAAATCGAAGGTGTCCATTTTGTTAAATTTTGCCTGGAATAAAGATGTCACTTATCAGAATACAAATCAGTACAGCAAGTTCCGTGCAAACAATGAGCCAGCAGGGCATGCTGGATAATTTCAACTCAGAAGTCTGCAGAATTATGAATGCAGCTGTGGAATAGTATAGGCTCTGGAATATAGCTACAGAGGGTGCAAATGAAGAATCATGCCCCAGGGCCCAAAGGTGACAAATGCAAACTGAACAGGGATGCATGGTCGTATAAACGATCAGTTGTCCCTATACACTCAGCATGCTATGATGATCGTTCCATTTAAACAGAACCTATACAAGTGCCATCAACATGCCATGTCACCAACCTGTACTTGTTACGGGCAAGAAATCTGCCCTTGAAAGGGATCCTAATGTGTTTATAGAATTGCTCAACTTTTTAAAGTGATCCTTCAGTTCAAGAAAAAAAAATTTCACTGGGGGATGAACAGAACACTTACCTAGTGACCTCTTTGAGTAGATCTTTTCAGCTGCAGATCCACTGATTCCGGGGCTCCTCTTCTGTCATCCAAGATGGCCGCACCGCTTCTCAGACTATCTGATGCACACAGTGGATTGGTGGTCTAAGACACTTTCTGCTTTTCCAGCGCTGCTCATGGATTGGCCAGTACTGGCCAATCTGAGTGGAGAAGAAAATGTCTTGGACTACCAAATGCACAGTGTGCATGAGATAGTCTGAGAAGTGGTGCTGCCATCTTGGATGACAGAAGAGGAGACCAAGAACTGGTGGATCTGCAGCTGAAAAGATGAACAAGCACCAGCTAAGTGTACTCTTGATTCATCATCCGGTTCCATAAAAAAAAAAAAAAACATTAACTAGGGAACGAACAGAACACTTGTATGATGACCTCAGACCTCCTTTTCATCTATTTAGTTGCAGATCCACCAATTCTCAAGCTTCACTTCTGCCATACAAGATGGCCACACCGCTTCTCAGGGGTGGATTGGCCATAGATCTTACAGAGAAATTTCCCGGTGGGCCAATGCCCAGGGGGCCACCTGTGCCCTCCTCAAGGCTGGCCAGTGGAAGTTTTTGGGGATGTATGTTGTGCTGCTGCAGTATTTAGTGATGGACTGTGGTATTTGGCTCTGTTGGGGTGGTATAATGTACCACATTATGGTATTGCTTGCCTTCCATCAATTTGGACCCAACTACAAAACGTGGCTACTTTTAGTATTTTTTCCAGGGCCACTTTAAGTTCGCAATCCGCCCCTGCCGCTTCTCATTCATCAGTAGCCCAGACTACTTCCTACTTCTCCAGCCCTGACCTTGGATTGTCCAGCACTTGTCAAGTGACCACTTCTGGCCAATCGGAGGGCAAAAGGAAGTGTCTTGGACCAGGTAGTCTAAGAAGCCCTGTGGACATCAGGGATGGCAGAAGTGGAATCCAGGAAATGACGAATCTGCTGATGAAGAGATGAAAAGGAGGGCACCAGGTAAGTGTTCTGTTCATTCCCCAGTTAATGTTAATTTTATTTTTTGAGCTGAAGGGTTGCTTTAAGTAGATTCCATCTATAAACTGTACAATTGTGGCCGTTTTCTTTATCAGTCATGACAGCTATTGATATCACAGTACAACTGCTTACTTAAGGAGATAGGACTTAAATGTAGCATGGATATGGGCCAATAAACCCTCTTTTTCAACAGGAGTGCTACATTTATTTTTTTTTGCATATTGTGTTGGACCTCTGATCAAGATCTAGAACGTGGCACCCATCCACTCTTATTCTTAATTTAGGAGTGCTGCCTTTTTCTAATTAGTGTTGCATTGGCTCATTACTTACTGTTCCACCATTGAGGACAACCGCCATCTCAGTAGGCTGATACACGTTACTTCTGAAGGGTGCACTGGGTCTGCTTCCTAAACTTCCATTGCGAAATCCCCCAGACCGCATGGCTTCATGAAACAGAGATAACACATGGATTAGTTTTCTGGAAGTATACAGTTACTTAGCAGCTGAACGAGAAGCCTTGTCTCCATGCTTAATCGATTACGCCACAACCTGTATGACCTAACCACAAGTTTCTTATCTTTCGGAAGCAAATAACAAATTCCTTTAGTAAATTCTTAAATGAGTTTTGCCATAAACCAGTTTTCACTCTAAAGTTTATATTTCATAGATTACTCTAGCTCCCATTCCTCCTTGGATTTTTTTTTTCAAATTTACCTCATTTGCAGTTTTCTCTTATCCTCCATGCTTGAATCCTACTTCCTGGTTTGTCATGTGACCGCTGTCCCATCATGATTTAGACTACATTCACATAAAAAAATGGTCATGAAGAATGGACACACTGGTGGGGGAGATTTAGGAAAACTGGTGTAAAGGAAAATTATTTTAGTTGCCCATAACAACCAATCAGATTCATCCTTTCATGTTTCAGAGTTCCTTTTGGAAAATGAAAGGTGGAATCTGATTGGTTGCTATGGGCAGCTAAGCCAGTTTTCCTTTACACCACTTTTGATAAATCTGCCCCATAATGCTTTGTGGTACAATTCCGATCAACCACTATAATTGTAATACTCCATGGATCCTCACCTTGTAGCACAAATCAGTAACGCTGAGATAGGTATGCTACAGTCAAAGCTACACTGTAGAGGGAGATTTATCAAAATTAGTGTAAAGGCTTAGTTGCCCACAGCAACCAATCAGATTCAACCTTTCATTTTCCAAAGGAGCTCTGAAAAATCAAAGTTGGCATCTGAGTTTTCCTTTACACCAGTTTTGATAAATTTTTTAAGTGTCTTTAAAAACTGAATGGACTACTACCATAGGCCAACAAGGACTGTGTGACCCAGCCACAGCCCTGACGACCAAACGCCCTTTCCTTCAGGGCCACCCTTAGCCACAGGGCTTTGGTTCTTAAAGAGGACCTGCCACCTCTCCTGACAGGTCTTGCATCCCCCATAAAATACTAATTCAGGAGCATCTATCCTTATGGCTCTGTGTTGTGCCATTACTGTATTATTCCTGCTGCCATATAGTGCAAACATAATACTGCCATATACAGTCCACGTAGTACCACAATACAATAATACTCCCTTAAAATAGGCATATAATAATTTGGACATACTAAAATACTGCATAAAAACTCCCAAATGATACCACCATACACTGCTGTGTGTTTTTTTTTGTTTGTTCCTGTGCTTGGGGGAGCCTTATCAAACAAGGAACCTTAGGCAACTGCCCAGTTTGCTAATCCCTAAGAAATACCCTGAATGGAGATGTTGATACCCAAAAGTAGATGTGTGAACCTGTACAGGCGACCCACAAACCAGTCCTTCTTTCCTACAAGTCAACCTTTAGGCACTCCAGTCCGGAGATGGAAAGTGTGGTGGACGATATTGACCCCTCTTCTATGGACACCTCTAATAGGTGACTATAAGTAATAATACTAAACAACACAAACATTTGATGACTCCATAAGGTGAGATAGCCTTGTATAAAATCAGGATATTTAGTATTCTTGTAAAAGGCACAAAAATCCCTGTACAAGGAGGATACAAGGGTATCCTAGACAGTTTTAGAGGAGGCTTTTAGGCTGGCAGCACAGAATATTGGACAGCAGTTTGCAGACTCCCAGAGACGCTCCGTTCTGGAGGAACTGCAGTAATGATTTTGTCTGTCAGCTTTAATGGCCATCAAATGATTTCTATTACGACCTACAAATTAAATGGACGGCTCTGAAAGTTCTTAAAGGTAAGAGTCTGGAGGCCGAAGAGATAAAAGCCTCCTGGTCATGCCGTCCTGTGCTAGTGTGCGGCCATTAACCCTTATTATGCTGGTTATATTGGGAGTTGATTTTGTTTTACATTGTAGAAGAATTTTTTGTACATTTCTGCCAACACGACCGTTGGATGTTTGCAGTTTGCAAATTACGGATCTGCAAACACGGATACCGACTGTGTGCATTCCGCATTTTGCGGAACGGCTGGCCCCTAATAGACCAGTCTTCTCCTTGTCTGTAATGCGGAACATCCATGCAGACATACAGACAAGGAATGCACAGGGAGGCATTTCCGTTTTTTGTCTTTTTGTGGCCCCATTGAAGTGAATGGTTCCGCCTACCACCAAAAAAACGGAACGAACATGGAAAAAAAATACGTTCTTATATTTCACAGCGCTCATTCACAGACAGAGGTGTAACTTCTAGGGGTTGTCTCATTTTAGCAAAAGGCATTTATCATGTAGACAAAGTGAATACAAGGCACTTACTAATGTATTGTGATTGTCCATATTGCTTCCTTTGGCAGCTTGATTCATTTGTCCATCACATTATACACTGCTTGTTTCCATGGTTACGACCACCCTAAAATCCTGCAGTGGTGGTCGTGCTTGCACATAGAAAAAAGCGCCAGCCTCTCTGGTGGCAGGGACTGTGGGAGCGCACATAGGCACACATGCGCAGTAGCTCCTGTAAACTCCACCTCGTATCTGTGCTGCAGTGGTGGTCGTAACCATGGATACGAGCAGTGTATAATGTGATGGAAAAATGAATCAAGCCAGCAAAGGAAGCAATATGGACAATTACAATATATATATAAGTAAGTGCTTTGTATTAACTTTTTCTACATGATAAATGCTACTTACTGAAGTGAGACAACCCCTTTAAATATCTCTGCACCCCAGTGCAAAATGAGCAACTTGTCCTCCATTAACCAAGCATCACTTATAATACTGATGTCATTGGGTGGTAGACAAAGCCTTTGAGCCATTGCTGCTGCTACCTCTGCACCCCCTACACTATCTCAATATCACATGTACAAAGACTAAGGGGGCACTTAACCTGTTTTTATTTTGAAGCAAATTTCCTAAATCAAAAAAGGAGCATCTAGGGAGGCAGCCCTGACATATGGTGGTTTCTCTTGCCGCTCAGGTCCTTTTATGGCTGCAGAAATCTGCTTTAACAACTTTGACTTCTTTTGTCCCGGTGTTAAGCCTCATTCACACGTCAGGGTTCCACATGCGTGTGCTGTCCGTGTTCTCCACGGTCAGCACACGTACCTATTTATTTTAATGTATTCACACATCAGTGTTTTACAATGGTCTGTGGGTCCGTGCTTTTAGCAAGATGCATGCCCTATTTTGTCCGTGTTCATGCATCCATCACGCCCATTATAGTGTATGGGTCCGTGAAAACCACAGATGCAACACGGATTTCATCCGTGTTTCATGGATCATTAGAAAGAGATGCTTTGAAAATTATTTTTCAGCTGTTCAGTGTCAGTGAAACACGGATGACACACAGACAGCAAAAACAGACACACGGACCCGACACGGATCCATCATGGACATCTTCACAAAGGCATCACTGACCACTTTTTCACGGATTTAAGCACGGACGTGTAAATGAGGCTTTATACTAAATGCAGGAGACAAATGACATATGCACTGAGTAAAACCTTGATGAATTGTAAGATGCATGTTGAAGCTGATGGAGCCCCAGTAGACAAAGCTTCAGAAGCCCTGATCTATCGCATGCACTCCTATAGGTTCTGGGTTATCAAATTTTTTATCACTTAAAGGGGTTTGGCCACACTTGGGGAACTTTCAGTTCTTCCCCACCCCCTACACACTCATTGACATGACACATGGGGGATTCATCACCGCTGCGGCCAGTCATTGGCTGCGGTGGTGCATGTAACAGGATGTTGACAAATGGGACTGCGGAGCCTCAGTGGCAGTGGGAGACCAAAGGAGCAGGAATGGGGAGCCGGTAAGTATGATTTCCTCCACAAATCAAGCCGAAATGCCCTTGAACTGGGACACCTCTTTTAAGGGGTTATTCCCATCTGGACATTTATAACATATCCACAAAATATGACATATCTGATCTGATATAGGTCCTAGACTAGATAGGTACTAGAACCACACCTATCTCAAAAACAGCTCTCCATCAATTTCTAGCCTGTTTACTCTGCCCATAGAAGTAAATGGAAAAAGCTGTGCCTCACCGGCGAGAAGGGGAGGAGGGTTTCTTTCTGGACTTTTAGAGCTATCTAAAGCTATCTTGTGGAAATGGCTTAAATGTCCAAAATGAGAATAACCTTTTAAGATCCATTCACATGAAACAATAACCAGTAAGTAAACTGGGACATCCAATTCACAGTTGAAAGGCTATGTGCACCTTTGCAGACAGATTTTATGGCAACTTTAAAAAAAAAAAAAAACAACAAAAAACAACAACTTTGCAAATAGTCTTGATTTAGAAATTAAAGGGGTTCTCCAAGTTAAATTTATTGATGACCTATCCTCAGGATAGGTCATCAATATCAGATCAGCGGTGGTCTGACACCCGACACCCCCGCCGATCAGATGTTTGAAGAGGAGGCGCATGCCGTACCAGCGCTGCCTCCTCTTCATTGTTTACACGCTAGCCATCAATAAATTTAACTTGGAGAACCCCTTTGTGTATACAGTTCATATGCAGATCTATGTATCTCCATGGAGACAGACTACAAATAAACCCTTTGCAGTCATGGGCTTCTTTACGCCCATTGATCAGGAGCCATTTACTGTAATGAATTAAAGAGTTTTTGTAATATCAAATATAAGTGACCAGTCCCACTTACCTGCATTGTGTTCATCCATGGAAAAAGCTTTATTTTCCATGTAGCTACGAGGCAGCTGAATATCTTCCTCAAAAGGTGTTTCTCTCATACGAGGCTGGGACGTATCAAAATAATTTGTTGTGTTTTCTTGTGGTGCTGGTAGAATGGTACAATGGACCTCTATGATGGCATGGAAGATGAGAAACACCCATCCACTCGCGATCAGGGCAATGGCCAAGGTAGGATCATTCCACTGGTCTTTTTTCTTCAGTTCGTTGTTACCATAAAGATACATAGTCATCCAAGCGACCCATATTAAGACAGAAAGAAAAGTTGTAATAATAAGGCATATTCCGTTTTTTTTCCATTTCTGAAATTTTCCACACAGTGTGAAAAGCGAGAGACCCAAGGTAACCACTAAGAGAACCATGACATAAATTAAAACCATGACAAAATCCATTGGCTCGTAGCTGCAGGCCATCTTCTTGTCCCTAACGACTGTTAAGATAATCCATTCGGTAGCAATAATGACTTGAACCAACATCAGACATATAACCATTCCAACCAGATGGCAGCCTGATGGGCTCTTGCCATGCCGGACGAGCTTACGGATCCTCCAGGCTTGAGCAAGCAGACATGAGAAACAAAGGGAAAATAAGACGCCCCACAAGAACCTTCTAGTGGAGCAGATCGCTTCGTCTTCTTGTATGATGAATGCAAAAGCTAAGCCAAACAATCCAAGAGTTCCAAGAAGAAAAAGGAAATGTATTCCCAAAGGGCTTTTCTTCTCCTTCTCTGTGATGAAAGGGAGTCTTACCAATAAGATCAACATAAGAAGCAAGGTTGTAAGGACACCTGCTCCAGCCACAGCCTCCACAACTATCCCCCAGATGGCATCCAGGTCACAAAGGTATACGTAGCGTGGAAAAATGTCCAGGCCACAGCCTCTCGACGTTGTCGAATTTTCAGAAGATCCATAGCCAATCACGAAAAAGAGGAGCAGGACAACAGCTGGGTGGGTTTTCATGTTTCTACAAAAGAAATTAATTGGTTAGGGTTGGCTATGCACTTACAATTACAATTTATTATCCTCTGTAAGGAAGTGAGGTCTGGAACACAGGGCAGGTAGGGAATGTGTGATCTGGTACACAGGACAGGAAGGGAAGGTGTGATCTGACACAGAGGATAGGTAAGGGAAGGGTGGTCTAGTACACAGGAAAAGTAGAAATTACAATTTATTATCCTGTGTAAGGAAGTGAGATCTGGCACATAGGACAGGTAGGGAAAGAGTGGTCTGACACACAGGAAAGGTAAGGATGGTGTTTTGGCAAATAAGACAGGTAGAAAAGATGTGGTCTGACAGATAGGACAGGGTGGTCTTGCACATAGGACAGATAAGGAAGGGTGTTCTGGTACACAGTGCAGATAGGAAAGAGTGGTCTGGCACATAGGACATGTAGGGAAGGGTGGTCTGGTATACAGAAAAGGTAGGGAAGGAGTGGTCTGGTTAATACACAGGACAGGTAGAGAAAGTGTGATCTGATACATATGACAGGTAGGGAAGGTGTGTTCTAATACATACGACAGGTAGGGAAGGTGTAGTCTGGTACACAGGACAGGTAAAGAAGGTGTGGTCTGGACATAGGATGGGTAGGGAAGGTGTAGTCTGGAACACAGGACAGGTAGGGAAGGTGTAGTCTGGACATAGGACAGATAGGGACGGTGTGATCTGATACATAGGACAGGTAGAGAAGTTCTGGACATAGGACAGGTAGGGAAGGTGTAGTCTGGAACACAGGACAAGTAGGGAAAGTGTAGTCTGGACATAGGACAGGTAGGGAAGCTGTAGTCTGGGCATTGGACAGGTAGTGAAGGTGTGGTCTGGACATAGGACAGGTAGGGACGGTGTGGTATGGACATAGGACAGGTAGGGACAGTGTGGTATGGACATAGGACAGATAAGGAAGATTTAGCCTGGTACACAGGATAGATAGGGAAAGTGTAGTCTGGACATAGGACAGGTAGGGAAGCTGTAGTCTGGACATAGGACAGGTAGGGACGGTGTGGTATGGACATAGGACAGATAAGGAAGATTTAGTCTGGTACATAGGATAGATAGGGAAGGTGTGATCTGATACACAGGACAGGTGGGGACGGTGTGGTCTGGCATAAATGAAAGGTAGGGACAGTGCCGGCTTGCACACAGGTTTCTTTCTTATATTTAGCTCACTTTAGAAAAGCCTAAATTTCACAATAGTTTTAACAGAATATTCAGATATTCAGAGGCATTTTCTGTGGATATATACTTCACATTAGGACCATCCCCACCATTAGACACCCTGTTCTCCCCTTATGTACTACAGATAAAGTATTGTATTTTGTCACAAAACCACATCATACTGTCACCAGATTCACACTGAAGTGGCGTGGAGAGAGTCACCATGTACCACTTATGGATTCCTCTTGAGGTTAGAGTAGTTCACATTCCTTGCAAAGTTGCAAGTGTCTTTTCATGCACAGAATGCAAAGAACAAAGAAATGTTATCCCATTCTCTGGAAATTTTAAAACACCTACTTAAGATAGCTTGATAAGTTATCTTTCAAAATATCTTCCTGAAGAGGCCTTCAAGCTCAAAATGTGGAATGTGCTTTTGCTATCCTGTGGACTGCTAATAAGTTCTCATTCTGAGACAATCCCTTAAAGAGGTTATACCATGGCTGATGTGAAAAATGAGAATCAGACATCATACAGTACACGATAATATTTTTCTAACAAAGCTAGAACCAGCCCTGTACCTCACATGGATCCATAAATCTCCACATTCATTGCTCCAAATGCTAGGTTCTCTTCAGGCTAGCACCTTGGGAGTGTGGCCCTTCTTCTGCAGCTCTCTCTATCACAGCTCAGGGGGAGTGTCCTTTCTCATGCTGCTCTCTCACTGTAAGGCCTTGTCCACATTTCCGTTTTCACTGACGTGTGCTGTCTGTATTTTCCACGTACAGCACACGTACCCATTGATTTAAATGTGTCTATTCACATTTCAGTATTTTTTTACTGACCGCGGGTCAGTAAAAAACATTATGGGGACATGCAATACATTGATCCGTGATGTGGACCAAGCATGCCCATTGAAGTCTATGGGTTTGTGAAAATCACGGACACAATATGGATGGCATCCGTGGTACGTCTGGTTTTCACTGAAGACTAATAGGAGATTCTTTGAAAATTAATTTTCAGCTAAGCAACATCAGTGAATTACAGATGACACACAGATGGTAAAAACGGACACACAGACCAACCACGGATCCTTCATGGACATCTTCACTGATGAAACACGTACGCTTTTTTTCACCGACGTGTTACTGAGTCGGAAATGTGGACAAGGCCTAACGATCAGTATATATGGTTAGCAGTTGAATCACGAAAATGAGCATGTGCGACCACCTCAGTAGGTGGACGTGCACATTACTACACAGATTAAACACCAGCGGACACCAGTATAATAAAATAAAGAGAACATCTCACAACTAGAGTATTTTTGTAACAGGAAATAACAAAAGTCATTCCTTTTTCATGCTCAATTATATTTAAATAGAATATATTTAGTCATGACACCCTCCCTTTAAAGTCTGTGTATGTCCTGAACCGACGCCTGATGCGCTTGCCGTGTTTCCACCATCCAGTAAGGGTTACTGAAGACCTTTAATAAATGGCTTAAAAACAACAGCCACTATTACATGCCACGACGAACCTCCTCCTCCTTTACAATTTTCAAATGAATAATACATACGGTAAAGTGTGATGATTCTTTTACAGACTACGTGGTTTCCGGAGACCGTTACTCAGGCCATCAGTAATAGCTGCACAGATTACATTTCTCACATCTCAGACCAATAATTACCAATCACAATGAAAGCAAAACATTGTAAAACTAGTTACCAAAAGCTTTTGCGTTAAGCACATTTTATTACAGCTTATTTTTCTTTTAACCATTTGCGTTCTTCTTGTTCTAGGTCCTGAGCCACACAGAATCTGCAGACCTAGGCCATACCTAGGCTATCTTTTACCTGGTATAAAGCTTCATTTTACCACTCTCACCCTATATCTAAGTACCCGGGCCCAGGCAACGTTGCTTGCTGGCGCTCGACCCCAGGTGCACATTCTCAGTTGTTTCCCCTTGTTACATCCCTGCAGAGAAAGGAGGGTAGAAATGCTAATTTATTCTAATAACTTAAAAAATTCATTTCGATCCAAATTTAATGGGAAGACGGAGTGTTGCCATTAAAGGGGTTGTCTGAGTGATTAATACTGATGACAGTGAGCCTCCTTGCAGATTATCAAACACAGTGCCATCCAATGTATAGTGGCTGTACATGGTATTACAGCTCATCCCTATTCACTTGAATGGGAGTGAGCTGCACCTAGGCCATGACTGATGAACGGGATGTCACTGGCCTAGGAAGAGGGCGCAGAGCTCACCAGAGAGCCAAAACAGTTGGTTGTAGGGGTACCAGGAGTCAGACCTGTACTAATCAGATAGGTCATCAGTATTAAACACTCAGAAAACCCCATTTAAAGGACATCTGTCAGCAGGTTTGTACCTATGACACTGGCTGACCTGTTGCGCTTGGCAGCTGAAGACATCTGTGTTGGTCCCATGTTCATATGTGCTCGCATTGGTGAAAAAAAAGGAAATTTTAATATATGCAAATGGACCTCTAGGAGCAATGGGGGCGTTGCCTTTACACCTCGAGGTTCTGCTCTATCTGCCCCCACACACCCACTGCACTTTGATTGACAGGGCAGGTGTGATGACGTTTACACTGTCCAAGTACAGAGGGTGCAGCAGCTGCACAGAGAGCTGAGCCTCTAGGTGTAATGGTAACGCCCCCGTTGCTCCCAGAGGCTCATTTGCATATATTAAAACATCATTTTTCTCAGCAATACGGGCACATATGAACATGAGACCAACACAGATGCCTTCAGCTGCCAAGTGCACATGTAACAGGTCAGCCAGTGTCATAGGTACAAATCTGCTGACAGATGCCCTTTAAATGTTTAGGGGTGAGGGGGCACAAACTAGAATTCAGACCCTGAGAACCATGCACCACTAACTATTTGTGAAAGTTTTCTAAATTTCCTTATTCTAATCACGAAATCTTCTCGTGGGTAAACTATTTTAGCCCAGCGTTACCATGGAGACCCTCAGCGAAGACAAAACAAGATACAATGTGACAATACGTATCTCTAAATCTACTTCCTTTTTCTTCCTGAATTAGTTATCATCTGGAAGTGTGAAATCTTGCTTATTATGAATGAAGCGTTTAACATACGTGTTGTTTTATCACTGCCAGCCATAACACAGAACGTGTTACTCAATGGAATGACATTATTTTATCCGCAGGAAGCTAGTGGGCGCTATTGCACCCAACAGGCAATTTTTTATCTGGTTTGTCCTCTGAAAGGATTGGCTGAGTGAGATCACATGACCAGCAGCATGGCCCCCAAAGAGTCTCACGATTCCTCTCATCTAACTCAGTGTTTAGCATGCGCTCTCCTATGTAATGTATGCTATATTACAAAGGTATATGACCAGAGAGGCTTCTAGGGGAGAATATGGTGCAACATGGCAAAAAAAACAGGTTGCCTATGCCTTCAGCTTATGTAGCTTGTGTGCATGAGACAGGGGCGGATTGGGAACTAAAAGTGGCCCTGGAAAAAAAAAACATAAAAGTGGCCCTATGTTGTACGTAGGTCCAAACTGACAGAAGGTGGGGCAAATAATTAGGCAGGGCCAGCAATACTATAGTGCAGAGCAATATACTGCTTCACAGTATTCAACTGTATCACTGTCCTGAGTACATAGATACAGTTGAATTCAGGAGGACAACTGTGGCTGCTGGCCAGGGGCGAGGACTTGGGTGGCCCTCCTGGGCATCGGCCCACCGGGAAATTTCCCTGTAGAGTCTATGGCCAATCCGCCCCTGGCATGAGACCTCACCAAATATGTTTCTACTCACTGACAGGAAGCAGAAATCTTTATTTTATATACAGCCTATAATAAAACATTGTATCGCTTTTTGCTATATAACAAGCTTTATTTACCAACAAAACACAAGAATAAAAATAATAATAATAAACTGCATTATGTCATCAGAAAATGACCTATTATATAGTAAATTAAAGAAGACCTGTCACCTCCCTGACATGTCTGTTTTATGAAATAATTGTATTCCACAAGAAATGACAATTTGGTAACTTTTTTTTATTTTTATGACTTTATGTTTTGCACTTCTTTTTCTATTCTTTCTAGATAAATGTCCGTCTGGTTTCCGTTTTGCTGGACGGAAAACAAAGTTCTGTCGACAGAACTTTGTTTTCCGTCCAGCAAAACAGAAACCAAACGGATCCGTTATGCTTGCCTATAGACTTTTATTATGACGGATCAAAACGGAATAACTCTTAAGGTGTCCGTTTTGATTTCCGTCTCATGGATTCCGTTATTTTCCGTTATAACGATGTTATAACGGAAAGCCAGAACGGAATCCATGACGGTGATCTGAAAGAGCCCTTAGAGGTATGGCCCTGCACACTCTGGCATTGGCTAAACAGTGCTGCCAGCGTCATAACGTGCAGGGACACACATCTAACTGGAGCCATCCATCTGATATCACCTATTGTGAATAGTGGATTCTATCTATCTATCTATCTATCTATCTATCTATCTATCTATCTATCTATCTATCTATCTATCTCAATGTCTATTAACCTATCTATGATATCTGTCATTGTAATCCTGCCTGTGATGATAATGAAAACACATTTGTACAACAGGAAGTCTCAACATTTTATTAAGCTTAGTGGCCAGTGCAAAAACTGCACACTTTTATTTTATTTTTATTTTTTAATATAGATAGTGACATATAAAATTATAACAAAAAACTAAAAACATATATAACTTAAACACTTGATTCCCCTTAAGGGGGTCCCCAACTATTTTTAAGTATGACCTATTTAATTCAGCAATATTGAAATTGGCACCTTATAAATACGATGTTTACACATGCACGTCCATATATCTGCTCACAGCACACAGTACACAGCACGCCTATACCAATAACTGTACAGTAAATGAGCCCATACAGCTGTAGTACTGCACTTTTATCTCAACAGAATCCGCCATACTTATATGGGGCTGGAGAACCCCTTTCATTTGGCCATGGGTTATAGTATTTCAGTTTGGTGTAACATCGGAAGGCGACGTTTACTCTATACTTTAATGGAGGTTCAAGAAAAGCTAATCAATTATTGCTTGGTAAGTGAAATTGCATCATTTAGTCCAAGCAAAACTTAGATACTCACCGTGAATGTCAAAAAGAGTTTAGCGACATGTAAGACCTAATGCATATAACTGCAAACCGCAGATCTGCAAAACACGAATGGTGCGGACCCACTGACTTAAATGGCTCTGTGTTCCCCATGTTGTGGCAAAGTATAGGACATGTCCACATGGCACTGAAGGGCATGGAAGGGTCTATACATGTGTTATACTTCGCAACAATGTACGGACCACGGACCCATTGAGGTCAAAGAACTCGCATTATGATGCTGAGTGCACACGACCTGTATCTTTATGTTGCTTCATGATCATGTTAATCCTCCTTCACTTCCTGTAAGAAGCCCACCAAATATATATAATGGGTACAAAGGGGTCTTGACCCTTTGACCATATGGTATAGATATTTCAAATGGTGGCAATGCTGTAAATTATAAACATCTATGCTAGACTGTTAAGTAGACTAAAGCCCAGTGCATTCTGGGAAAATATTACCATTTATCACGGGTGGATTGGCCATAGACCTTACAGGGAAATCTCCCGGTGGGCCGATGCCCAGAGGGCCGGCCAGTGGAAGTTTTTGGGGATGTATTTTGTGCTGCTGGCAGTATTTTGTGAGGGACTGTGGTATTTGTTCTGTTGGGGTGGTACAATGTGCCACAATATGGTATTGCTAATGGACCCGTGTCCCTCTTGTGAATAGAGCGGTGGTGCATGTGTGTGACCACTGTTCTTGTCACTGTCTATGGGACTGCATATTAGATCACGCATCTATCCACAGCAGGTTTACAGAAGTGAATGGAGCGTTGGTCAAGCATGCTCATTCACACCCCTGTTCTCATGATTGGGGGGTCCCAGTGGCTGGACCCCCAACGATCATGCATTTATCACTTATCCTATGGCCAACCTCTTATAGGTGAGCAATGGATCTCCCTAGCTCAGCCCCTTATATTCAATTAAACAAACATCTAGATGCTTTTGGGGCTGCAGTGGGTCCTCTTACCTACTGGACCTCTGTGCTGCTGCCCCTGGGTATTTCCACTCTTGGGAATAATTTGGGCACATATATAGCCATACTATGTACCAACAGCTGTTCTCTACTGCGAAGAAGACCTTCATTCGCACTTTGGATATCGACACCAAGATTTAGACAAATCAAAAAAGCAGATTGTCACTTGATGCAAGGCCATGGTCATCTTTGGGTTCAATTTTGTATTGCATTCTACTAATTTTGGACTGAAAATAATTTTTTTTCAATTAGTCTTTATTTCATTTTTAATTCCATTTTAATTCCTTTTGAAAAATTGTTATTTTCCGTGTCATCTAAAAGCAAATTAATATCCAATCGTGTTACAATTCCTTTAAAACTAAGCACACATATAAAGAAGTCTTCTATATGAGATACAGGCAGATATATTAAATGTGAAAGTTATAGAGGTAAAAATGCTGAACATTTTTAATGAAAAACAATTGAAAAAATTAGTTCAATGCAGTGATACAAAATTCCCTCAAAGGTGTCCATATCCTTAAAAGGGGTTGTCCGGGTTCAGAGATGAACCTGGACATATCCCCTTCTTCCCCCTTTCAGTACCTCTGACATGAGTATTTTATGCTCTGATGCTCTCCTTTGCCCTGTGCTGAATCATGCACGGCAAGGGCTTTTACTGGAGATCCGGTGATGTACGGGGCTCTCTATAGGGACTGCTAGGCAGAGGCTTCCTCCTAGCAGTGGGCCCAATGATGTCACCTACACTAATGGGTGGCCTTTAGCGCTGGCTAGGGCAGTGCTAAAGCCCGCCCATTAGTGCCAGAGATGTCATCGGGAACACTGCTAGGTGGAAGCCTCTGCCTAGCAGTGTAAAAATGTATACAAAAAAAGCCCTTGCCCTGCGTGATACAGCGCAGGGCAAGGGAGGGCATCGGAGCATGAAATGCTTTGTTGCTCATCTCAGAGGGGCTGCCTGGGTGAAAAAGGGGATATGTCTGGGTTCAGAGCTGAACCCCTTTAACCTAAGAGGTATAGCTATAGAAGGTCCAAAAAAAGGTGCCTCTGCCCTGTTCGAAGAGACTAGTTCTATAAGTTGCATGTGATAGTTCAGGGGATCCTGTTATTTATGTGTAGATTTTGCATTGGGGCTCAGAAGTTTGATGATTTGTTTGCTGTTTACTTTACTTTGCTTCACTCCAGAGCATGTCTGATCCCGGTGCCGTACAAGTAACATAAAATAAGTGTATAAAATAACGTTACTTTTGATCATATAAAAAGTTACTTGTGGGTGTACTGTAAGGCCGGCTGTACACAGACATAGTGAATTACTACGTCTACTATCCTCATAGGCACAGTCGGGGATGTCTGTGAAAAGGTTAAAAATAGAAATAACTTTTAAAAGGATCAAAGATGATCTTTAGTGCTCAGTGGAAACAGCTGTCCATAAATATAAAAGTCTTAAAGGAACACTAAAGCTAGAGATGCCCAAAGTAAACAGCAGATAATCTTGTTCACACTGTCAGTCAGCAGCATTTTTGTCCTGCAGAGAACACAGGGGTTAATAATCTGCTGATCTTTTGGCTTGGACACAGGACAGGCCTTTAATGGTTACTTTACTTTCACACAACTTTGCATAAATCAATAGTACAGGCAAATATACTGTAATAAACTTTGTAATATACCTTATCAGAGGAAAAAAAATGACTTGTTCTCCACTTAGCAACTCCCTCCTTTTCTAAACTAACTTCCTCTCTGAATTTGTGAGAAATCCATCTTGTGAGACCAGGACTTCCTGCCTGCTCACTGAAGGATCAGACAGCATCATCCCATAGAAGTCTATGTAGACGGGAAGTAGAAAGAGGAGGAAGAAGGTGCAGAGAGAAACTGAATAGCACTTCTCTGTAATGTCGTATATAGTGCTTCTGACTGATTATGAATGAGTGAGTAAGAGTTAGGGGACAGAATCTGCTGGCTCCATGTGTAGTCTATGGGTAGACACCATAACAAATCATCTTCATCCACTGGTTCAAAGACAACAGAGAATTAGAGATGCAGCATACAAAGAAAAAAAAAACTGCTATAAGGCCAGATACGAGTCATATAATGGTCAGATATAACTTATGTAGAGACATATGGGAGCTTATTATCAAAATTTCTATGAAAGTTTATATTTTTGTCAGGACAGAGGGAGGAGGCTCCTGCTTCAGCCAGGTGTCTTACAGCCAGAACAGGATTATGAGGAGGAGGATGGATATGTCCGATCTACTACGACTCATATATACTCATATATAATATCCATGAGTGGATATTAATTTGCTTTTAGATCACACAAAAAACATTAGGAAATGTTACTGTGTCTAGATATGGCTGTTGCATAATTTCCTCTCAGAATGTCCACCTAATGTGTCCAGTGCTGGTGGTCACACATGCCCAGTAGCTCAGTCCTCTTGGCATAGTGGATTCCTGCTATTGTACAGGCCTGCTAATAAAAATCGGCACACTAGAAGACACTCCTTGTCATCAGGACTGGACACATGAAGTGGACGTTCTTAAAGGGAACTTAAAGGGAATCTGTCAGCTCTGAAACACCATCCAAACTAGAGTAAGCGTTGTATATTGTAAGTGATGCTCAATCCAAACATGTAATTTTTATCTTCATACTCACTTCCATTCTGATGCTGCGCTCCCACAAACCTGCAGTAAAATGCACTCAGTGGACTCCAGTGCTCACGCAAATAATGGAGAGGACTCAAAGAAGAGTTCTCTCAATGTATTTTACTGCCGGTTTGTGGGAGCACAGAGTCAGAATGGAAGTGAGTATGAAGATAAAACTTACATATTCTGATTCAGCATCACTTACACTATACATCTCTTATTCTAGTTCAGGGGGTGTTTTGTAGCTGAAAGGTTCCATTTAAACAACATCAAGGGGCACCATAATAGGTATGTAACAGTAAATTTTTAAAAAAATTCCAATAAAATGCGGTGTATTTTCTATGACCTAATAGAGAAATGTAATTTTTTATTGTGGCACAAGCCTTTACATTGCAATATGAGACAAAATAGTACAAAAAGAAAGAGGAAGATAATGTGCTTTCATTTTTACTTTAAAATGTCTATATTGAGCACTCATTTAAAGGAAGTCTGTCACCAGTGACCTCCCTATCCAACTGTTTGCATAGACACACATAGCTGTGGTTCACCTAATTAAACCACTTTTGTTAATCTGAGGATATGTTCCCAAGTAAAGATACTTTTTCTTAATATGCAGATTAGGTCTTTGGTGCAATGAGGGCGTTACCATTGCTCCTGTTGCACCCAAGCTCCACTCCTATCAGTGGCCAGCCCCTGCTTTGCCACTGCCTGGCCCTGTCAATAAAAGCCGCGAGGGAAGGGTTGCCCACAGAAATAAGTGGAGCTTGGGAGCAAGAAGATCAATTAGTGTGAAGCAAAGAGCCTGCTAGTTTGCAAATGCATTGAAATTGAACATTTTTAATAAAGACCAATAGCCCAAAATGAGTAGAATGCAATGCTAGAAAAAACAGATGTATCACAATGTCTTCTATGGGACTAGGCTACCATCTAATGTCTGTGGAACCCCTTAACCCTCCCCTGATGGCAGATGTTGAGGTAGAAAAGGATCATTTTGTTTTTTGGGGAGATAGTCCGTGGCCGGTAGCAGCTTCCTGAGAACACATGGTCTCTTGCCTGAACCAAATAAGCATGTATATGAGGGGATCGGGAGCAATAGCTTTCATCCAAATTAGTGTTCGACCAAAACCTATTTTATATTTATGGCCAGCCTTAGCTTAGACAGTGCCCTGTGCGGGTACAGGGTATAAGAAACTATACCATTCAGTATAATAGTATCAGCGTCAAACAGGATACTATCTAAATAACAGTACTGTACACTGGCCACTGAAGAACTATAATACAGTATCTAAGTAGCAGTGCCACACAAATAAATGCCTCCATACTGTGCTCAAATAATACCAACATATAGTGAGCAAATAAAAGGTCAACACAAAAAGAAATCTGTGCTAATAACAATAAACTATACTAAATAATAAATAATACCGCTATACATTTTGTATTAAGATCTGTAGTAGTCACAAATTTGGATCCCGGGCCACTGATGATTCTCCATCAGCAGCAATGGCTGATGCGCTTGTGTAGCTGCATAGTTTTCACCCCCCGCCCTGGCTATCATTGTTTGGGTACGTTCACCCGGTCAGGTTTCTTGATGTAGCTTTGGAAGCCAAAACCAGGAGTGAATTAAAAAAAGAGAAGTCATATCTGTCCTTTTAAAGGCTATGTACACCTTCAGAGGCATTTTTTTTTACGATTGCATGATGGCAAAAAAAAATAATGTTTTCAATTGGTCTTTATTAAATATATTGAGCCGTTCTGTCACAAAGGGTTAACTGTTTTTCTAGCTGTGTGACCAGTACTTTCACTTTGTTCCAGTCATCTAATAAACCTTATATCTAAACTAATAAGAGGTCATAAACATTTATTTAAGTCACATTCTTATCAGTAAGATAAGAATGGAGCTATAATGAGTGTTTATAATATCAGAGAGCAGAGATAAGGCATCCGTCTGCTCCTGCTCTGAAGGAAAAGACAGAAAATCCAAAGAGTGCTACTAGAGCATCTCAGCTCTGTACAGAAAAAAAGCGCTCCATAATAATATAATCTTTTATAATAAAATAAAAAATTATTTTTAGCTCAAAATGAGTACAATGCCTTTAACTTTCTATCCTTTTATGATCCACTCCTGATTTTGGCTTCCAAAGCCACGTCAGGAAACCTGACCGAGTGGCTGTACCCTTTCCAAATTTCCAGCAACAATGGATAACTCATATCTCGTATTGAAAGCATTCTCTACCACTAACCATGTCTCGATCCATCACAATGTATCCTGGGCTGCTCCACCTTCCATAGATTTTATCCTTTGTATATTCGAGCACAAAAGCTTGGGATATCTCTACATCAGACATATTATTCCACCCCCTCCCAAGTATTTCAATGGCTTATTGTCTCTGTAAATCCTACAGAAGGATGTGTGAAAAAAGTTTCACTGTCCATAATGGAGCAATGGTTTCACTGCTTCACCCCCCACGGTGAGCTCATCACAATGGAGGGAAGACACTTTCATCTTCTCTGGAAGAGTTACAGCTTCTTTTTACAAATTGTCAGGAATACTACATTAAGACGTCTGATATCCTGGACACCACAGGCTTGGTCTTGTCGAGCACTGGCTGTAATGTCTTGTAATGAGGAGAGTTTGTCAGTTGGGTGGCAGTGGTGTTTTCATGTCTGTGGATAATTGTCTAGTTAACTTAGCATGGCTATAAACTGCAACTCCAGTTTCCTCCACGTAATAAGGACCATCTGTGACCTGTGAACTTGAAGGACTCAATCAACTACGCTCTTCTAAGAAGATTCTCATTCACCCAGGACATGGCACATGTAGAAGCCAATAGACATGTTTAAAGGGCTCATCCCATCAGGACTCCCCTCCATGAGTCTGATGGCCTATCTGTCAGCAGATTTGTACCTATGAAACTGGCTGATCTGTTACATGTGCACTTGGCAGCTGAAGGCATTTGTGTTGGACCCATGTTCATATGTGCCCGCATTGCTGAGAAAAATTATGTTTTATTATATGCAAATGAGCCTCTAGGAGCAACGGGGGCGTTACCATTACACCTAGAGGCTCTGTTCTCTCTGCAACTGGTGCACCCTCTCCACTTTGATTGACAGGTCCAGGTTGGATGACGTTTTCACTACCTGGCCCTGTCAATCAAAGTGCAGAGGGTGCAGCAGTTGCAGAGAGAGCAGAGCCTCTAGGTGTAATGGAAATTCTCCCATTGCTCCTAGAGGCTCATTTGCATATATTAAAACATCATTTTTCTCAGCAATGCGGACACATATGAACATGGGACCAACACAGATGTCTTCAGCTGCCAAGTGCACGTGTAACAGGTCAGCCAGTGTCATAGGTACAAATCTGCTGACAGATGCGCTTTAAAGTTATGGTACCGTGGTCCGCACTCCTTTAGAAGTGAAGGTGTGCGCAGGAGGACTCTTCAGTCCACAAATTAGATAAGAATAGAAATCGCAGCACTGCTTTTTTTTTAAAGATGCAAAGTGAGTAGTGTTGAGTGAATGGAAGACCACTCTGAATTTCAGGGAAAATTCGTATCGCCACGAAGCTGAATTTCCTCGTGCTTCGTGGTAGCGAATCAATTTTCCCTGAATGGCGGGCCGTGCAAGATTTTGCGCTAGATCTTCAATCAAGATGGCGGTGGTGGCTCTTCACAAGAGGGATGAGGTAAGTATGATTTAATTTATTTATTTTTTTTATTTTACACTGTGTTATTACTGTAAGATACCGCAACCAGCTATGAAAACGGCATCTGAAGGGGAGCGGCGCTCCCTGTCATAGCACCCACTACTTACAAAGGAAAAATTAGCGAAGTAGCCGTATCAAATTTTTGAATATTTCGCTCATCTCTCAAAGTGAGTCACATTTATTTGATCCATGTAACATAAAGTAATCTGTGCAGCAATGTTACATCTTTTTGTCAGCATAAATCAAGAATTCGGTCCCAAAAGGATCTTTATAAAGCCAAATCTGGATATGGTGTGAGCAAGGAGTAGAGCGGGGAGGAACCGCCCCCGATGCGTCGAGAATCGGCCATTACTGTAATCAGCATTCCTAAGTAGACATTGCGCATGCTGGTTGAGCTGTCCTGTGATCTCACAAGGTTCATACCTTATATTAATAGAGATTATGAATGGTGACATCCATTCTGAATATACCTGGAAGGTTGCTGCAGCTTTGCCGCTGTCTACACTTCATCGTAATATGGTCCTGATTAAAGCCTTGACCTAGTATGGACCAGTACATGTATAGCGGTATGTATTCCAAAGACATACTGATGGGGAACTTAGACTGTGAGCCCCATTGAGGACAGAGTGATGCTAATGTCTGTAAAGCGCTGCGGAATATATTAGCGCTATATAAGTGAGTATAATAAAAATAATAATAATAATCTACGAATTCAGCTCTGCTATCTGGATGGTAAATATCGGAACCACCAAGAATAGGTATAAGATAGAAATCAAGGACAAAACAAGCCCTTCATATGCAGCGAACATGAGACAGTCTGAGCCCCTTATGTAACAAGTGGCACAAAGCGCAATCCGTGTCACAGTGGGTGATATTTACAGCGTTTCGGCAAGAAATAAATTATCAGGAGCGGTGACAAATACATCAGCACTGCATCCTGAATCCCTCCAGAGAGGTGTGTTAACTGTGAACGATGCGGCTTCTTGTCGCAGACATCTGCTCCCAAAGTGATGAATAACAAAGGCTGCTTAGTATTCAGCCTAAGGACTGAAACCCCCACCATCCCTCCCGAACCTTTCTAGCCTGCATAATAAGACTGAATCTAGGATTGTAGAATCTATAGGAAGGCTGACCCCTGGGCTCAGCAGGGTAGGGGCCGGGCAGACTCATCAATTGTGCAGCTATATGGACTCTCTGCATAAATATCTATATAATGAGGGACTCCATCCCCCACGGCGAGATTAAATACAGATATAGATTGGTTAATTCTGCGATAATGAACCACCCAGGAAATCAGATTTTGCTACTAATATACTTTTTTATTAAAACCACATCATAGACATCGTAGGCTATAGCGAGGGTTTCTGCAGGTCACCTATTCTGTCACCACATGGTTGGAAGATAAATGTCCCACTGCAAGAAAAAAAAAGTTTTTGCTGATCTCTGCAAATCCTCATTTTAAAGAGGACCTGTCCCCTTTCCTCACATGTCTGTTTTAGTAACTACTCACATCCCACATGTAATAACCATTTTGGATTCGATGATGTGCTATTCTTTTATATGAATTTATGAATAAATTACTAGCAGTTTTCAATGAAGGTCCAGGTGGATGTTACCAGTTGGGGTTGTGTCCCTGCACAGTCTGAAAACTGGCAGCACCGAATGGATAGTGTCAGATTGTGCAGGGACACACCCCCAACTGATAGCACCCATCTGGACCTTCACTTTAAGCTGCTAGTAATTCATAATAAAGGAATGGAACATCATCAAAATCATAAAAAGTCATAAAAATACATGCTCAAGAATTGTTATTACAGGGGGCATGCAGTTACCCAACCTGGCTGTGAAGTTACTCATGAATATCTAGGAGGAATAACTGAGGAATGGGACAACAAGATTTCTAAAAACAGATGCTTTTGAATTTTTAAATCATGAATTTACTAATAGGCTACTTTCAAATCTGCGTTTTTGTTGGATCCGGCAGGGTTCAGCAAAAATGCTTCCGTCACAATAATACAACCATCTGCATCCGTTATGAATGGATCCGGTTGTATTATCTCTAAAATGACCAAGAAGGATCCGGCACTAAAACCATTGAAAGTCAATGGGCGCCGGATGCGTTTTCTTCTGTGTCCGACAAAACGGATACAGCACTGGCTCCGCAACCCATGACGCACTTCTGTCCAGTATGGGAACGCAACCAAACAGAACGGAATGCATTCTGATGCGTTCCGTTCAGTTTTGTCCTCATTGACAATGAATGGGCACAAAACTGAAGCGTTTTCCTCCGGTTTTGGGATCGTATGATGGATCTCAATACAGAAAAGGAAAAACGCTGATGTGAAAGTAGCCATAGACATTTCAGCAGAGCCGACAGATCCTCTCTAAGGGTGCACTCACATGCGCGTTCAGAAATTCACCGTATCCGGCATAGCCAGAAAATGACGTAAACCACTGGATCACCTTTGACTATAATGGGATCAGGCCAGTTTCTGGCAAAAATGCAGGCTTTTAGCTTGACAAAACGTTGTGCATTCAAGACTTTTTGTCTGGTTGAAAGCCGGGAACTGATACTGGAAACCGGCTGGATCCCTGTTGGACTCCATTATAGTCAATGTGGTTACAGTGAATCCAACAAACCCATATATTACACATTTAGTTGTATCTCTGCCTAGTTTATAAAAATAAAATGGAAAAGGCCCCCTGCGGAGAAGCCGTGCATGAATATGAGCTCCTCTTCTCCTCACTGATAACATCAGAGGAATGTATGAATGGTTGTCCTTGGCACACCTGCAAAATCATTTCAACGCCGGAGATCCTTTTATGAAATATTTGCAGAATGTTGCAACCCAGAATATCAGTGACAAGTGGAAGACGTAAGGTTCCTGCAGCACAGAGACCCGAGAGCATGACACCAAACATCATCATTTATGGTCCATCTGCACAATGCACAGCAAAACCTAAAGATAAGAATAAGGGAAGACACAAGGTAAAACCCCATGGGGGCTGACTCTCTGCCCACCCGGGTACCAGAGGATCCTCCGGTGGGCCCAAGTCCTAACAATAATATACCCCCCAAAAAACAGGGCCACCCATTATTTGCTTATAGATATGATTCGACTGCTTCACAGGATTTTACGACAAAATTTGCTTACTTCGTTACAAAGTGCACTACTTTGTAAGTAGCGGGTGCAATGACAGGGAACACAATTGCGCCACTCCCTTTCATTGAACCCCTGAGATCCATATTAAAGCATTTTAGTGGTTAATAAAAAAAAAAAGGAAATTATACTTACCTCATCCCCCATTTGATCGCAAAGAGGCAGCCGCAGCTATCTTTCTTGAAGGTCCAGTGCGAAATCTCACGTGGCATGTGATGACGTCAGCACGTTGGCTGGTGTGGTGACGTCATACGTCACCACACACGAGATTTCATGCAGGATCTTCAAGAAAGATGGCCGCGGCCACTCAAGTAAATGAATATGATTTTTTTTTAACCGCCATTTCAGGGAAAATTCATTAGTCACCACGAAGCACAAGGAAATTCGGCTTCGTGGCAAATCGAATTTTGTTCCTGAAATTCAGATTGAAGTCCACTCCATGAACTTGTTGTATCTGCTGGAAAAAGGCTCTAAAAGTGTCTACATCACTTAGTAAAGGTGTTGCAAAGCATGGACGCCATTTGTGCATATTTGCAACAGAGTTCTGGCGCACTTTGATTTGATTTATCAAGACTGGCACTTTCTGCGCACGCCTCGTCATATATTAGTCGCATCCTCCGTCAGTCCATGCGCCTAGACAGTAATCTATGGCAGCTCCGAGCTGGCCTTCATTTCTGCCAGAAAACTGATTACGGCTGCTGGTCACGCCCCTTCCCATGCCCCCTTATGGAAAAGTGTCGGGGGTGGCGTAAAATCAGGCACAAAGAAGATGAGAAATCCCCCCCCCCCAGTGTCCTTGTAGGTGGACCCCACCAATGTTGATAAGATCTGCAATTCTATATCTATGAGAACATTTGGGAAATCACAGATTAGACCAATTACAAACATCCCAAGCTTCTTCCCTTTTTGCTCCTTAAATGTCCCTCTTTTTGATCTGAGGTACAGATTTTCATTTTTACATTCACAGTATTGACCCAGAGAGTGTTTGGTTCCTCTCTGTATATTTGACCCCATCTTGTATATTATTTAATTATCTGATGCAGTTGGGATTTAAAAAATTTCTATATTCAGATTATTTTTGCGCCTTTTCGTAAGAGAAAACTATTGAAGTGTATAGATATGCAGGAAAAATGGATCTTTCACACAGTGAACCATAAGTGTCCCTCTTTGACCGTCCAAAAAGTTGTGAGGTATATAATTATATTTTTAATGATCTGATCCTTCATTTACCCTGAGATAAGCTCCAGATGTGGCCGGCAGCCACTTATCTCCATCCCTAGAACTGGTATGCATGCTTTGCCATGCTAATTGGACTCTTGAAGACGACTCCTTCTCTAAAGATAGCAGTCACAGGGCTCAGCCACTCCTGCAGCTGATATAGCTGGGTGAAGCCGTGCTAGGCACACATTTTGCTATTGAAAGTCAATGGGGGACGGATCTGTTTTCTATTGTGTAAGATTGTGTCAGAGAAAATGGATCTGTCCCTATTAACTTGCATTGTGGGTCATGACGGATCCGTTTGCTCCGCATCTCAGGATGGAAAGAAAACCGCAGCATGCTGAGCTTTGCTCTCTGGTATGTGAATGGAACGGAACGCATTTTGGAGCACTCACACTCACTTTGGAGCACTTGACAATGAATGGGGACAAAACTGAAGTGTTTTTTTTCCGATATTGAGACCCTATGACGGATCTCAATACCGTAAAATAGAAACGCTGGTGTGAAAGTAGCCTTACATGGTAATCATTCAAGTGAGCTGGGTGTCACTCTTATGTAGCGCACCTCTGCTGACATCTTGTACCTCCCATAAGGGACTTCTAGGATTCTAGTCCTACCTAAGTATGCAGCAACTTCCCCCTCTCCATTGCCATATTGCTTCATTTAATGTTGCAATTTGTAGGTGCGTTGGGTGACCACTCCAGTAGAAGCTATAATAGTGCCCACATTGGTAGTTACCCAGTTTTTGCAGAATCATATGACAAAAGTACAACGGAACAGAAGGAGACCCTGTAAAAGGGTTCTCCAGGTGTTAAATATGGATGGCCTATCCGCAGGTCAGGTAATCAATATCATACTGTTGGGAGTCCGACTTCTGGCACCCCTGCCGATCAGCTGTTTAAAGAGACGGAGTAGCATGGTGTCTTCCTAGGCCTAGGCATTGGTCACATGGCCTAGGTGTAGCTTAGTCCCATTCAAGTGAATCGGCCTGAGTTACAATACCATGCATGGCAGAGAGGAGGCCGGGGGTTCCTAAAGTCGAACCAATCAGGTATTAATGACCTTTCCTGAGTCCAGTTCAGGGGTCAGCAACCTTCGGAACTCCAACCGTTCCCAGCTACAGTTCTTTTATGGGCGTTCTGAGAAGAGCAGAGCAAGTATGCATGCTGGGAGTTGTAGTTATGCAACAGCTGCAGTGCCGAAGGTTGCCTACCCCTCGTCTAGTTCATCAATATAAAACTCCTTCAACCCTATAGTATGCAATGCCTCTATATCAATGATAAAATCATCACAAATATTGATGCTAAATACAATAATAAAATAACAATATAAAGTAACATAGTAATAATATATACAATAAATAATCAGGCTGTACAGATTCCACCTCACAGAAACCATCCAATTAATCAAGGGCAAAGCAGCTTCAACTTCAGATGGAGTTCTACCAGACGTCAGGGGGCCCGCTTATGCTGAACACAGCGAGATTTATGACAAAGGCCCTCGGAGCCATCTTATATGATTAGCTCATTAAGGTTGTTTTAACATTTTAGGAGGCCAGGAGTAACTTAATCTCCTCTTGACCTCCTGTTGCCGGTCTGCTCTGGAACCATTTAACCTCTGCCACATGTCAGGGGCAGGCACACAAGGGGTAAGTGTATTAGTCTTCAACACAACAGCACCCTGTCATTGTAACCTGACAAGTAAATGGTGGTCTTCCGATTCTAGATCCTGCAGAAAGCTTTCCAGAGGCAGCCAGAAGGAACCAGTTGGATCAATAGTTCTTGCAACGTTTTGCAATGCAGTGTGAGGAGCTGCACTTTGGCTTAAGGTGAATATATAGCTTCTGGAAGTCGGCTTGTTAAGAAAGAAGGTAACAGTAAAAGTACCGCCGATCTAGACTGAGATGGTATCTCCACTGGCACGGTCACATGATGTCTAATTTATCGGTCGAGCATGTGAAGACTGCCATATAATATCCGCTTAGCACGTCACAGGGTACTGGCTCTCATTGAGGAGACTCAGCAGTATATGGAGACTTATTTTCAGGCAATGCTTCATGGGAAAGAAACATGCAAATTAGTTCATATCACTGGCACCGTATTCTGACCACATTACAGAGATATTCTAACCTCACTGGAGCACTATATGGCAGCACACAGAGTAGGGACTACGCAGGGACTCCTTGTGCCACCGTATATGTACATTTGAAGCCTTAGGCTACTTTTGCACTTGAGTTGTTAATACCGAAATTAAAGGATCTGTTTTGATTTTGCACATCAGGATGCATCCGTTCCGTTAGGACGCGGTTGAGTGAACTCAACACGGAAAAAACCCCGGATCCATCACTAAATACATTGAAAATCAATAGGCTCCCCTTTTTTCCTGTTTTTATGACCGGACACAAAATTACAGCTTGCAGCAGTTTTATGTCCGGTCACAAAACGGAATGCTGCCAGAACGGAAGACATCCTGATGCATCCTGAACGGATCTCTTTTCATTCAGAATGCATGAGGACTAAGCGGAAATATTTTTTTCCAGTATTGAGATCCTCTGCCGGATCTCAATACCGGAAATCAACAACGCAAGTGTGAAAGTAGCCTTAGGGTCAATCTCCATACAGACCTGATACAACCATAGTGTGCAAACCAGGCCCGAAACTGTCCAGAAACATTAAAAACTATAAACTAATTTTCTGTTCGATCAGGACCCAATACCGTAAAATCAACCGAATGTCTATTTCTGGTTTCTCGCCCCTCATCGGTACAGGGCAGGATACTGGCTTGCCGAGCATGGCCCACTTTGTATTAAAGGGGTATTCCCATCTCAGACATTGATGACAATTCGCTAGGATATGCCATCAGATAGGTGCGGGTCCCACCATTGGGAATGGAGAAGTGAAGGAGAGCACACTGTGCTTGCGCAGCTTCTTCTCAATTCATCGCTCCTAAAAGAGCTAAGCGAGTGTGCTCCTTTATTTTCGGAAGTCCCATGGCATTGAAAGGAGACCACCACATATGCATGCCCACTTGGTCATTTGCTACTATGGGACTGTCAGAATTAGCCAAGCCAGCACTGGGCTATTTTAAGTAGTCCCATACCGGTGGCTGCACATGCGCAGCAGATCTCCCTTCACTTCAGGGGGCCTGTTCTGGAGATAGGATCAGGCCCTAGAGGTGGGACCTGCCCCTATCTGACATTGATGGCATACCCCTTTAATCAGGCGAAAACTGAAACAAACCCCCATGGCAATTTCTTAACCTAACCCCTTTGCCACAATGCCCATGGCCGTTCCGCTGCCCCCCTCATGCCCTACCTGGTGCTGCCTGAGGCCTCACCTTGCCTCATTGATGGTGCATCCCTGCCTTTAATGCAAAACTATGTGATCCTATTACGTTATAGGGCCTATTACGCTTGTATGCGACCGCCTGTACCGCCATATGCCTCTAGTTTCGTAAACGCATAAAGATGTATTTTCCATATGAATTGGATCGCACATTACAGAGGTATTCTAACCTCACTGGAGTACCATATGGCAGCACACAGAGTAGGGACTACTCAGGGACTCCTTGTGCCACTGTACAATATCCATACAGACCTGATACAACCATAGTGTGCAAACCCGGCCCGAAACTGTCCAAAAACATTAAAAACTATAAACTAATTTTCTGTTTGATCAGGACCCAAAAGCGTAAAATCACGCAAATGTCTCATAAACACAGTAAATGAGATGACATGATTGATCTTTATTCACACACTAAGAACCGACAACCGGTTTGTTCAATGGGCTCCCCAGCGATGGATCATTCACCGCTACGTCACGTTTAGTGTACAATCACAATGTAAAACACGTCGAATCAGTCTTCTGACAACTTGCAGCATTTCAGCCGATCCTATCAGATTTTTTAAAATCATTTTTGATATTATTGTAATGTTATGTCTGTAGTCAGCGCCATAGGGATCGCTCAGTCATTTCTGCCCCTTCTTGGAGTAGTTTCCGTGCACTGCGCACTACGCAGGGTATATTCCTGGCTTAGTAATGAGTGTGGATATGCAGCCTCTCCCCATGGGACATGCCTGACACCCCAGATCATCTCCTCACTATAGGATGGTATTTTTACCCTCATTCTCTCCTTACACATGACCTAAGAATAAGCACTGCTGCATATAGATCCCGTCCAGCCACACGCATTTACATTCATCCCATCTTCCTCATTCACAGTGTCAACTCCAGTGGTAATTACTGGCGGCTTATTTCCAACCATGAGCATATGGAAGATGGCTTAACCCCTCTGTACCCTGACAAACGTAGCAGAGCCGATTTTGACATCATGTAGAATTACTCATTGCACAGGGACACGTCCTGGGGAGCTGAACCAAATGACAAACCCAGCTCTGCTGCAACTGTCTATGCATGCCATAGGATATTCAGTTATACATTAGCTCAGCAACAAGAGCACATGCATGCTTGGATGTATCAGCTATGTTTACAGTTACTATAAGAATGATACTTTATGTGATACATTGTTGCGCAGACTGTATAGGAGGATGTATAGGGAACTTACACTTAGATGGAAGTCTGATGTGCAGGCAGCTCCAGGTCTCAGTCACATCTCTGCATTATTAGCTGGGACCCCAATGCACTGATTTCCTCCCCCCCAGTCTGGAGTAACAATCCTTTAAGGTGATGCTGTAGAAGATCCTTGATATCCTTGTCTGGAATGCACCCACATGGGCAGCCTGTGCCCCCTCCTGCCCCTCTTTTGTTAAAGAGCCTAGTATGGAGAGCCTTGCATAGACCCTCACTAAATGCTGACACCTCTACAGTTTACTGCAGTACCAGAGCCTCTGCTGCTGCTGCTTCTGGCCCCGCCCACCCGTTCATAACCACGCCTCCCCTGTGATGTAGTCACCTTCATGCCCATGTGAAGCAGCTCAGGCTTTTGTTTGTTGTTGCCAGTGAGGGGAGAACTGCTGCATGCTATATTCACTGCTGTCTGGTCACAGCACCTTCTGTCAGTCCCAGTTTAGGGTGGAATTTGTGGACTCAGATTTTAAATGATTTTTTTTTTATTGTGAATGATCATCCATGTATTATATCATTTGAAAGAGCATTCAGAATCCTAAAATCTGATTTGTGACATGGTTTGAATATTTGTAGCCAGTGTGTCATCAATCATTACATGTATCCGCAGTTGCTTTCATGGTAGACAGATTAAAGGGGTATTCCACTTGGTATAAATTATCCCCTATCCACATCCTACCATTAGTGCCCTCTATTAATCACGAGAACGGTGACCCCCATATCCCTTTAGAGATGGGTCAGCCATGTTGGAGTTCAATATGCCTGATCCTGTTGCTCTCATTAAAGATAAGTTAGAGGTCTCTGGCAGCGGCTTACTCCATTCTCCCCATTGAGAATACATAAACCCTTGGCCAGGCTGAGCATGCATGTGTAATGGGGGGGGGGGGGTTAAAGGGGTTGTCTGACTTTTTTATATTGATGAACTATCCTCAGGATAGGCAATCAGTTACTGATCAGTGGGGGACCACAGGCACAGGGACCACATAACTATTAGAACAGTAGGGCGTCCTACCACTGGGACCCCCTATTGATCACACGAATGGTGACTCCCATATCCCTCAGAGATGGGTCAGGCATGCTGGAGTTCAATATGCCTAATCCTGTTGCTCTCATTAAAGATAACCTAGAGGTGTCTGGCAGCGGCTTACTCCTTTCTCTGCTTGATAAAGCATGCACCCTTGGTCAAGCTGAGCATGATGGTAGTTGTAGTTTTACAACAGCTGGAGAACTGCAGGTTTGCCATCCCTGGGCTAGGGGATAACTATTAGAACAGTAGGGGGTCCTACCACTGGGACCCCCTATTGATCACAAGAAAGGCGGTGACCCCCATATCGCCCTAAATAAACGAAGCAGCAGATCTGACATGCGAACTCCCGAGCCATTCACCTCCACAGGAGTTCCAGAAAAAGACAAGTGCTCCGTTCTCCCTGCCTCTCCATTCATTTTGGGTACTTCAAAAGTCTTGGTTGCCCGTAGCAACATATTACAGAGCAGCTTTCATTTCTTAAATTGGTTAAGGACTCATGCACACAAATATAAATTATTTCCGTTCCTTTTTTTTTTTATTTTTGGACCGTATGCAGAAGCATGGGTCTGCAAAAAAACGGAAGTTACTCCATGTGTATTCCGTTTCTGCATGTCCGCATTTCCGTTCCGCAAAAAAATAGACCATGTCCTATTATTGTCAGCATTACGAACAAGGATAGGACTGTTCTATTAGGGGTCAGCTTTTCAGTTTTACAAAATACGGAATGCACACGGACGTCATCCGTATCCGACATACGGTCGTGTACATGAGCCCGAAGATCGAATGCAGACAACTGTATTTTCGGTCCGCATCTGATCCACATTGTTTTCGAACCCATTCATTTCAAAGATGTGGACAGCACACAGTATATTGTCCACATACATTTGTCTGTTCATGTCGCATCCTTGTCCGTTTTGCTGACAAGAATATGGTATTTCTACAGAGGTTAAAAAAAAAAAAGTCAGCACCCACATGGCTGGGAACTTTGGTTTGAGGACTGCCAAACAGATACGGTCATGTGCATGAGGCCTTATTGAAAGCTGCATTATGATTGGTTGATCCAATGACTCGCATAAATGTGCCCCAGAGTCATGGGGCACATTTATGAAGCTTGCCTGTTTTTAGTTGTAAAATTACACTGGCGTATTTCATTCGACTGTCTTTCTTCTGCCGAGCATTTATTAAAAGTTGCAGAGCGGTTGATGAATTAGATCTGGTGTATTTTTATTAGTCTGACCTCCAGTGGTTGTTTTTCAGTTAGGCTGAGTTCACATCAGCGTTCAGCCTTTCCGTTCTCCTATGCATGCAGAACTTTTGCCTCCGCTTCAAAAATCTTCCTCTGAGCGGAAACCTAACGGACCCCATTATAGTCTATGGGGTCTGTAGACTCCGTTCAGCTTAGTTATGACCCGAATCCGTCCTTTTTCTCCTGGTCCTATAATAGAGCAAGAGAATGGAAAGGCTGAACGCTGATGTAAACTTAGCCTCCGACAGGGCTCATAGTCACTTAGACTGGTTTAATTTATTTGCACATGAAAAAAGTCTCATCTTTGTGAAGAAAAGAAATTAGACTGCAGTGTCTGATCGTCGGGGGTCCGACACCCAGGACTCCCACCAATCAGCTATTGGAGGAGACTGTGGCGCAGGGAGCCATGAGTGCAAGCTTAAAGGGTTATTCCCATCTCAGACAATGGGGGCATATCACTAGGATATGCCTCCAGGGTTGCCAACCAGAATTTTTCTTTTTTCTGGACAACTTATCGCAAAATCACAGACAAACAATATTTTGTATGGACAGTTTGGAAAACCATAACTAATGATAAAAATTATAAGTAATCCATGTCTTTAGCTCTTTATACTGATAAGAACTCATTACCAGTGTTTACTGTGGACTGTAAAATGATGATAATTACAACCAGAATAATCTAGTCAAGTACTACCAGCCTCAAAAAAATCATGGACACGTCTATTTTTTTTCACAGACACAGGAAAAAAAGTCACCTATTTTTACGGACTGTCCAGAAATTTCTGGACAGTTAGCAACCTGGTATGCCTCCATTGTCTGATAGGACCCCCACCTATATTGAGAACGGAGCGGGGAAATAAACGGAGGGCGTATGCGCAGCTGCCCTCCATTCATTTTTATGGGGCCATTGAAAAAAGCCGAGCACTGGCTTGGCTATTTCCATCGGCTCCATAGAAATGAATGGGAGCGGTGGTCTTGCATGCGCGGTGAGCTCCCATTCATTTCTATGGGAGCAGCCGGGAGCTGTGCCTGGTGGTGACCGGACCCCGGGTTTCTGCAGGCACAGCGCTCCCCGCTCCGTTCTCGATATAGGTGCCTGTCCCAGCATATCCTAGCAATATGCCCCCATTGTCTATGATAGGAATACCTCTTTAAAGGGCATCTGTCAGCAGTTTTGTAGCTATAAAACTGGCTGACCTGTTACATGTGCACTTGGCAGCTGAAGACATCTGTGTTGGTCCCATGTTCATATGTGCCCGCATTGCTGAGACTAAAGTTTTATTATATGCAAATGAGCCTCAGGAGCAACGGGTGCATTACCATTGCAGAGAGAGCTGAGCCTATTGCTCCTAGAGCCTCAATTGCATATAATAAAACATTTTCCTCAGCAATGCAGGCACAACCAACACCGATTCCTTCAGCTGCCAAGTGCACATGTAACAGGTCAGCCAGTGTCATAGGTACAAATCTTCTGACAGATGTCCCTTAAAGCACACAAGTAAATGGCAAAAAAAGGAGATTTACATTTTGGAATAGCCATGTCAGAAGCCTGACCATGACCCTACCAGGTTGCTGTGACTGTTAAAGACCTGCAGAAGGCCATGTACACAATGCAACACAGAAATATTAATGATCTGAAACACATTTGCAGGGAGGAATGGTCCAGAATTTCTTCCCAGCATTATGCTAACCTTATCTGCAGCTGCGGGGAACATTTGCTGGAGGTGATTGCTTCTAAAGAGGGATCTACAGGCCAGAGAGCTAGAGAGCTCACTGGAGCACCACGGCCTCTTCAAACAGCTGATGAGGATGATCACCGATCAATTATCATTGATAGTTAGTATAGAAAAAAAATTTATATATAAAGGGTTATTCTGATCTAGAGGATGATTTTCCTAAAGATTAGAAAGAATCAAGGCGCCAGTGGCAAAAATTAAAATGTGCAAATAGAAGTGTGCAGATGGAAGTGAGTTTTATTTACACAATAATAGGACAAATACGGGTCCAGAGGAGGGTCACTATAGGTTCAGCTGCTAGTGGGATTCAGCGTAAACTGTTAACGCGATTTTAATGTCATAAAACAAAAACATAGGAAACTCAGTCCCCCAGATCTGTGGAAAAATACCCCATATAAAGCGCCAAACCAGACCAAAGAAGAAACAGATAGTAAATAATAGCAAGATAAGTGGTAGGGAATATTCCCAACACGTAAAACAAGCATATATGTGCACAGTCTGTCACCGGTAATGGTTTTACTTTCCTCAGAAACAGTAAAGGTTTTCCTTATTTGCTTCACAGAGGACAGATTTATAAATATGGCACTTACTTCACCGGGGGGAGGTCCGTGAGGATGTAAATAATTCACACCTCCGGTACCCTAGCCCCCCTAGCCGGGATCACCTGTAGGATGGTTGGTTAATGATGGCAGTCCAGGAAGCGACTTCTTATCACAACCTTTTATTCATAATATAAGGCCTATATATGAGCCTTATATTATGAATAAAAGGTTGTGATAAGAAGTCGCTTCCTGGACTGCCATCATTAACCAACAATCCTACAGGTGATCCCGGATAGGGGGGCTAGGGTACCGGAGGTGTGAATTATTTACATCCTCACGGACCTCCCCCCGGTGAAGTAAGTGCCATATTTATAAATCTGTCCTCTGTGAAGCAAATAAGGAAAACCTTTACTGTTTCTGAGGAAAGTAAAACCATTACCGGTGACAGACTGTGCACATATATGCTTGTTTTACGTGTTGGGAATATTCCCTATCACTTATCTTGCTATTATTTACTGTTATCTGTTTCTTCTTTGGTCTGGTTTGGCGCTTTATATGGGGTATTTTTCCACAGATCTGGGGGACTGAGTTCCCTATGTTTTTGTTTTATGACAATTATCAGTGACCTATCCTGAGGATAGGCCATCAGTATAAAAATCTTGGACAATATGCCATCACTTGACAGCTTGAGCAATACACTGCAACACTTCTGGATTCCTATGTGTTGTGCTTTCACCAGTATCATATTACACCCTGCCTCTGGTGTAATGGTAGCACTAAGATGGCAGGATCCATTCACTTGAATGGTACTGACCTGCACCTAGGCCATGTGATTGATGAACATGACGTCACTGACCTAGGAAAAGGCCTGAGCGCTGAGTACAGCTGATCGGCGTGGGTGCTGGGAATAGGACCCCCACTGATCTCATATTGATGGCCTATCCTGAATACCAGAAATCCCAGAAAACCCCTTTAACTTTACAACTGTTTGGTTACATTGTGATTATCTATAATTGTGACTAAAGCCCCTATTGGGCAAATTTTTGGGAACAAGCTTTCACAGGAAAGCTTCTTACTGATACTTAGCTCATATAATCAAACAGCCGATCAGGATGAAATATGCCCGACTCGGCAGCACATCCCTGTGTAATCAGGGATCTGCTGCCCGTAATGAATTGAACAGAATAAGGGGGGAACGAATCATAACATTTTATTTGTAACCACTGCAAAAATCCAGGTAATTTCCAAGGGTTCACATATTTTTTCTTGCAACTGTGGACTTAAACTGCATGTAATGGGTATGTCGCTGGCAATTATGGTTGAACTGTACATAAGGTCCTTGTGGATGACATAAAAAATCTTTTTTTTTTTGCACAATTTCTTGACTTTTTGCAATTTTTTGCTCAAATCGTAACTTTTTAATTCTACAAAGCTGCTACAAAGCTTTGATAACCTCCTAGCATTGTGTGTGGCCCTGCAGCTGTGGGCAGTAAGTCACAAATAATCTCCCTGCTGCTCTTTAGTTCAGCTTAAATGTTTGCCAAGGGAATCCTGTTTGGACCGGGGTCTTCTCCAGATACCTTGGTAGCTAAGTATAGCTGGGCAGGATTAGCGCTGGGCTCTTCACATATTTGCCAGTATTTGTCACGTGCACACGGGTTCACAATGTGAAGGACGATTCCATACACTGCTGGACTGTTTGATGTGGAAGAAACAATGGCTGCTGTAGGTTGGTGCACAGAAGATAAGAGAAGATAAGAGGAACCTTGGTTTCCTCTGACTAATTTAGGGTCATGACGTCTTTTATAGGGAGAAATACCAGTGAATGCTGTAAATCTAAGCGATTACTTACTAAAGACGCTGTAACATATTATTAAACCCTTAGGGACGCAGACTTTTTTTTTGTTTTGTTTTTTCCTCGCTATAACATTTTATTTTCCCCTCATCATGTTAAGGCTTGTTTTCTTCCAGGAAGTATTTTTAATTTTTCCTTTCCTTTGGACATTTACACACTTAACAACGTCAAGTCTGATTATTTTTAATTTACATGATAAATTAATTTTTTTTTAAAAAAAAAAAACATTTTTAGTTTTTTTTTTAACTTTTTGGTTTAACTTTTTTTTTAGTCCCACTAAAAGTGAAATTTTGATATTGATGGCCTATTCTCAGGATAAATCATCAATATCTAACTGGTGGAGGTCCGACTCCTGGACTCCTGCAGTGGAAATGTGCTGCGGACTCTTCCTAGGCCAGTGATGTCCCGTTCATCGGTTACGCGGCCTAGGTGCAGCCCAGTCTCATTCAAATGAATGGGCCTGAGCGGCAATGCTAAGAACAGCTGCTATGTAAATTACGACACTGAGCTTGGTAAGTTGTGAGGAGGCCAGAGTGCTCACTGGAGCACCACAGCCTCTTCAAACAGCTGATGGGGATGCCCACCGATCAAATATTGTTGCCCTATCCTGAGCATAGGCCATTCATATCAAAATCTTGGACAATATGCAATCACCTGACCTATACAATGCAACACTTCTGGATTCCGATGTATTGTGCTTTTACCAGCATCATATTACACGCTTCCTCTTGTGTAATGGTAGCACTAAGATGGCAGGATCGGGCAGCATCACTAGGCAATAACCTCTCATGACAGCCTCTTCCTCTCAGGTCACTGGAGGGCATTTGGAGGACAGAGGGAGCCCTCTCCCTCTGTGTAAATGCTCAGATGCTGTAGTCGCTATTGACAGAGACATCTTAGACATAACCAATCTGGACCCTGTTGGCTGGTCTCAGTTGTGTATAGAGCGTGCTCATCTCCTGAGGGCACTCTATATTGTGTCGATCATTCAACCGACACCTATTGAATGAGTATGTCCAACTTTAGGCTCTTTCCATACTTTTCATGGATTCTCTTAAATTTATGCAGGGTCGGACTGGGGTTCCTTGGGCCCACTAGAGAAAATTATTCTCAGGGCCCAAGTCCTATATCGTCAATAAAGACTAATAGGTTTTGAATAAAAAAAATAGTCCCTAGTGCCAAGTAATTAGCTCCAGATGCAGCTACAAATGTTTTTTTCTCCTGGACCTTTGGGGCCAACTATGGCTTCAGAGACCACCGGAGGATCCTCTGGTACTTTGCTGGGCCATATGTGTTGTGTAATACTCCTGAAATATTCCTTTAATGGATGCTTGTGATGGATTACATAGTCGCTTCAATCACCCATGGATAAAAAAATGTACACCACACAATATATGTTATTTACTGGATGCCTCTGCATGGAATGGCCCCGTCTGCTGTAGTATACCATACATTGAACCCTATAAAGGTTTTTTTCCACAAGGGACAATTATAACCTATTCATGGATGTGTCTGATCATTGAGTTCCCCACCACTGGGACTCCTACCATTCCCTAGAATGGTGGGCCCAAGTCCTTCTATTCCTTGTTATTGGATGAGCTCAATGAGGAGGGGTTTGAATGGAGCTGTGGTCAAGCATGTGCTTTAGTGCTTCATTCATGGGGCTGATGGAGACAACCAAGTACAGCGATCATTAGCCCCACAGACATTGAATTGAGTAGCATAGTACATGCTCGACTGCAACTCCATCAAAATCCTTCTCACTGCATTACTACAGTGGGGTTCTCTGGATTGCCGTTTTAGTGATCTGGTCCCAGTGGTGGGCCCCCTTGTGGCGAGATATTAAATCTCAGTTGTGAAAAACCCCTACAAATGCAACTTCTTCAACCAGTGGTCTGGTCCCAGTGGTGGGTCACCTTGTAGCTAGATGTTAAATCTCAGTTGTGAAAAACCCCTACAAATGCAACTTCCTCAACATGTTATAAAAAAGTCCACCCCTTTGTGACCGGTCAGAAATTAGCACATTGGATGTGATGTTTCTGTGAGGATGATGCCTTATTGTGAAATATTTAAATAATCTTAAAACATGTCTAAGCTTTTCGGTATTAAATTACCTTATTGGGTGACTAACAGTTCAGCAGTGCCAAAGTGAATCATTCACAACTAACCCAGAGTTAATTGGAAACAGGTGTTAAAGGGGTTGTCCAAACACAAGCTAAAACAACTTAAAGACCAAAATGCATTTAAAGGGTTATTCTCATCTTAGACAATGGGGGCATATCGTTAGGATATTCCCCCATTGTCTTATAGGTGTGGGTCCCACCGCTGGGACTCGCACCTATACCGATAACGGAGCCCCCAAAGTGAAGGAGGGCACACTGTGCATGCGCAGCCGCCCTCCATTCATTTCTATGGGGCTGGCGAAAATAGCCGTTGGCTACATAGAAATGAATGGGAGCGGTGACTGCTAATGCGCGGTGCACTCCCATTCATTTCTATGGGAGCAGCGGGGGAGCTGCACCTAGGGTCCTCCAGGAGCAGCGCTCCCCCCTCCTTTCTCGATATAGGTCCGGGTCCCAGCGGCGGGACCCGCACCTATAAGACAATGGGGGCATATCCAAGCGATATGCCCCCATTGTCTAAGATGAGAATACCCCTTTAACATATAAAAGGAAAGCAACTCGACTGTTCACTGGAAATCTATTGCAGCACCGAGGGTTCTGGTGGAAGCTGAATAAAGTGATCTTTACTTACCTGACAGATCCAACAGTGCTTCCCCTGTTCTGCCCGCAGGACTCTGTTTTCCTGGCTGCAGCAATCGGGGTGCACTGCCAATGAGGCGAGGTGAGGCGATTGCCTCAGGCGGCGCCAGGTAGCGACAAGTGGGGGCAGCAAAAGGGCCATGGACAATGAGCGCTTCCATTGTGGAAGCGCTCATCTCTGCAGATTTAACCGTATCACTGATCTCAGGATAGCGATACAATCAAATACTGCAGCGGGGCCCCCATTCCCTCTAATAGGCTTTAGAGGACTGCATACAGCTTAGGGCACAGACCAGAAGAGGTCTGTGTCCTGCACAGCATCGCTGACAGCAGAATGGAAGTAAATATTTGAATGTATTATTTTTATTTGGCAGCATGCTGTTCGGCCACCATGGGTCATTCTTTTGTAACTTGGGGATGCACTATTGGGCATTGGGGGCTCTAAAAAGGGGCATTTTTGTACTGGCACACATGATAATTGGGCCATTTTGGGGACATTCATTCTACTGGGGCTACTAAATTCGGTAATTTTTTTGTACTGACACACATTATATGGGAGCATTTTTGTACTGACACACATTATAAGGGGGCTACTATGGGGACATTTGTTGTACTGGGGGCACGAAACGGGGGTATTATTGTACTGGCACACGTTATTAGGGAGCATTTTTGTACTGGCACACATTGTAATTATTTTACTGGCAAACATCATAAGGGGAATTATTTTACTGGCAAACATCATAAGGGGCCATTTTTTGTACTGTAACATATTATGGGGGCTTGTACAGGCACACATTATAGGGGGAGTTATTACTACTGGGGGTATTATGGTGGACTTTGTTACTACTGGGGGACTATGGAGAACATGATTATTAGTATGGGCCCTATGGGGACATTACTACTTCTGGGGCAAAATGAGGGAAATTATTACTATTTGGGGCACTGTTTCCACAGTGCTCTCTGGCAGAGAATTATTACTATTGGTTGGGCTTTTGGGAGGACTGTTACAGTGGGAGGCAACATGGAACAGTATCAGCTTAGCACAATTATTTTTGGAGGACACTACTGTATGTTTATGGCACTGTGTCAGTGTCAGGGAAAATATTTGCTGGGTACAGTTATTTTTTTAGGGCTCTGTGTGCCCGTAATTATTGAAGGTTGCGCTGTGTGGTACTAGTATTTTCAGGGGCACTGTTTTTGCAGTATAGTTTTGTGGAGAACAGTGAGCATAGTATCAGGGGTGGCAAGATGGGGTGTTCAGAAGTTGGGAAGGATGATGGAAAAGTAGGATGTCTATGTGCCAAACTCTGCAGAGACAAGAGATGGCTGAAAGAAATCATCATGGTGGTCTGCTCTGAATGGAGAAGATAAGGAAAAGAGAACATTTACATCACTGGATGTAAGAGGTATGTGCGCTGTATTACCCTGTATGTTTTGTAGCTCTATATGTGTGTCTTTAACAGTAGGGCTGGAGGGAAGGGGTTAGGTTAAGAAATTGACATCTGGGTGCCATTTCAGCAGAAAGGCTAGGTGCACTCCTGGCAGAAATAATATTATGTTGACAACATGTGACCGCTGTAGCCAATCACTGGCCTCAGTGGTGCACTGAAAAGGCTAGTGATTGGCAGCAGTGGTCATATGATGTTGATGTGATGTGTCACTGCTGCAACCAGGAAAACAGCCCCGACGGAAGAACCGGAGCGGCAATGCCAGACCTGCTAGGTATGTAAAGATCACTTCTGTTCAGTGATCTCCTGAAACTGGACAAACCCTTTAAATCATCAGAATGTACATGTGAATGTATAATGCAGAAACGGACAATATGTTAGCTTGTCAAACACAGATCAGTTGTACATATAGTGTAGTCACATTGTCAGCTCAAAATGCTCAAATTGCTCAAAATAGCCCCTTTATAAAATCCTGCCACCCTTCTAGGCCAGTAAGACTTAGTGGTTGACCTACAGCAAAGGGTCAGGCAACTATGCTACTATCTGGACAATTTCCAGATTCCAGAATTGAAGTTTGATTGAAGAGAATTGGGCACTGTGCTATCTCTCTTGCATACTATACTGAGCACAAGGGCTCACATCTAAGCTGGCTGGATCTGGGCTAGTTTCATTAAAAGGATTTTCTGGGACTTAAATACTGACAGCCAATCCTTAAGTTAAGTCATCAATATCTGATTGTTGGGGTCCAACTACTTGCATTCCCACCCACCAGCGGTTTCAGAGTAGCTCAGACACTGGAACTACACAGCTCGATCCATTGTGTAGTGGACAGAGCTGGTAACTGCAGAACTGCTCCCATTCTCTTCAATGGACAGAGCATATGCTTATGGAACATTGGTAGGATCTGCCATGGCTTTTTGATCAGCGATGGTGTGACCGCTGGGACTCCTACACATCAGACGGGTCTACACATGGCACAGGCTGTGCAGGGAACTTCAGTACAGCTTCTTTCAAGTGATGTGGTTGAGCTGCAGGTACCTACACGGGTGTTGCCAGGTGCGCCAGGAAAATTGTTGAAGGTGCCACAACCGTGCCTTATTGCTATTTCAATCTCATGACTTGTGGTGATTGTATATATTTACCCTGCAAACCTTATTACTATGGAAAAGAACATCACTCGTATTCAGTGTCAGACTGCCATATGATTTTTCATATTAGTTTCCCGGACCTCTGTGTACACGATACGGTGGTAAAAGCAGAGGAATTAAAATTAGTCAGTCCTCTACCTCCATCTGCTGGAGATTGTCAATATTACGGTCACTAAAAAAAAAAAAAGTGCACACTTTTGACATAACAACATAAATAAGCCCCATCATATATATTCAGAGAGTAGACCACTCCCCAAATGTGACAGTTAGAGGGCACATATACTGTCTTATTGACATCTTTTTGTATATTGAAATAACTATAAAATAATGCGCAAAGTGCCAGGACCAAGCCGGACTTCTTAAGTTTGCAGAAAGAGGGTTTCAGACACAGCTCTGGACTATAAGGATTCTTTGAATAACTACAACTTTAATTCCAAAACTGTGACACGTTTTGAGAATAAACCCCTTCTATATAGGAAATACCCGCAATTTTGGAATAAAAGTTGAAGTTGTTCAAAGAAGCCTTGGAGTTTTTTTTATGTAAAAAGTTTGCTATAAGATAATTAAAATATTATTCAAAAGCATGGTAAAATATCAGCGCTAGACAGAAATTAAACGACTCCAGTTGTCAAAATCTAAATTTTGAATCATTATGATGCATTTGGATAAATGCATTTAAAAATATATATATATTTCTGAGATTATTTGTAAATTGGTTAAAATCAACAAATCTAAAGAAAAAACACAGTCCTCCTCCATAACCTATGTAGCCTTCCTGTCCATCTCTAATATACTGTAGGCATCTATTCTGACATTTTAGGTAGAAATATGTAAAAAATATTGATTTCTTGGTCATGAAGTCTGCATGACTATCTCTCTAGGGCCTCATGCACACAACCGTATTTTTGAGCTGTGTGTGACCTTCTTTTTTTTGCAGCTCACATGCGGACCTATTCATCCCTATGGGGCTGCAAAAATGTGGACTGCATGTGGATGTCATCATTGGGCTGTTTGCATCTGTGCAGCCTTTTCACATATTATAGAACATGTCATATTCTTGTCCATTTTGCAGATTAGAATAAGCTTTTCTACAAAGAAGATGTGGCATGTGCACAGGTGGTATCTATATTTTGTGGATCCGCAGACTATAGCAAGATACTTACGGTTGTGTGCATGTAGTCTTAGTATGAATATGCCACTCTCCCTGTCAACTATTGAGTCAGATCTGCTTATTCAAATCCTTCAAATTTATTAGTAAATTGGTTTAAGGATTCATAGTGTCCTCCTTCATAACCCCTCTAACTGTCCTGTCCATCTCCAATATGCAGTAGGTGTTTTTTTTACTTGATCAATTCACTGCGCTATAAATTCTACTTTAGAGGTTGTCTATTAGGATTCTAGTTATTACCATGTTTACTACATTTACTTTATCTTTGCTGGCCTGGTGTTTCTGCTTGTTGCCTATTCATCTTTGCCTATTGGACTCTGTTTGGATTCGGTACAGTTAATTGCTTATATGCCCTTGGTATTAACTTTGTCATTATTACTTAAAGGTATAATGTATGTGCTCCAGCATCAGCTGCTGCTCTGCTCACCTTTCCCAGTGATCCGAACCTGCCTCCCTCTGTCCGCTGGGCTTGCTTTGTTCCTCCATGCAGACTGTGGCCTGCTTGCTTTCAAGGCCTCTCCCCCTGTGCTCATAGGGATGCGTGCTCCCTCCAGTTCCTGAAGGGATAGTGTGGATTCACCCTAATCTTACCAGCCAGTGGCTGGCCATCCTGTTGTACTTACATTCGTCTGTGGGTGGGTGCCTAGTATGCTAGTATCATGCAAGGGTATCTTTTCTGTTGTCTGCTCAAGCACTGACTTCCTGTCTGTTTACTGGATTGTGACTCTCCACTGCCTGGCAAGACCTGTGCCTGACCTCTGTATGGCTCTTGACCGTTTACTGTATTGCACATACTCTGCCTGCACAGACCTTGGCCTGTCCATGAAGTCTGATCAGTATTAAAATATTGGAAAACCTCTTTAAGAGAATTTAATGAACTGTTTACAGTCTATTAAAAGGATGGTCTGAGATTGAAGTTCTTTATTTCACAATGTCATCACATACTTTAAATCTGAGATAAATGAAAAATGCTGAACAATTCTGCAAGATAAGACTGTTTTCAAAAATACAAAATGCAAAGTGATGAACAAAAGAGAAATCTAAATCTAGTCAATGTTTGATGTGACCACCCTGTGCCTTCAAAACGGCATCAATTCTTCTAGTTACACTTGCACACAGTTTATGAAGGAACATGGTAAGGGGTGTGTTCCAAATATCCCGGGGAACTAACCATAGATCTGTGTATGTAGAGTTGCTCAAATCCTTCTGTCTCTTCATGTAATCCCAGGGAGACTCAATGATGTTGAGATCAGGGCTATGTGGAGGCCATAACATCACTTCCAGGACTCTTGTTGTTCTTCTTTAAGCTGAAAATATTTCTTAATGACATTGGCTGTATGTTTGGGGTCGTTGTTCTGCTGCAGAATAAACCATTAACACTACTATTTTAAAAAGCATTCTTACTTTGTAGCATTTTTTCTATACATACCTAATACTTTTGCACAGTACTGTATATAGTTTTTTATGTTTTACAACTTTTGCGTCACCATATTCTGAGAGCCATATGTTTTTTAATTTTTTTTTCAAGGTGTGTAAAGGCTTGTTTTTTCAGGACAAGCTATAGTTTTTATTTTCCTCCCATTTGGTTGGAAATTACAATCCATAATATCTTTAGCACCGCATACCTTCAGGGCATTCTGTAAGTTCCAGTTTGCCTTAAAGCTTGTACAAAGACTGGAAGGCCTCATTCACATTTGCGTTTTCAGGTCCAGCAGACTGCTCTGTGCCAGAACTCATATCTCATGGATCCAGTGTTGCTGGATCCTCTACTTCTCCGCTGGATCCCCATTGGAGTGATCCTCCACTGCCTGACTTGTTCCTGTTTTACTGTATTGACCCTAGATGCCTGCCCTGACCTTAGACCCATTCCTGTGTTGAAAGTACTCCGCCAGCTCCGACCTGCTCCTGACTATGATTTTTCCTGTCCCCTAGAGCATCGGTGTCTCTGACCCCTCTGCATCAACTGTTAAACAGAGACTACTCCAGGAGATAGTAGGCTGATGGCTCCCTTGCAGTGAAGTCCAGTTCCTTATATAGGGGTTAAAGGTTGAATAGCAGGGCGCTGCCCGGATATCTCCTTTATGCTTATCTCTAAGCCAAATCTGATGGTTAACACAGTGGTTCTATACCCACTGCCGTAACACTCTATACTTCTGAACATACACAGCCCACCACGAGGGATGCCAAGCAGCTCCACTGTGTAGGTTTGGAGGATTGATCCTGGTGTCTTAAGAATTATGTAGACATAATTACTGTATGGGGTACAATATGGGCTTTACTACTGTTAAGGGGAACAATGTGGGCATAACTACTGTGAGGGAGCACAATGTGGGCATAACTACTATAATGGGGCACAATGTACATATACAGTGCCTTGCGAAAGTATTCGGCCCCCTGGAACTTTTCAACTTTTTGCCACATTTCAGGCTTCAAACAAAAAGATATAACATTTTAAATTTTTGGTGAAGAATCAACAACAAGTGGGTCAAAATTGTGAAGTGGAACGAAATTTATTGGATCATTTAAACTTTTTTGTAATAATAAAACTGAAAAGTGGGGCGTGCAAAATTATTCGGTCCCCTTGCATTAATACTTTGTTGCGCCACGTTTTGCTGCGATTACAGCTGCAAGTCGCTTGGGGTATGTCTCTATCAGTTTTGCACATCTAGAGACTGAAATTCTTGCCCATTCTTCCTTGCAAAACAGCTCAAGCTCTTTGAGGTTGGATGGAGAGCTTTTGTGAACAACAGTTTTCAGCTCTTTCCACATATTCTCAATTGGATTCAGGTCTGGACTTTGACTTGGCCATTCTAAGACCTGGATACGTTTATTTTTGAACCATTCCATTGTAGATTTTGCTTTATGTTTGGGATCATTGTCTTGTTGGAAGATAAATCTCCGTCCTAGTCTCGGGTCTTTTGAAGACTCCAACAGGTTTTCATCCAGAATGGTCCTGTATTTGGCTCCATCCATCTTCCCATCAATTTTAACCATCTTCCCTGTCCCTGCTGATGAAAAGCAGGCCCAAACCATGATGCTGCCACCACCATGTTTGACAGTGGGGATGGTGTGTTCAGGGTGATGAGCTGTGTTGCTTTTATGCCAATGTTATAGTCTTGCATTGTTTCCAAAAAGTTCAATTTTGGTTTCATATGACCAGAGCACCTTCTTCCACATGTTTGGTGTGTCTCCCAGGTGGCTTGTGGCAAACTGTAAACGAGACTTTTTATGGATATCTTTGAGAAATGGCTTTCTTCTTGCCACTCTTCCATAAAGGCCAGATTTGTGAAGTGTTCGACTGATTGTTATCCTACAGAGTCTCCCACCTCAGCTGTAGATCTCTGCAGTTCATCCAGAGTGATCATGGGCCTCTTGGCTGCATCTCTGATCAGTCTTCTCCTTGTTTGAGATGAAAGTTTAGAGGGACGGCCGGGTCTTGGTAGATTTGCAGTGGTCTGATAGTCCTTCCATTTCAATATGATCACTTGCACAGTGCTCCTTGGGATGTTTAAAGCTTGGGAAATTTTTTGGTATCCAAATCCGGCTTTAAACTTCTCCACAACAGTATCACAGACCTGCCTGGTGTGTTCCTTGGTCTTCATGATGCAGAACCCTGAGACTATCACAGAGCAGGTGCATTTATGTGGAGACTTGATTACACACAGGTGGATTCTATTTATCTTCATCAGTCATTTAGGACAACATTGGATCATTCAGAGATCCTCAATGAACTTCTGGAGTGAATTTTCTGAACTGAAAGTAAATGGGCCGAATAATTTTGCACGCCCCACTTTTCAGTTTTATTATTACAAAAAAGTTTAAATGATCCAATAAATTTCGTTCCACTTCACAATTGTGACCCACTTGTTGTTGATTCTTCACCAAAAATTTAAAATGTTATATCTTTTTGTTTGAAGCCTGAAATGTGGCAAAAGGTTGAAAAGTTCCAGGGGGGCGAATACTTTCGCAAGGCACTGTAACGTCTGTGTCGGGGCACTGAGTGGGATTGGGTGATCATAGATATGCATTGGGTGAAGTTAGAGGCATGGCTTATTATTAAAAAATATGTTAATGTCCCTCTTTGTGATTTTAAAAAGTTGGGAGGTATACATAACTGTCTGTGGTGAGACTGCAGTACCCCAGACAAGGGCATAACTACTGTGTGAGGGCACAATGTGGGTATAACTACTGTGAGGGTGCACAATGCGAGTATAACTAATGTAAGAGGGCACAATGTTTGCATAACTACTGTGAGGGCGCACAATGTGGACATAATTACAGTGAAGGGGCACAAAATGGTTCATAACTACTGTGTGGGGGCAAATGTGGGCATAACTACTGTGGGGGGCGCGATGTGGGCATAACTACTGTGAATGGGTACAAAGTAGACATCACTACTATGAGGGGTACAATGTGGGCATAATTACTGTGATGGGGTACAGTGTGGGCATAAGTACTGTGAGGTGGCACAATATGGGCATAACTATTGTGAGGGTTCACAATGTGGGTATAACTAATGTAAGGGGGCACAATGTGTGCATAATTACTTTGTTGGCATAACTACTGTGAGGGGGCACAATGTGGACATATTTACTGTGAGGAAGCACAATGTGGGCATAACTACTGGGAGGGGGCCAGTGGCAAAGCCAGAAATGACTGGGCCTCACAGCAAATTTTGAATGAGGCACTTTCCCCCCCAGCAACGTCTTTGCAACCCCATCTACTTGTGCAACCTCTCACTCTTAGATGAGATCTGGCAGCTGCTCTGTCCGTTTTCTACAGTGTCTCTATATATAATGTCATTTTATAATACTGTTCAGGGGCCCTGACAATAAAATCTTTTAGTCTCATTTCTGGGTGGGCCCCTCCTGAGTTTGGGCCCCAAAGCAGCGACTTTCCCTATAGCTACGCCCCTGGAGGGGGCACAATGTAGATATAACTTCTGTGTGGGGGCACTAAGGAGACTGGGCAGGATTGGCGTGTATAGATGGGTGGAGTTAGAGAATATGTACTATTTTTAAAAATTGCTAATACCTCTTTTTGATTTTCAAAATTTGGGAGGTATGCATCTCTATTTTGAGACTGCAGTACACCAGACCTGGGGGTATCTGCAATTGCTTTATATGTATAGTAATGTCATGTTAGGTAATGCCCAGCATTCCAGTGTATGGTTGGCAATAGTTGTCAGGAACAAGGCTAACCACCTTGTTTCTTCTCTTTTGGTAGGAGTGGGCTGGTACTTCCTGCCAGGAGGGGGAGTTCCAGAGTAGAAAGTGTGGAGGAAGGAAGCACATGCTTGAGCTCCTACTCCAAGGGACCACATCCAGTTCTCTTGTGAGGCGATTACTCCAGGGAGATTGCCAGAATCAAGAGTGCTGTTTCCAAGAAGCTTCAGCGTACCTAGACAGCAGAGTTATCAGCAAGACCATAGCTTTACAGACCTTGCTGCCAGTGAGGGAAAAAGGTCAGACACCCATCACTTAGAACAGCCACCAGGCCATACTAACTTCAAGCCTACTTGACACAGTCCACAAGTGCTTGCTGGTACCAACCTATTGCAATCCATCCACCTACCAAACCTCCTCATCTGGTGCCAGAAACTGTACTGCTGGCTGCAAGACAACCCCCTGAAAGTGGAAATCCATTTTCCATTATTTTAACAGGACACTTTAACCCTTGTGTCCCAGAGAATTATGTTGTGACAGACTTCTAGGTACAGGAATGTATGATCAGTGCTAAAGTGGGGTTTTAGCTCTTTATCTCTTTATCAAGGCCATTCATTCTGGAAAATAGGGATATTAGTAAGGTAGGGCCATGTGTAGGGAATGGTTCGACACCAGAAGTACCAGGCCATACCAAATGGGAACTCCTATTTAACTCCTTAGTTACCAGTCTGTTTTGGGCCTTACTGATCAAGCATTTTATTTCCTTTTTTCATTGTCGCCAAGAGCTATAACTTTTTTATTTTTCCATCTATATAACTATATGAGGGCTTGTTTTTTGCCGGTCAAGTTATAGTTTTAATAGCACTATTTTAGGGTACACATAACTTTCTGATTAACTCTTTCGGGGAGGGAAAGAGTTTTTATGTTATAAATTTTACAGTATTTATTTTTTGGTATAAATAACATCTTTATTTTGTGGGTCAGTACAATTACAGAGATACTATATATATATATATATATATATATATATATATATATATATAATAGAAAGATTGAAGGCAGCACTCCAGAAAAATCGTGGAAAAAACACAGTGGTTTATTCACCCGACCAGCAGCAATGTTTCAACCGTTCAATACAGTCTTTGTCAAGCTGTGTGCATGTGCTCAAGACATCACTTTAAATAGTCATAGTGCATATAAATCAATAATCACATCTCATTATACAATTACAGTGAATTCATATCAAAATTCATAATCAAACATAACAGTGATACATCTAATACATGATTAAAACTTTAAAAAAATACATGTGTGCAAAAAAGTATTTATATGACAATCTTTCCTTATAAAAACCATGCATCAGCCCAATATGATCTTAATAAAGTGCCAGGTGCTGTGCTATAAACATTCATTGAACTAATTATGCATAATTAAAAACCGTAAAGCCATGTTCATGTCCCTGTTCCACCGGCGTCTCGGTGTCCACATCGCGCATGCGTCTGACATCATCATTCCCGCGATATACGGGATTCTGAATGTCAGACCAGTTTACCTATGACAGATCTACTGCGCCTGCGTCCGGATAGCGAAATCTCGCGGGAAGCGAGACTTCGCTCTCCAAGACTACTAGGCACAACAAAAATGGCCACAAACCACTCAAAACATACTGCGCCTGCGTCAACCCATATCATCCCGGAGGACACTCCCGTTTATGTCACCAATGTATATTTATTTCAGAATGTATCCATATTCATCAAAATCCTATAAAACAGGTAACAGCACAATACCATAGTTATTATTTAACCCCGGGGCACAGCCGATACCCCCAGTATATCTGGGGCCATTCGGCGCCCAATTAGGGATAAGGGTCTCATGTTACCGTTGTGTGACAGTAGCCCCTAGCCCACATCAGGGATATCGTAACCCTAACACATGACTGGGAGCCCTCCGGATACTAGGGTAAGCACATAGGGAAAATCATAAAATTAAACTATTTATTTTATTTAAAAAAGCAACAAAATGTAGCTTTTGCGCTGTTGTGGCACCAAGACGTCTTGTGAAAAAAAGGGCCCAGTTTTCACGGCTTTCCTCCATATCCCATAATATTGTAAACATCTAAAAAGAAAAAAAACAAATATTAATAAATATTAATACATATTCTCCCATATATATCCAGGCCCTTTTTTAAAGTTTTAATCATGTATTAGATGTATCACTGTTATGTTTGATTATGAATTTTGATATGAATTCACTGTAATTGTATAATGAGATGTGATTATTGATTTATATCAGGGTGCACAACCTTTTTTCGTTTGGGGGCCGCATTGTCACATCGCTCTATTTCAAGGGGCCGCAAAAAAAAAAAAAAAAAGGTTAATCAGTGCTCGTCCTTGCTTCCTTATTCAGTTCTATTGATAATCGCACATTCCTTATTACACAGGGAGATGTGCTGACGACTATTGTACATCTTTCATCCTGATAAATGTGCAAATCAGCCAAAAAACGAGTCGGCACGATTATACAGCCAGATATCAGGAATGAGTGTATCTATGAAGACTAGTTCCCAGTAATTTTCCCGAATATCGTGCAGTGTAATAGCAAGGTAAAGATTTCCTGGTAAAAAAATAGTTTTAACACGTTCCTGCAGCATGGCCCTGAAACAGAAGTTTCATGCTCTCCTGCTCCCTGCCGCTCCCGCTGTCTCCATCTTCTGGTCCCGAAGCTGTTATATTTGGCAGGCCATGGACATAGTCACATGTCCCGCTCCAGCTATTGACTGGCAGCAGCAGTGATGTGGCCACAAGCAGCGTTTCACAGCTGAAGTCAGTCATTTGCCGGAGAAGATGAAGACAGCAAGAGCAGCATGGAGCAGAAAAGTATGAATCTTCTGTTTCAGGGGCCACGCTGCAGGAACTTGTTAAAAACATTTTTTACTGGGAAACCCCTTTAAGTGAAGACATTTCTTTCCTTCTTCCTATTCACAAATAAGCGTTTTCCTTTACTGCAGAGGAAGTCGTTCATTGGTTCTTATCGCCTCCTGCTCCCCCAGATATACTGTAGGTGCCCTGCAATAACCAGTAAGCGTTTTCCCTGAGGGCTCATGCACACAGCGATTGTTTTGGTCCACATCTGATCTGCATTTTTTGCGGATCGGATGCAGACCCATTCACTTAAATAGGGCCTCAAAAGACGTGGACAGCACTTTGTGTACTGTCCACATCCATTACTCCGTTCCGCATAATGCAGAAAACACATGGCTGGTATTGGTGTTTTGCGGACTGCAAAACAAAACACGGTCGTGTGTATGGGGCCTTACTAGCCAGGAAAGTACTTATTGGTTAACCCTTTAATGACCAGGCCTGAAAAGACCTTAATGGCCAGTCACTGTTTTGTGAGTTAGTGCACGTGGTTCAAACACCTGTAACTTTTTTATTTGTTGGACTACCAAAATTTTGCAGCTTTTTATTACATGATGCAGGGCTTTTTAATATATTTTTTAGTTTTATTAGGGGGAAACTGTAATTTTTTTTTAAAAAAGTCATTTTTATTCAAACTATAGCTCCTTATTTATATTATTTTATTTAATATGCAAATTATTATAATTAGTTCCCTATATGTGTTGGATCGTTTTATTATAAAATATGTATAGTTTCACATGAATGGGGTGATAATTGCAATGGTTTTGGTTGCTGGGTGGGGGTGGGCTTTTTTCTTTTATGTACGTATTTTATTATTTTTTTCTTTTTTTGACTAATTTTTTTAATATATTTCTGCTACAAAAAGACCTTTGGGGGACACTGATTTTTTTTTTATTTTGCACATTTTCCTTTTTTTTCTTTTATTTGTATTTTAATTTTTTTTATAGTCACTTTATTTAAAAAAAAAAAAAAAAAATTTGCCACATAATATATGTCCCCCAATAGGTCATAAAAAGACCGTTTGGGCACAGTGAACAATTTTATTTTGAACTTTTTCATTTTTATTGTTTATACTTGTATCTTTTACATGTATTTTTTTTTTTTTGCTAAAATTTTCTTTTCTTTAAATATATTTTTGCAGCACTGTATGTCCCCCAAGAGAACTTTTAAATACCTCTGGGGGACACTGACTTTTTTTTATCATTTTGCACTTTTTTTTCCTTTTATTTGTCCAATATTTGCCCAATATTTTGTCCCCAAAAGGTTCATAAAAGACCTCTTGGGACACAGCCTTTTTTTTTTGCACCATTTCCATGGTAACTGGAGCATCCGAAGGAGCCCCAGTTACAGGGAAACCAGCCTGCTGAGCGAGGAGGGGGGCAGAGCAGGCTGCACACTCCTCTGCCCCGATGCCCGGCGATCACGTGATCGCCGGGTCTGAACTGGTCGGCGCGCCACTCACTTGTCTGAGGAGAAGGCAGAAGCGCTGATAAACTTCTTCTGCCTTCTCCTTGGGTCCCCCGCTGTCTCTGACAGCCGGGGACCGTCCTGCTCCTGCTCCAGTGCGGGAGCAGGAGCTAGCTATAATCCTGCGATTGTGCGGCGCTTCAGGCAGAAACACAGCTGATCACAAGATCAGCTGTGTTTCTGTCCAGCAGGACGGGGGCCGCAAACCAGGGCTCTGGGGGCCGCATGCGGCCCCCGGGCCGCGGGTTGTGCACCCCTGATTTATATGCACTATGACTATTTAAAGTGATGTCTTGAGCACATGCACACAGCTTGACAAAGACTGTATTGAACGGTTGAAACGTTGCTGCTGGTCGGGTGAATAAACCACTGTTTTTTTCCACGATTTTTCTGCAGTGCTGCCTTCAATCTTTCTATTTTATTGAATTGCTGAACCTTGGTCTCAGGTTCCTGGGAGGACTTTTTGCACCCATCATTTGGAAGTGCTGCTTCTCTTTATTTTTTATTTTGATATATATATATATATATATATATATATATATATATTTAACATTTTATTATTTTTTGTGAAATAAAACCCCTTTTTTTAAAAGGAAGAAAATCTTTTTGCATCGCCGCTTCCCGAGACCCCTAACTTTTCTATTTTTCTTTCTAGGGAGTTGTGTGAGGGCTTGATTTTTGCGGGATTTCCATTTGTATCATTTTGGAGTAAATTACGCTATTACATACACTATTTGATTGCTTGTCATTATATTTTTTTTGGTGGCAACTAAGAATAAGTTAGAATTCTGTCATTTTTTTTTTTACGGTTTTCACCGTAGGGGATAATGTACATGATATTTATGTAGTGAGGGTCATTACGGATGTGGGGATACCAAACATATGGGGGAGATTTTTAGCATTTTATTAAAATTGAAAAGCATATTAGTAATGGAAAAAAATGCATATTTTTTATTGGTATTTTTTTAACCACTTAATAGTACCGCAAAGGGACTATAACAGACAACATTTTGATTAATTTTAAAATACAATGCACTATCCCTATAGTGCAGGGCTGGCCAACCTGTGGCTTTCCAGCTGTTGTAAAACTACAACTCCCACCATGCCCTGCTGTAGGCAGACTGGGCATGCTGGGAGTTGTAGTGTTGCAGCAGCTGGAGAGCCACAGGTTGACTATCCCTGCTGTAGTGCATTGCATTTTAATGTCAGTGCTATAGTCAGTGAGGCACAACCTGCTGGAAAATACTCAAGGCTGGCTTGGGGCCTGTATCAGACCCCAGCCAGCCGTTACACACATTGGCACCCTGCAATTGCATTTGTGGGATGCCGATGGGAGACAGAGGGAGTCCACTCCCACTGTCAACACTTTACATGCAATGGGCGCCATTGCCTGAGGCATGCAAAGCATTAAATAGCCCAGATCGGCAATTCTGCTGGTCCAGGCTGTTAGAGTAGGAGCAAAGCCCCCACTCCTCCGTTGCACGGGGGACCCATGCAGTGCTTAGACTGGGCCACAGTGAAAAGCAACGGCCCAGCATAAGGTCCCTTAGTGAGCACCGTAAAAAGGCTTATGGATGGTCACTAAGGGGTTAAAGGGAATCAGTCAGTTTTATATCACCAACATAAACTGATGACATACCCCCTGAGCAAAATGATGGATCACTTTTTTAAATTCAGACATTTTGCTTAAATCTGTATTGAACAGATCCAGTGTGAGCTGAGCGCTGGATCTGTTCAATACACAGCTCTCTCCACCCTCCTGCTGATTGACAGCTTTGTTCATATTACAATCAGTGGCAGGTCAGGAAGAGAGCCAGGGGCTTATGAACATGAGGACACACCAGCACGTGCTTTGCTCGGCTAAAGCATGAGCTGTTCAATACAGATATTAGTAAAACAGCTGGGCCAAATCCAGTGATTCCCCCAAGCTGTTCTAAGGATATGTGTCACCCGTTTATGCTGCCCCCCTATTAGCATAATATAAAACTAGTGGCAGACTCCCTTTAGCATACCTCCCAACCGTCCCGGATCCAGCAGGACAGCCCCGGATTGCAGTGGCTGTCCCGGTACGGGGGGAGGTATGACCCGCTTTCTGGCCATAGGACGCAGAGACAGTTGCCATAATGAAGCAGAGAGCCAGCATCGCCTACCTGCTTCATTATTCCTCCTCCCCGCCGGCTCTCTGCACCTCTTGTCTGTGCGGGGGGCGGGGCCGGCTGCCTGCCAGCCGTCCCCGCCCCCTCCACAGACTAGAACAGCCGATGTCCTGCTGATTCTGCTAGGAAGAAGGTAAGTATGTGGGAGCACAGCTGGGCATAATTCTGTGAACACACAATGTGGGCATAAATACTGTGCGGTGGCATGAAGGGGGAATAATTACTATGTGGGGGCATTAAGGGGACTGGGTGGGATTAGGCGTATAGTTGGGTTTTGAGCGGAGTTAGAAGAGTGGTCTAGTGCAGGAAAGATTTGACGCTCTGCACAATGTGTCCCTCTTTGGTGGTTTACAAAGTTGGGAGGTATGCTTTAGCCTTTATATGCAGGCCCTCCTACTGCCTCAGAATCCATGTGTCGCTCTGGCTGTCCTTGTTGACCTTCTTAAGATCTAGATGACTTCTACTGATTCTCAGCAGACTTGCAGCTGCTCTGTAGCCTTGTACCATGGTGAAACGTACGACTATGGAATCAATGTTCTAGGTGCCCCCATTGTCACACTGTGCACCTACATAGTTGCCAACAGTTCTGTATTTGCAGCGACTGTCCCCCAGACTGTCTCCCAGACACCGTTGAGGTGTTACTACATGTTGCTGCTCTCTGGAAGGGATGGTAAGGCGTGGTGTACCCCAATGGGAAATAAGTCCAGAGAGTCAGGGTCTGCAATTAACCACTGTGCTTCTTTACCGGAGGAATTCAGGTGCAAAACAATACAGACAAGGCACTGAGCTGGTTTCTCCAGTATCCTCCCTGGCAGAAGAAGGGTTTGATGCTGAGGAAATGCCTGAGCTGGAGGCCCACTGTCTGTTGCTTAGTAGTCCGAGTGGCTCCTTGGTCAAAGGGTTGGTGACCAATGGTCTGTGGCTCAGATTCCCCATCTCATTGTCTTCTTCTGGTCACTTATGTAGTCTGGCAGATTCTTCCCCTTCAAGCACTTGTCACTAACTGCAGAACATTAGGGGCTCTGACTGCTCTCCTTATATACAGTTTCTGGCTGAACTAGAACCTTCTAGTGGGAGGGATGGAGTGGGGAAGCTCAGCACAAACAGATACAATGTAACACTTTTCTTCAGTCATAGACTTACATTAGAGCTTCAATAATACTCAATGGCAATGACACAGCAGTTTTTCCAGACAAAAACAAGTTTGCAGACACAAGAACAAAGCTAAATCAGACAAAAGGTCAGTCTGTCTGGTTTAGGTGGTAAACAAACCTGGCTTTCCCCTCCAAAACATGCTTTTCTTTAAACTTTTCTTTATGGTAACTGTGGAAAATTACCAGCTTTTCATTCAAAGTCCCAAAAGTCTCAGTATTCTTTAACCCTTTTGCTCAGTGCTCTGCAAATACAGTGCAAATGAATAGGATATATTTCACAACATATAAACATATAAAATGCAGTTACACAGTATTCAACAGTATATGTCATTGAAAGTTAACCCTTTAAAGTAAAATTAAGTGAGGAGTTGATGACTTTGCATAGGGGAAACGGGCAAATGTCCACAAATGTCCAGACTTCACAGTACCCCTGCTCCAGCGCACTATACTGTCTCTAATTCTCACAGTCCCTGCAAATTTAGGCTGTTAGGGGCCAAAAATAAGTGTGACTTGTGTAAGTCCCTTCCATAAAATAAATTTTTTTGTACAGTGCTTTAGTACTGATTAGAGATGAGTGAATTTCATGTTATGAAATTCGTTCATGCTTCGCTTGGTGGTAAAAGGTGAATTGCGAGAGGACTCCCCTGCATAACGGAAATGGGACGGATCCATTATGCAGGTCATAGACTTCTATTATGACGGAATGAATAACGGAATGCCTCTAAAGGCAATGCATTCCATCATAGAATTGCATTATGGTCCGTGGTAACGGAATCCATAACGCAATTCACCTTTTACCACCAAACGAAGCGTGAACAAATTTCAAAATATGAAATTCCCTCATCTCTAGTACTGATGACTAGTCCTCAGGATAGGTAATTAAAATCAGATTGGCAGGGGACTGACTCCTGGCACCACCACCGATCACCACCTGCATGTCATCTTCTTTGCAGTGCCACTGCAGTGTAATTACAAAACATTCACTTGAACAGGAAGAGCAGTTGTAATTACACTGTGCCACCTCTATAAAGGAGATGACATGCAGGTAATTATTAAGAAGAAACAGCGCTTGCCCAAGCACTGCTACCCCTTCAAACAGATAAGTACGGGTGCCCAGATGTTGGTATTAGTAGTTGTACTTATGGTTCTAGAGCTCCTTGAGCTAGCATGCAGTGATGGGAAGGGCACACCTATTCTTGCATGGTCTGGTTTTGGGGTCCTCCTGTATGATAGTGGTTGAGGTGCCCTTGATGGTGAAGGTTCAAGACGGGATCCTGGTTATCATAACACCAGCACTATTCAGTGCAATAGAAGTGCTGGAAGCAATGATGAGACAGTTGTGCAGCAGAACAGTTCTTTTACTTTTTTTCTGAAGAAGTGAAATCCAAACAGATCAGGACAGTTCTTATCTTGCCATGGACCAGCAAGATGTTACAGGTTTCATAGCTGCACAAGTAGTAACAGGCCAAAAGGTTTTTCTGTAAGATGGTCTTTCTTACTCTGCACTCCACTAGCTGACTGACATGAGCATCCAGATGTGGGGTTTAATACTTTAGATCAGTGCAATGTAACCGGAAGGCAAACACTTCTGCTCCTTTCTTTGAACAGGTTGCGGTACTCACAGTATACGTCTGTGATATCCACCTTGGAATGTGGAGATTCTCACAGCAGGCCAAACTGTGCTTTGGTGTGTTCAAGTACTATAGGTTTTTCCTGAACACGTGCAATAGAATCAATAAGTCATTTTGAGACTGTCTACAGCTCTCCTTTCATGTGGTCTGTCTTTTGTAGTTGTTTCAGCTCTGTTCTGGGTGGTTCCGGGTTCAGGATGAGCTTGAGTGTAGCTCCATACATATGCTTCCTTCTCCTAGCCCCAGCTAGTGGTGACCATTCTGGGATTCTGCATAACTGATCACTCACTCTCAGCACCCACCCCCTTAGGCAAAGTTCTTTATGAAGTCATCCAGGTAGACTAGAAGACATTTGAATTTCAGCTCTCCTAGTTCTGTCAGGTCACTGGAGCATTGGTCAGGTCACTGAAGTGATAAAGGCAGACTTCTCATGATCTTTCTCAGCAATGGGTAGTGCCAAATGGCAATTTCCAAGTGAGGAAATATTTGGTGTGGCCCAGTGATACTAGGAAGTCTCTGCAATGTAGTGGATAAGTGTCTTGCACTGTACAAGCATTCAGGTGTCTGTAATCCATGCAGAACTGCATGCTCCATCATTTTTGTACACCAACACAATAGAGAGAGACACTCACAGACTCTTCCTCTGCCTGATGTTATTATCAAGCATCCACTTTAGCAACACCTTGAAGGAGCGTTGGGGACATGTGGTAATAGTCCTCGCAACTTGACCTGGTGTTTCCATGATAGATTTAGACTTCTAGGATTTGTGTTAATCCAAAAGTCTGTCTTTGGCTGACAAAATGGATTTTGGGATGCATTCCCAGCGACTGATCAACTCACTGGAGAACAACTTGGCTCCTTCCAACTGGACCTCCCACAAGAGCTTCTCCTCTGCAGTTTGTGTTAGCCCTGAGCGAGCGTGGCAGACAGTGGTGCCCCAATCAGCAGGCTTAATTTTCCAGCATTGTTCTTGTTTAACTAGTTCTTCCTCTGATAGAAAATAACTCCGCTATCATCTCATGAGATGTCAAGGCCACATCATGACCTGTGCAAAGGGTCTCAGCAACCACTTTATAACATGGGTTCTGTCAGCAGTTATCAGAAGGATGGTACCTTAACACAGTCTTCCTATCTGGGCCAGTCTAGGAGCTACTTATAGGATCCATCACATCCTCAGAACTTCTGCAAGGCTATTTGGGGTGACTACTCATTTGGGACATGCTTTCAATACATTGGCCCAAACTCACTTGGGAGCTGTAGTCACCTCTGGATCCTGTAGCAAATACCTGCTAAGGCCTTTCCTACTCCTGCTGTGGCACTGCCTTTAGTGCAGTCAGTATTTTTTGGTTGGGCAACTGGTAATCCAAAGTGATATGGCGGAGGTGGAGCTCCATTTACAGCTGTCCACAGACTGACTATATTTGATAATTTTTTTGAATACAGATCCAGGAGATGAGCACTGAAGCATCGCTATATAGGTGAATAAAGGACACTACGCTTTTTTCACTGGAAAATGGATGTGCTGTGGCTTTTTTCCTTCATCTACCTATCTATCTATCTTAGCCATTAGCAAGAGCTGACATCACCATCATCATGTTCAATGCAGAGGGGGCGGAGCTCAGCAGTGTACAGGCAAAAAGATGGTGAAGGACCTGTGATGATGTCATGTAACATGAAGGGACCGAGCTTTGTGTGTAGCAGAAGAAAGTGGAGAGCAAGGATTTAATGTAAGAGCCAGGGAAGTGTGTGGAGCAGAAGAAAGTGGAGAAGCATAGATTTAATGTAAAAGCCAGGGAAATGCTGGGAGTTGTAGTTGTCTCCTCTTATGCCTCCTCCCTGTAATGTCCTTTAAATATCACATAATAACAGCCTGGCCATGCTGGGAGTTGTAATTCCTTACTCTTATACCTCTTCCTCCTGTAATGTCCTCTGATATCACATAACAGCCCGGACATGCTGGGAGTTGTAGTTCTTTCCTCTTATACCTTCTCCTGTATTGTCCTCTGATGTTATATAATAGCCTGGAAATGCTGGGAACTGTAGTCAACTCTTATACCTCTTCCTGTAATGTCACCTGATATCACATAATAGCCTGGACATGCTGTGAGTTGTAGTTCTCTCCCCATATCTCCACATGTAATGTCCTCTGATATCATGTAACAGCCTGGACATGCTGGGAGTTGTATTCCTGTTCTCTTATACCTTCTCCCTGTAATGTACCCTGTTATCACACAACAGCCTGGACCTGCTGGAAGTGGTTTGTGGGTCCGTACAGCCCAACCTTTTCTAGTTAGGTCCCTGTTTAGCAGGTCTGCTTTGGTTTCTCCATTAGTTTAAGGGTTTTGGAAAATCTGTATTTATTTATGAGCCTGTATGTGTTTAGCTGAGACTCCTTATTTTCTTTTAAGAAATAAGCTATATATTTCTAGGTTTTATAATGGCTCCATTAAGTACAATAACGATAAGTGACGCTTAATCATGAGTTAAATATAGTTAGATGAAAAAGTAAACTTGGAATTAAATTTTACCATGAAACATAATTTTTCAAATATTCAGTTATACCAATTGCTGGCACAAGGTGGCGCTGTGTAATAATCTAAGTTTATTCAGTTTTGGATACTTGCTTCTGCTCTCTAAGATTTAGGATAACCCTTTAAATGTGGAGCTGACTCTCGGCAAGAAAAATCTCACTATCAAACCAAAAACTGTTCACTGTAACAAATGAGGCTAAGGCTCCTTTAACATCTTATGTATGGTATGTGTCTGACCATTAAAACATTTCTGTTTTTTAACACTTAAATGACTGCTGTATATTCTGACAACAATATGGGCAATGAGTTATATTTTTCATTTAAAATGTTTGTATTACATATAGCAGCATCACAATTGTTCTTTTTTCCAGTGAATTACTTCCTACCTGTCAATGTAGGCAGACCTGGTGGCTTTAGGAAGGCTCATGGCTACCACAGCAACATGTGGGCACCCATAAAATTAAGATGCCACCTTGTTTACACCCTTAGGTGCCCTGGTTACAATTGGCATGGCATCTAAAGGGGTTAAAGTTAGATAACACCAATCGCAGCAATGGCAGGAGGATGCCGGGTGTCAGTCACATATGTCTCCCACTGGTGATGCTGATGAAGTTGTGTCAACTTCCCCACCACAATGTTGCAGGGGGAGGAAGGAGTTAAATATCCATGTATGGACCAGAAGGTTTGCAAAAATATGTCTTATGGAGTTTGTTTCTATCCCTTCATTGACTTTCATTATGAAAAAAGTCCAGTGGCGTACATAGAGAAGTAAGGGCCCCATAGCAAGGATCAAACCAGGCCCCCCACACAGGACAGAAGGGTTTCCGCCTAAACCACTTTCTCCACGGTCCTGACCAAGTTTTCACCCCCAATAGAAGTGGAGATAATCCCAACTAAGACCCTCTTGCCCTGGGCCCCATATCAGTTGCATGGTCTGCCACTATGATAGTTATGCCCTTGAAAAAACCCTATATAGCAATGTATTCAAAGAGAGCACCGATTTGGCATATTTTAGCTTATAGACTACCATGAGATAGTACAGTTCTATACTTTTTTGTGGAGATGAAAATCAGACAGACTTAGACCAAATCTGTGTGCCAGTGGGTATAAATGTGCATTTTGGGGGAGATTTATCAAACTGGTGTAAAGTAGAATTGGTTTAGTTGCCCCTAGCAACCAATCAGATTCCACCTTTCATTTTTCACAGCTCCTTTGGAAAATGAAAGGTGGAATCTGATTGGTTGCTATGGGCAACTATGCTAATTGTACTTTACACCAGTTTGATAAATTTCCCCCTTTATTTTTAGCACAATTGATGTATAATAGAGTGACTACAGGATCAGAGTTTATTTGTATTCTGTTACCATGAAGACACATTTACATACAGGATACAAAACATGGCAGACGTCTTTTCATGAAGATTATTTGCAAAGTTGCTTCACTTTTCATTTTGCATGCACTGGAACAAAAAAAATGGTTGTGAACGTGGACATAGGTTAATAGCACTTCATCAGGGCCAATGTCCATTTAATATTATGTGAGATCCCGTTAAGTCTACATCGTGTATAAATCTAAGGCCCCTTTTACACGACAGTATTTTTTGCGGACTCCGATCCTCATTTTTCACATGAAAAATGCGGACCCATTCATTTCTATGGGTCCGCAAAAAATACTGAGAGCATACGGTGTGCTGTCCACACCCGTATGCCCGTTCCGTAGCTCCGCAAAAAAGATGGAACCTGTCCTATTCTTGTCTGCAAAACGGACAAGGATAGGCATTGTTACAATGGATCTGCAAAAAAAAACGGATGCCATACGGACGGCATCCGTTTTTTTTTGCGGATCCGCAATTTGCGGACCACAAAACACAACGTTCGTGTGAAACCGGCCTTATACATATAAAAAAAACTGCTAGCAATGTAAAATGGTACAGAGTGTTGAAAATGCAATTGCTCCTATGACATCCTACAGCTATTGTTACCTCTGCAGACTTTAGCAAATTCTGAGGTTTAGTTTTCATGTATAATTTAGGCAGGCATCTATCAGGGAGGTGTGAAAATGAACGCACAGATCAAATTATATGGCAGATGTAATTGGGAAACGCACAAGAAGACGGAGGAGTAGAAAAGCTTCATCTGGTGAATCAGCAAAAATCATAAAGCCGTCTATAGCACTGTACGGGCTGAACTGACAGCCGCGGACAAACCTGACGGCTTCTCCTTCATTTGAGGAACAAGTATGACATTGATGTTCCACAAGTCTGAGTAGGACTGTGGTAAAAATGAAATGTATTCTAACAATTTGTCCTGGACAGAGTCTTCGTACTGAACCTTCTCTGTAAGATTTGTTACCTAGGGGGCAGGTTACCCTTCTGTCACCCTTGCCAACATTTCTATAAAGTGTTCCTCCTCAGACTTCCACTATTTTCCTTTGCTTCAGTACATCTAAAATGAAAAATGTCCTATCTTGTATTTATACATAGTTCCTATGCAGACTTACATGTTTCCATGCTAACACACAACACACTAATCCTGATCCTGCAGCCATAATCACTTTCATCTTTCCACTACTTATTACTAGCCTACCAAATGTACAAGGTCAAAAATTATCTGCACTCTGACTATAGACTTAAATTCAATTTTAATTCAAATTTTATAAAAGGCAAATACATCATTTTTCGACATATACTCCCTGCTTTTCAATACACTTTGTCCATCTATCAACAAGCTTTTGTATTCCCACATTAAAAATGTTATAGGCTGAGCTGAGAGCCATGAATGCACCACTGTCTTCGTCCTCATAGAGTTTCTTTGCCACATAATCCACTGTCACTTGTTCATCCATCTGCATCAGTCCACGTGCATGCTCAATATTGTCATCAGTCGTGGACGTGGACGGGCGTCCAGTTCCTTCTTCATGGCTGACACTTCTATGACCTTCCTTGAACTTTTCTATCCATTCTTTGCGACAGAACACTTTCTCCATACCGTGCACAAAGTCTTTGATAAATATCGCCACCAGACAGACCCCAGGCTCAGACCACAAAAACTAATAACTCTGCGTTGCTCCTCTTTTGTGCAAATCGCAAGTGGGGCAGCCATTGTTTTTTGCATTGCAGTGACTAGGGAGGTTATGTGGAAAAATGATGAATTTGTCTTTTCCAAAAGTTGATAAAAATAAATTCTGCAGCCAGAGTGCGGATAATTTTGGATTTTTGAAGGTCTGCTCAGGAGACCTGTCCACACAAGGTTGAGAGAAAGAGAGTCCACACTGGAGTATAAAAGAACTGAGGACTCTATGTAGAGCTTTATTTGATCCCTGCGAGGATCTTTGTCCTTCTTGATACTGCAATTGTTTTGCCTAATGTGTACTGTGTACTTGCTTACTCCTTAATAAAAATTTAAAGTTAAAAAAAAAAAGAACTGAGGACTCTACGGTATGGATATCTTAGCATAGTCTCTTTATACTGGTAGTATGTATACATTCAAACTGATAGCTCAAACAGAAATGCTGTTAATGGAGGCAGTCTCTTTCTTGCTTTTGTTAAAGGGGTTATCTCAGGAATCATGAGGTTACCCGTCCCCCTCCCCTTCATCACTCCTACCCCCTCCCTTGGTTGAACTTGATGGACATGTGTCTTTTTTCAACCGTATTAACTATGTAACTACAGTCATGGCCAAAAGTTTTGAGAATGATACAAATATTAATTTTTACAAAGTCTACTGCTTCAGTTTTTATAATGGCAATTTGCATATACTCCAGAATGTTATAAAGAGTGATCAGCTTAACAGCAATTACTTGCAAAGTCAATATTTGCCTAGAAAATGAACTTTATCCCCCAAAACACATTTCAACATCATTGCAGCCCTGCCTTAAAAGGACCAGCTAACATCGTTTCAGTGATTGCTCCATTAACACAGGTGTGGGTGTTGATGAGGACAGGGCTGGAGATCAATCTGTCATGATTAAGTAAGAATGACACCACTGGACACTTTAAAAGGAGGCTGGTGCTTGGCATCATTGTTTCTCTTCTGTTAACCATGGTTATCTCTAAAGAAACACATGCAGTCATCATTGCACTGCACAAAAATGGCCTAACAGGGAAGAGTATCGCAGCTAGAAAGATTGCACCTCAGTCAACAATCTATCTCATCATCAAGAACTTCAAGGAGAGAGGTTCCATTGTTGCCAAAAAGGCTCCAGGGCGCCCAAGAAATACCAGCAAGCGCCAGGACCATCTCTTAAAAGTGTTTCAGCTGCGGGATCGGGCTACCAGCAGTGCAGAGCTTGCTCAGGAATGGCAGCAGGCAGGTGTGAGTGCATCTGCACGCACTGTGAGGCGGAGACTCTTGGAGCAAGGCCTGGTCTCAAGGAGGGCAGCAAAGAAGCCACTTCTCTCCAGAAAAAAACATCAGGGACAGACTGATATTCTGCAAAAGGTACAGGGAGTGGACTGCTGAGGACTGGGGTAAAGTCATTTTCTCTGATGAATCCCCTTTTCGATTGTTTGGGACATCTGGAAAACAGCTTATTCGGAGAAGACGAGGTGAGCGCTACCACCAGTTTTGTCTCATGCCAACTGTAAAGCATCCTGAAACCATTCATGTGTGGGGTTGCTTCTCAGCCAAGGGAATCGGCTCTCTCACAGTCTTGCCTAAAAACACAGCCATGAATAAAGAATGGTACCAGAATGTCCTCCGAGAGCAACTTCTACCAACCATCCAAGAGCAGTTTGGCGATCAACAATGCCTTTTCCAGCATGATGGAGCACCTTGCCATAAACCAAAGGTGATAACTAAATGGCTCAGGGAACAAAAGATAGAGATTTTGGGCCCATGGCCTGGAAACTCCCCAGATCTTAATCCTATTGAGAACTTGTGGTCAATCATCAAGAGACGGGTGGACAAACAAAAACCTACAAATTCTGACAAAATGCAAGCATTGATTGTGCAAGAATGGACTGCTATCAGTCAGGATTTGGTCCAGAAGTTGATTGAGAGCATGCCAGGGAGAATTGCAGAGGTCCTGAAGAAGAAGGGTCAACACTGCAAATATTGACTTGCTGCATTAACTGATTCTAACTGTCAATATAAGCTTTTGTTACTCATAATATGATTGCAATTATATTTCTGTATGTGATAAAAACATCTGACAAACACACATAAAAACCAGAGGGCAGCAGATCATGTGAAAATATAATATTTGTGTCATTCTCAAAACTTTTGGCCATGACTGTATGTAAAAAAAAAAAAATCAGACATCATATAGGATATGACAATACCGTTCTAGCAAAGCTAGAACCAGCCCTGTATGTCACAGGCAGGGCAGTTTCTAGGGAATTTTACCAACAGGGCGAACATTAAAAAAGCACCCCGCCCCAATCAAATAACACTGACTTAAACAATGTTGCATAGCATGCACAGCCCCCCGCCACCCCGCACACTATGCCACAGGGGTATAACTACCAGCAGGGCCGATTCTAGCTTTTCTGCTGCCTGAGGCGAAAAATCAAATTATGTTTTCTCTTTTCTGTTCACCTGCTCACCGCAGTATTTGCAGTGGTGATCAGGTAAACAGAGCAGAGAAGCTAGCACTCATACAGGGACATACAGCTTCACATATGTACCTCTTACATCCAGTGACATCTACTCTCTGATGTAGATGTTCTCTTTCCTCATCAGACCTTAGATCAGACCCCCATTAGACCTTCATGTCAGAATCCCTACCATCTCAGACCAACCCCCCCCCATGTATAAAACCTCAGACCAGACCCCCATCAGACCTCTGACCCCCATATCAGACCTCCAGACCCCAATATCAAACCCCCATTAGACCTCCAGGCCCCCATTAGACTTACTGACCCCTATATAAGACCTCCAGACCCCCATATCAGACCTTTAGACCCCCAATCAGACCTCAAACCCCCAATCAAAGCTCAGACCCTCAATCAGAGCACCATACCCCCCCATATCAGGCTTTAGACCCTCAATCAGACCTCAGATCCCCCATATCAGACCTCAGACCCCCCATATCAGACTTCCAGATGTCCCATATCAGACCGCAGACCCACAATAAGGCCTTCAGGTCCCCCTTATCAGATGTCATACCCCCCCCCCCTTATCAGCTCTCAGACCCTCTTATCAGCCTTTCAGACCCCCTTATCAGACCTTAGACCCCCCTTATCAGACCTCAGACCCCCCTTATCAGACCCCCCTTATCAGACCTCAGACCCCCCTTGTCAGATTTTCAAACCCCCTTATCAGACCTGAGACCCCCCTTATCAGCCCTTCAGACCCCATTATCAGACCTCAGACCCCCTTATCAGTCCTCAGACCCCTCTTATCAGACCTCAGACTCCCCTTATCAGACCTCAGACCCCCTTATCAGACCTCAGACACCCCTTATCAGACCCCTTAGCCTTTCAGACCCCCTTATCAGACCTCAGGTCAGCGCTTCAGACCGCCCTTATCAGACCCCCTTATCAGCCTTTCAGACCCCCTTATCAGACCTCAGATCAGCCCTTCAGACCCCCCATCAGCCCTTTAGACCCCAGACCCCTAATCAGCCATTCAGACCCCCTTACCAGACCTCAGATCAGACTTAAAAAAAATAAATTAACTTACCTCTTCTGCTCAGCCGCTCCTCTCCTCTTCCGGCGGTCTCCCGTTGTCTCCTCTTCGCAGAGCCTGCGCTGCAGTCACCTGACCTCCTGCAGCGTCAGGTCAGAGTGTGCTCTGTAGGTCCTGACACTGCAGGCAGCCAGGACACAGCAGCGCAGACCTGTGAGCCGGAGGAGGGGTAAGTACAGCGTTTCGCCCCGCCCCCCCCAGCCTCCTGCATACTACAGCGCCACTGGCTTTGAAGGGACGGCATCGGCGCTGCCTGTGACCGATGCCGCCCCTTCAAAGCCAGTAGCCTGACTACGGCGCGCGTCTCAAGGAAGAAGAGGGGGGGGCGCTTACTATTAGTTTAGCCTGCTGCAGCGCTGCCTGCCAGTCTGTAAATAAATACCAGGGCGCCCCATCTCTTCTTCCTTGAGACGCGCGCCCAGAGCGGTCGCACCCCCTGCCCGGTTATAGAAACGCCGCTGGTCCCAGGAACCCAGAGATCTCCCCATTCATTGCTCTGCTAGATTTATATCAAGCTGACAGCTCAAGGGGAGTGTCTTTTTTGCTGCAGCTAAGGGTGTGTGTCCATGCTCTCCCTATCACAGCTCAGGAGGCAATTGAAAGATGAAACTGAGCATGTGCGGCCATATTAGTGAGTATGACAAAGAAATAAGAAAAGTGGCACTATAAAGATACATTTTACTGAATAACTTAGTAGCTATACAACTTTTTTTATTACATGCAATTACAAAAGTATTCAGATCCAGCTGATGGTTTGAAAACTGTAGAATATTTTTCATGGGACAACCCCTTTAATGTATCCCATCCACAATATAGGCACACAGTGTTTCAGCTAATGCACAATATATATAGAGTCCACCCTTATGCACTGTCACACTTTGCTTAACTTCAGGGTGTCACGCTTGTGGTCTCTTGGCAGAGGGTGTCTGTTCTGCACTAATGCTTCTTAATGTGCAACATCAACTTAGGCCCAGGCAAGAAGCCTCTTTAAGAACCAATCTCTATATCTGTGTCTGCAGTCTGCACTTAGTTGGAGGATGGAACCCCTTCCCAGGGCCATAACCACAGTTCAACGTTCCTCTCACTTGCTGAACTGTCCTACACCTTTCCTTCTGCTCTCAGACTCTGCTCTCCAGCCACACTCCAAAGCCCTGCCCATTTCCAGGAAGTGACATCAAACCCTTCATGGAGAAAAACACCCAAAAACTGTTTAAACATTTGAACCTTCTAAACATAAACCAGACAATAAGATTTAAACTTTAAATTGGGTACTGCCACCTCCTTATGACTGCTGGATTTGTCTGTAGTCTGTTACCGTGGAGATGCATAGGTCTGCATATAAGATGTAGGCACAAGCTGACATTTTTTAAAGGGCATCTGTCAGCAGTTTTGTACCTGTGACACTGGCTGACCTGTTACATGTACAGTTGGCAGCTGAAGACATCTGTGTTGGTCCCATGTTCATATGTGTCCGCATTGCTGAGGAAAATGATGTTTTAATATACGCAAATGAGCCTCTAGGAGCAATGGGGGCGTTGCCGTTACACCTGGAGGCTCTGCTCTCTCTACAACTGCCGCATCCTCTGTGCTTTGACAGTTCCAGGCAGTGAACACGTGATCACGCCTGCTTGGCCCTGTCAATCAAAGTGCAGAGGGCGCAGCAGTTGCAGAGAGTGCAAAATTAAATATACACATTTGGCAGGAGGAGATCAGAAGAAATAGCTAATTTGGTCAACAACCACCAATGTGTACAAAAGACTGGGTGTGGGGGAAATATGCAACTTTTTCTGCCCTTCTCTTGCTCTGTGAAGTGCCACCCACTTTTCATCCGGTCATCCAGGTCTTTTGCAAGGACGCCCGGCTGTTCCCGTCATGAAATAGCCTCTGATGGAGAGACATGTGACTTCACCTTATTCATCAGCACTTCTCATTGTAAAGCGCTGCACCTGAGCTAGTTTCCTGGTGAGCAGCGCAGATCAAAGCTTGGTAGAATTCTTTGTACAATAGAGGTCTCCAGCACACGTCTTGAAAAGAGGATTAAAATCAATGATTTATCTAGTCTCTGTTAAAAACATAGACAATCTATCCATGGAAGAACTTCTTATGTGTTTCAAATCCTTAGACACCATTAACAGGATTATTTGACCCCTGAAATGCCCCCCTATGCCTGGGCCCCTTACACACAATGTACTTACTTCGCTCCCCGGCACCTGCGTTTGTCCTGGTTTCGGATGGCACTGCCACGCTGCAGATCCAGGACTCACCATTCCGGCACCACGCTGCTTCTTCAAGCCCGTGATGCACACTGTACTGACGACACACAGTGTCAGGTTATAGTGCATGTAGGCTTGCAGTATGTCCTGCCACTGAATGCAGTCAGCGCAGTATTGCCCTAACCTCCACGTGCCTCCTGCATGCTGATAACCACTTCCATAATGGAAGCGGTCATTAGCATTTGGACTATAAGGCGCACTGCCACTTTTGCCTTACTTTTGGGGGGAAAAAATCCAGTCTTATAGTTATATACAGTATATATATATATATATATATATATATATATATATATATATATATAGGGAGTGCCTTGCGAAAGTATTCGGCCCCCTGGAACTTTTCAACGTTTTGCCACATTTCAGGCTTCAAACAAAAAGATATAATATATTAAATTTTTGGTGAAGAATCAACGACAAGTAGGTCACAATTGTGAAGTGGAACGAAATTTATTTGATCATTTAAACTTTTTTTGTAAAAAGTGGGGCGTGAAAAATTATTCAGCCCCCTTGCATTAATACTTTGTTGCGCCACCTTTTGCTGCGATTACAGCTGCAAGTCGCTTGGGGTATGTCTCTATCAGTTTTGCACATCTAGAGACTGAAATTCTTGCCCATTCTTCCTTGCACAACAGCTCAAGCTCCTTGAGGTTGGATGGTTTGTGAACAGCAGTTTTCAGCTCTTTCCACATATTCTCAATTGGATTCAGGTCTGGACTTTGACTTGGCCATTCTAGGACCTGGATACGTTTATTTTTGAACCATTCCATTGTAGATTTTGCTTTATGTTTGGGATCATTGTCTTGTTGGAAGATAAATCTCCGTTCTAGTCTCAGGTCTTTTGCAGACTCCAACAGGTTTTCATCTAGAATGGTCCTGTATTTGGCTCCATCCATCTTCCCATCAATTTTAACCATCTTCCCTGTCCCTGCTGATGAAAAGCAGGCCCAAACCATGATGCTGCCACCACCATGTTTGACAGTGGGGATGGTGTGTTCAGGGTGATGAGCTGTGTTGCTTTTACGCCAAACATATCGTTTTGCATTGGTTTCATCTGACTAGAGCACCTTCTTCCACATGTTTGGTGTATCTCCCAGGTGGCTTGTGGCAAACTGTAAACGAGACTTTTTATAGATATCTTTGAGAAATGGCTTTCTTCTTGCCACTCTTCCATAAAGGCCAGATTTGTGAAGTGTTGGACTGATTGTTGTCCTATGGACAGACTCTCCCACCTCAGCTGTAGATCTCTGCAGTTCATCCAGAGTGATCATGGGCCTCTTGGCTGCATCTCTGATCAGTCTTCTCCTTGTTTGAGATGAAAGTTTAGAGGGATGGCCGGGTCTTGGTAGATTTGCAGTGGTCTGATACTCCTTCCATTTCAATATGATCGCTTGCACAGTGCTCCTTGGAAATCTTTTGAAATCTTTTGAAATCTTTTGGTATCCAAATCCGGCTTTAAACTTCTCCACAACAGTATCATGGACCTGCCTGGTGTGTTCCTTGGTCTTCATGATGCAGAACCCTGAGACTATCACAGAGCAGGTGCATTTATGTGGAGACTTGATTACACACAGGTGGATTCTATTTATCTTCATCAGTCATTTAGGACAACATTGGATCATTCAGAGATCCTCAATGAACTTTGGAGTGAGTTTTCTGAACTGAAAGTAAATGGGCCGAATAATTTTGCACGCCCAACTTTTCAGTTTTATTATTACAAAAAAAGTTTAAATGATCCAATAAATTTCGTTCCACTTCACAATTGTGACCCACCTGTTGTTGATTCTTCACCAAAAATTTAAAATGTTATATCTTTTTGTTTGAAGCCTGAAATGTGGCAAAAGGTTGAAAAGTTCCAGGGGGCCAAATACTTTCGCAAGGCACTGTATATATTTATAGTGGCAAACTCATTTAACCACTTCCCGATCTCCTATAGACTTTAAACCTCCCAGCTGTCTGTGATTAACTCTACAAGGTCTTTCCTGAACGTCCTTGCTAATCATTTTAATTTTGCCACTGCAGGAGTGGGGAGCCCATTGCCAGTGGCTGGACTCCCCATAGAGAAGGCAGATGTGTTTTTTTTTTACAGTCCCTGCCTTCTCCATTTTAATGGAGAACTGTGTACACAGATCTGAAAGCGGCAATGCTGCCACTTCCTGCTCCAGTACTTGTAAGTATGTGATCCCTGGGAACCAGATGTCTGCTTGAGCTGTTGGTTCTTAGCAGACCCAGATCAGCTCTGCAATAAGGCTCAACAGCCCTGTAAAGCCCCATGGGGGCTGTATAATATGTCAGCCCCAGTCACAGTGTAAAATAAAAAAATATTAACAAATAATAAAAGCAAACTAAAAACATATAAGAAATAATAAAAAATTAAAATCCACCACACAGGAGCTTCCAGCCTTAAAGGGTTTCTGTCACCAGTTTTGGGCATATAAAACAGGATGACATTTGCAATGTGCAAATGTCACCTGATGCCCAAACTGGTGATAATTTTTTTACTGGTGCCCCCGTTTTTGAAATAAATCATCTTTTGTTGTATGCAAATGAAGCTTACTAGGTGCAAGGGGCGGTTACCTCGCACCTAGTAAGCTCCGTTTGCCCACCCCGCGGTCACGCCTACCTTCACTTGAGTGACAGGGCCAGGCAGCTTGTTGGATCCTCTGCCGGCCCTGTGCTCCATTCAAATCCCGCGCCTGCGCCGTGAGGAATAAAAGCGGCGCAGGCGCAGTGAGCGGCGCTGGCCGCCGGGCTCCCGGCTACCTCACTGCGCCTGCGCCGATGACGTCATGTGTACTCTGACGTCATCGGCGCAGGCGCAGTGAGGTAGCCGGGAGCCCGGCGGCCAGCGCCGCTCACTGCGCCTGCGCCGCTTTTATTCCTCACGGCGCAGGCGCGGGATTTGAATGGAGCACAGGGCCGGCAGAGGATCCAACAAGCTGCCTGGCCCTGTCACTCAAGTGAAGGTAGGCGTGACCGCGGGGTGGGCAAACGGAGCTTACTAGGTGCGAGGTAACCGCCCCTTGCACCTAGTAAGCTTCATTTGCATACAACAAAAGATGATTTATTTCAAAAACGGGGGCACCAGTAAAAAAATTATCACCAGTTTGGGCATCAGGTGACATTTGCACATTGCAAATGTCATCCTGTTTTATATGCCCAAAACTGGTGACAGAAACCCTTTAAGTCTGACAACCATAACCCATACATCCTATATATCAGAAAGACCACTATGGAAAAGAGACATACGGTAATTAAAGACTATTTTTACCTTTTTAACATTTATTGGAGCATAAAGAAAAAATAATAATATGAAAATAACATAAAAATAAAGCCCTATATATCCCCAAAAAGGCGCAAAATTATTTATAGAACCAAACAGACAAAAAGATATGGCTTTCAAAGATGCAGGTACTAAAACAAATGGAAAATGCGTTTGGTCAGGAAGGGGGATAAATGACCCATTGTGAACTAGTTAAAAAAATCTCGACCCAAAATATTTAGAACATATACAGTGCCTTGTGAAAGTATTCGTCCCCCTGGAACTTTTCAACCTTTTGCCACATTTCAGGCTTCAAACTAAAAGATATAACATTTAAATTTTTGGTGAAGAATCAACAACAAGTGGGTCACAATTGTGAAGTGGAACGAAATTTATTCGATCATTTAAACTTTTTTTGTAATAATAATAAAACTGAAAAGTTGGGCGTGCAAAATTATTCGTCCCCTTGCATTAATACTTTCGCAAGGCACTGTAAATGCATAGAAATCAGTGTCCAAAGCAGGGGTGTAACTCAAAGCTACTGGGCCTCAGTGCAAAACCTGTAAGGCCTTGTTCACACTTTAGTTATTTGATCAGTTATTTCCATCAGTTATTAGGAGCCAAAACCAGGTGCGGCTGTAAACACTGAACAGGTACAGATCTTTTCATTATACCTTATCTCTGTGTAGCCTACACTCCTGGTTTTGGGTCACAAAAACTGATGGAAATAACTGTCCAAATAAGGCTACATTCACACCAGCGTTTTTGCTGGATCAGCAAAAACGCTTCAGTTCTGATAATACAACCGTCTGCATCCGTTCTGAATGGATTCGTTTGTATTATCTTTTAAATAGCCAAGACGCATCCGTCATGAACACCATTGAAAGTCAATGGAGGATGGATCCGTTTTCTATTGTGCCTGAGAAAACGGATCCGTCCCCATTGACTTACATATTGAGTCATGACGGATCAATGACGGATCATGGCTCAGTTTCGCCATGCGGACACCAAAACGCAGCAAGCAGCGTTTTAGTGTCCGCCTCTAAAGCAGAATGCTGACTGAACTGAATGGATCCTTTTCCATTCAGAATGCATTAGGACAAAACTGATCAGTCTTTGAAGCGTTTTTGCAGAGCCATGACGGATCCTGCAAAAATGCTGGTGTGAAAGTAGCCTTACTGATGTGTGAACTGGGCCTAACAGATACCACTTACTGTGTGCACCCTCCACATACGCCCTTGTTTGGGCATTTATTACATCCATGAAAAGTAGGACATGAATAAACAGAGTCTGCAAATGCACTTGTGGGACACGTGTTTCTGACTAACAAAGACGATGCACATGAGTTGTATTCATGCTGATAGCTGGTTACAAGCCATGTGAATGAGGACAAAGCCATAGTATTACCCAGTAGTCATTTCATATACTTATATTACCAGGGTGTGATTATCGACTTATAATAAACATATAGCTAGCGGGAAAAAGCAAGTAACATATCAGAGATGTAGGCGAGCAAGTCAAGCGCTATTCTGATCTAATTTAATATGCATGAACATAACAGTAATAAAAAAATAATTTACATATAAAATTCTTTTCAAAATAGCAATACAGATGCCTGGTTTTAGCCTTAGGGTGCATTCACATCACCGCTAGGGATTCCGTTCAGGCTTTCCGTTATAACATCGTTATAACGGAAAGAAACGGAATCCCTAGGACGGACATCAAAACGGACACCTTTAAGAGGCATTCCGTTTTGATCCGTCATAATAGAAGCCTATGGCCCTGCATAACGGATCCGTCTGGATGCCGTTATGCTGGACGGAAAACAAAGTCCTGTCGACAGGACTTTGTTTTCCGTCCAGCATAACGGCATCCAGACGGAAGCCCTAACGGTGATGTGAATGCACCCTTAAAGGGGTATTCCCGTTTTAGACAATTAGGGCATATCCACACCAAATACAATAAACACCTGATAATAACTGGTCCCACCAAACATTTTCAGAATGGGGTTCCCCAACCCTCATCCCTCCTGGTGATGCAGCTGCAGTGTATGAAGAGGTGGCCACCTATGCACTGATATCTCCATTCACTGTTACGGTAGAGATACGGCACTGTGCACAATTTTAGGCAGGTGTGGATAAATGCTACAAAGTAAAAATGCTTTCAAAAACAGAAGTGTTAATAGTTTATTTTTTATCAATTATTGCCAAGTAAATGACAAAAAGAGAAATCTGACTCAAATCAATATTTGGTGTGACCACCGTTTGCCTTCAAAACAGCATCAGTTCTTCTAGGTACACTTCTACACAGTTTTTGCAGTTACCTGGCAGGGAGGTTGTTCAGACATCTTGAAGACGTAACCACAGATGTTCTGTGGATGTAGGCTTGCTAAAATCCTTCTGTCTCTTCATGTAATCCCAGACAGACTCCATGTTGAGATCAGGGTTCTGTGGAGGCCATATCATCACTTCCAGGACTCCTTGTTCTTCTTTACACTGAAGATAAACCTGTCACCTCTATCACTGATTTCAGCATTGTCAACTTTGGGTTGAAATTCAGTACTTTATCTGTACTAACAGGCTGAACCCCGCAGCCCACGCCAGTGCTGCAAGGGTAGATGAGTCTGATGAAACTTGTGACCTTCCCCACCTCCTGACCATTGGAAAGTTTCTTTCATGTTAAGCAAAGAAAAGAAATCTGCCAGTAATGGGCAGGAGGCAGGGGATGACAAGGCCACTAGTCTCAATGGACTCATCTCCCCTCGAAATGCTGTCTTGTCAGAACTGATACAGTACTGAATTTTAGCCCAGAAGTGACAACCCACTGAAATCAGCGGGTCTATCCCTATACTATGCTGCCCCATTGGCTATATGTTTGGGATTGTCCTCCTGCAGAATCAATTTGGAGCCAATGATGGTATTGTATGATGGATAAACTGTAATTTACATTAATACTATGAATAATACTTTTTCTTCCATTTAGAGCAGTGCTATCTCAAATTTTTCTATGATTCCTTCAGGAAGGCAGTATTCAACTGAGGGTGTGTATAAAGTATCACATAGTTATGGGGTTGATTAGGTCACAAAACCTATTTCAACAGCCTATTGGGGCATTCTGAGATCCCACATTCAAGAACCAATATGTCCATGCCTTACATGGACAGCCCATTGATTTAGGAACAGTGTAATGCTCTGTTTCCCCTGTAGGGGCACTGCAGGGAAACGAAACACTTGCCTCCAGGTTCTTCCATAGATCATAGCAGAGCAATCAGAGTCTCAAAAGTGGGACACCTAGTGATCAATCTGTTGTCAGGGAATGCTTCTGTCAGGAACTTACCCAGCAGTGATCCAGCGCAAAACGGTTCTAAGAGAGTTGCCATGCTGACCAATCAAGCCCTGGCTTGTCGACCCATCAGTGAGCCTGCATGCTCAACCAATCAGGTTCCTGAGTTGACAGTCGATCCCAGAGCTAGGTGGGGGATTTAAAACTGGAATTTGCTGCTTGCCGATGCCTGGTTTTTGGTGCCTAATTTGGATTTAATTGTAGCTCCTGGTGAACTGTCTTTAGCTTGTCTCTGGAATAACTCCTTGTCTACTGATTTGGGTCCCACTGACTTTCCTGGCTTAGACTCTGGTTTGTACTTTTCTTCTGCTACTCCTTTACATTTGATAGGTCTGCTATTTGTGAGTTTGCACCTGTTTTCTGCCGCCTGACTCTGCAGACGTAAACCGGCAGCCAAGTCCAACCTGCCTAGGAGGTATCGTTGGATTTACTAACCGGAGTGGTGAAGGAAGATAGGTAGCAGATTATGAACTTGCTAGTGGTGGTCCTAGGCAGTGACTTTTGTATTCTTCTTCATCTCTGTCTCTTACAGTTTCTCTGTGCTGATGATGTTCAGAAGATTGAAACAGATTTGTCCACAGACAGGTGTCAGACTATACTTGGACTTTCATTTTAGGAGCCTAAAATTGGACATGTCTATAATGTAGTTATGGTAACTGCACATTCTCAGAATACAGAAAACCATGAACTAAATTATTTAATAAAAAGGTTACATGCATTTGTGCAGGGAATATTGTGCAGAGGAATAATATCACAAAGCCTCGGCTAAATATATTTTATCGTGCGCTGGGTTACGGAGTTGTTACTATGCAGACATTATTGTCACTGAATGGCAGTAACCAGGTGACATTTAACGCGTTACGCCCTGCTGTGTTACTAGTGCACGGACCGAGCAGGTTTTATTTTTTCACTATATTTGTGCTAAATGGTAAATTGAATTATAGGTTTCCATGGAAACAGACGCCCAGAACACATGTTCAGTAAGTTGTCCTTCCCACCTTTTCACTGGGATATTAAATGGTTTGTGTGGGTGGATGTAGTAGCTGCTGTTTCACTGCCTGGAGCGTTATAGGATAGAAATTGCCCATTTTTTCCCCTTCGTAGAGCTGCAAGAAAAAGTGCTCTTGTTTAAAATATGGCGAGACTGTATGTCCAAGTAGAATTTTACACAGTCGAGGTAACCTTGGACTTGTAGTGCCTTATTGCTTTTGGTGAATTTCAAGCTATTAGTGGAATTTTTTTTACAATTTTTGTTCTTTTTGTACTATTCAATTTTTGTTAGAATTGGATGATCACATGATATCCCATGGTTTCAACCCCAGCAATCAGCTGTAATCTGTGGTGGGATCAGAAGTAAGTGTTCAATTTCCCTGCAGCGCCACCACAGGAGAAATGAAGCATTAGATGGTGTCCATTGAAATGCATAGGATGCCCATGTAATGCCCATGCATAATGAGTCCTTGGAAGAGATAGAGTGACTTTTTGTTGTCGAGCTCTGGTCAGGCTAATTATTGAGGGTGGGTGATAAATCTCAGACCATTGGGGTCCAGTGTTTCCTTCAACCTCATAGACATTGAATAGAGCAGCAATGTGTGCAGCCACGCTGTCCTATGTAAGGGTAATATATTACAGCTTAAAGGGGCTGTCAGGCCTTGGAGCCAGCAACCCCTGGAGATCTAACTTATTCCCCACATCATAAAAAAAACTGACTTCTCTGTAGTCCTGCCGCTGGTCCGTTCCTGGGCGCTTCCAGTCGCTGCTGTACCAGGAAGTGACTTAGCTTTGCTACTACTGCGGCTACATCACAGTCGGTCACAGGCCTCAGCGGTCCTGCACTAAATTTATGAACTGGTGGACCTCAATAATATACGTGGCGTAAGTGTAAGGCTACTTTCACATCTGCGTTTTTGCTGTATCGGTCATGGGTCAGCAAAAATAATTCCATTAGGATAATACAACCATCTGCATCCATTATGAACAGATCCGGTTGTATTATCTCTAAAATTACCAAGATAGGTCTGTCTCTAAAACTGTTGTAAGTCAATGGTCACTGGATCCGTTTTCTTTTGTGTCCGAGAAAACTGATCCGGCACCATTGACTTACATTGAGTTTCATTACGGATCCGTCTTGGTCGCTTTTGTGTGCATCATGGGAATGCAATGAAAATGAATGGAATACATTCTGGTGCATTCCGTTCCGTTCAGTTCAGTTCAGTGTTCGCCCATGACAAATCTCAATACCGGAAAGGAAAATGCAGATGTGAAAGTAGCCTAATGTGGGTTACACTTTTAGGTGTAAAAGTTAGCCCAAGAGGTTCCCTGCCTTGGGTTGTGACTTTTTAACAACTTTTGCAGAACCACCAATGAGGCCAGGTGAGGCGTTCGCCTCAGGCAGCACCAGATAGGTGCAAGAGGGGGGCAGCCGAAGGGCCATGGGCTGAAGGGAAGGGGTTAGGTTAAAAAATTTGGATTGGGAAGTGGGGGAAGGGGGAGGGGGGGCTTTTGAATTTTTGCCTCAGGCAACAGAAAGGCTAGGTGCAGCCCTGGGGGTAGATGTTGTGGCATGTGCAAATATTTTTGGAGTCTCTGCTACGTTTTTTCTGATAAATTTACAAAATGTTCTATGACATTTATTAAATTTGTTGCATGAAATACCTGGATTTTCCCATCTAAAGTCTAATCATATTTGCTGCAAAGGTTCAGTCATGTGCAAGTCACCAGGGGACTGGAGCACAACTTGACTTTTTGCAAAAAGTTGCAAGTGATCAATCTGGCAAGAAAAATGCAACTCCGCCTATGAAACATCAGGCCACCCCTTAGTAAATTCAAACCACCTTAAAAAATGTGCAAATACATCATCAATTTTGCTCTACTGGCAAAACAGGCAATATCCCTCCAATTTTCCGGCACAGCGCACTTGACACATTACTCCCTAAGTGTCCGCCAACGATAGGTTTAGTAAGTCTGCCTCATTGTGTTTTCTCATATGGCTTTTTAAAAAAAAATTATATTGCTAATTCCAGATGACATGTCAGAGTCTGCCCTGGATTTGCCCTCTTTTGGGATGTGATATCAGGCATTGTTATGAAGTTTATTCAATGATTCCTTTGGTTGAGCCACACGGATCAATCATCAGCAGAAAACACTGGGACAAAAAACATCAATCATCTTGGTTTTCTCAAGGGAAAAAAAACCCGTCTGCTAGTTGCTGATCACATTTCACTCTGCTACATCATAAAACTGTTTTTGTCTCTCTCTGCCTCTGAATAACAAGTACCTGCTTTGCAGAAATAGGTTTGCTTTGATTTTCTTTATACTGAGTACATCAAAGACATCTGACACCATTGAACGCAGCAAAATATCACAAGCAATAGGTAGATATTTCCTCCATTTAAAGGTTGGCACTGTATCTTTTAATTATGGAACTACAGATTGTAATTTCTTATACATGTGTAGTACTCCAGAGCTGGGGGTACTACAAATTGTTTGGCCGTCTGGCCGTAGGTACCAGCAAAGAAAGGATGGCAAAGGCTGGCAGGAGCAGGGTTAACCACTCTGTTTCTCCTCTCTTGGTAGGAGTGGGCTGGTCCTGTTCCTGTCCAGAGGCAGACTGAAGAGGAAGCAATCTGCAGTGCTCCTGCTCGGGTTACAGATTCTTCAGCGAGAACTACCCAAATTGTCCTCAAGTAAAGCCTTGAGACGCCAGACAGCAGAGTGAACTGCTACATCTGCATCTGCAGACACTGCTGTAAGGTGAAGGACTACAGCCAAGACACTCATCACCAAACTACAAGGCCAGTATCACCTAAGTGCAGCCATCCAACCAGAAAGAATTGAATGCTACTGTATGTTTTTCAAGTTCTACTTTGCACTTAGTAAAAAGGACTTTGTTATGTTTAACTCTGGCCTCATTCTTCAGTGCCATAATTCCACTCCGACAATTCCTAGAAAGCATCGGCCTCTGGGAGTACACGTGACACAACACTTCATCAGGGCCATTAACACTCCTATCCTTTACCCCGGCTCCTCAGAGGGTCACTGCACATGTAGCAGATTGTTTTTTATTTGTTCCATTGAGGGGTTAATCCTGGAAGCAGTGGCATACCTTCAGCGGAGGCAGACCAGTGCTATGGGGCCGCACTGAACTCCTTCTTCTCTTTCCGATGTCAAAACACTCCTCCCTTAGGGGGGAGCTCAGTGCAAATAGACGATTACAGCTTCCATTCCAGTAAAAGATAACTGTATAAAATCCTATGCACTGAGCTCCCCCTAGTGGTGGCTGTAGGCAGCCAGATTAGAATTAGAGGAGACGCAAGAGATTTATCACTGTATTTATGAACGTTGTCTGGCGTGAATACACTTTGAAATATAGTGGTCGAGTGAGACACGTGACTGATATAGAAGTCAGATGTTGTTGAACACTGCTGATGTTGTAAGGTGCTGGTCTGCTAGCATTTCATACCATGTATTAACTGAAGCACATTACTCGAACACACCAAATTAAAGATTCCCTTGCCTGTATTTTGCCGGTGGGTGAATTTTCTATTAAATGCTGTGTATAGGACAACAAAAACTGAAATATTGAGCTACAGTATATTTTAGGATGTCAGCATAGATTGACTTAAATGTGACAACTGTGTGCTATTGGTACCTTTAGGTCAGAGAGATTAGCCATTTTTGGTCACATTGGGTTCACATTCTGCGTCCACCTACACGCTTTTTCTTTGCATGCATACGTGATTTATTTCGCAGTGCACATAACCACTGTCTATTAACCGAGTGAATCCACACTTTGCCATTAATTGATGGCTCTCTGTTACTTTATTTGATTAACTTCTATTTCTCACTCGGTAAATATGTAAAATCTGGGATGAAAGTCGCACCTATTAAAAAGGTGTTGTCTCACATTAGTGACTTGTACCTCAAATGAGTAGAACTTGTGACTATGATAATGACCACGAAAGGCTGTGAAATATCTTTATGTGATTAAACTTGTCAAATGTGTCGTCCGGGGGATTTGTTTTATCTCACAAGCTCCATAAGGAGCACTAGTTCTTACTTGCTTTGTGATAACTAGGGAGATGATGGTCAAACAAATGATGTGTGAGCCCCGCGTTCCTTCTTCAAGCACATTTAAAGGAACATCTGCTAGATACTCACAAAATGTAGAGAGCAGAAAAGTATCTTAGATATGTAACAAAAAGCCAAGTAAGATCATTAAATGGGTTTTGTCCTTTTAGGGCCTAGAGTCCCACTTTTGCGTTCAAATGGTAGGAGGCTCCTCTGGTAGCGGCCTCTCCCCTTTCAAGACAAAAGGATAAGGTGTTCAAATTCAATGTGCCTATCCTTCCTTTCCCTAACATCCTTTGTTGGAAGAGAGTTAGGAGATGTCCAAACACCAGTTGGCTGGCCTTGTCGAAATTGGCAGGTTCAAGCCACGATAATCTTTTGTTTATGGAGGCCTTTAGATTGCAGATGAGCACAATATCCTACAGATATGCCAAGTGCATAACCTCTCTAAATACCTCTCAGGAGATGTGCACTTCTCAGCTGAATTTAAAGGTGTTGGTCCCATCTTGCTCAGTGGCCGCATTGCAGAAAAAGAACATTTTAATGAATGATGGAAATTAGTCCCTGGGTGCAACGAGGGCGTTGCCATTGCATGTTGTTGCATCCAGGGACTAATTTCCATATTATTAAAATGCTGTTTTGTCTGCACTACGGCCACTGATCAAGATGGGACCAACACCATTAGATTCAGCTGACAAGGGCACATCTCCCATGTCAGCTGGTTTTATTCAGAGGTATTTAGTGACAGAATCCCTTTAAAGAGAATCTGTCAGCCTAATCAGAGCTATTAAAACTCGGCGCTTGCACTGTAGATTTACTGCTGTTTGCTGAACAGCACAGATCCGCGCAAAAGTGTTCCTTCTCTGTCTCTGAAACTGCCAGCGCCTCCACTCTCAGGTGGAATGACGTCGTTGATGCCTGTGCACTGTGAATCAGCACTGCTTGGCAAGGCGCTGGGTTTGTGAGTGTTATACACAATAGCCATAAAGGCCAAAACCAATCTTAGACCTAGATATTAAATTGATACTAAAAAATAACCTTTAATATAATCATATAAAAGTGAGCCACAACAAAAAAAGATTTAAAATCACTACCCCCTACAGACTGTCATATTGTGTATTCAATTAGATCCAAATTTATCATATGCCCATGGTGGTGTAGATGTGCACTAAGTCCACTACCACCATGGATTGTTAGAGAGGTATGTAACTGGTTTCTGACACCAGCACAGTCTAACCTCATAGATCGATATAGTTATTATTGATCCTTGCAATGATACATACAGACAGTGAGAGCAGAAACTAAAACCTAACGCTGCCCCCCAACATGTTTCACCAGTACAACTGGCTTCTTCAGGGGTTTGGGCAGAGGAATGCCCAAACCCCTGAAGAAGCCAGTTGTACTGGTGAAACATGTTGGGGGGCAGCGTTAGGTTTTAGTTTCTGCTCTCACTGTCTGTATGTATCGTTGCAAGGATCAATAATAACTATATCGATCTATGAGGTTAGACTGTGCTGGTGTCAGAAACCAGTTACATACCTCTCTAACAATCCATGGTGGTAGTGGACTTAGTGCACATCTACACCACCATGGGCATATGATAAATTTGGATCTAATTGAATACACAATATGACAGTCTGTAGGGGGTAGTGATTTTAAATCTTTTTTTGTTGTGGCTCACTTTTATATGATTATATTAAAGGTTATTTTTTAGTATCAATTTAATATCTAGGTCTAAGATTGGTTTTGGCCTTTATGGCTATTGTGTATAATAATTAAAACCAGTACCTAGGTAGGGTCCTTTCTGTCCTTGGTGTACACTTAGGGTTTGTGAGTGGCAACACAGGTGCCAGAAGACAGGGCACGACGAGACGGGGGGAATTGTACTGAGTAACAGGGTGTAGCAGTGTAGAAGTAGCGTTGATCCTAGCACTACGACCAACCTCTGGATGCTCCAACTAACCAATTTACATAAACATAAAAGTAACCAGCAGAAGGACCCGGCTTCACACGGGAATATTTAATCTATTTCATTTAATATTTGTGTGTGTCGTTAAAAGATATCGACAGTATCCACTATAACAGTGACATTTACAGTACTCCACCCCCTTAACAGTGACCTCCACAGCCCCCACCTCTTAACACTGACCCCCCCACAGTGCCCATCTCCTTAAAATGGGACCTCCACAGCAGCCCACCCCCTTAACTTTGACCTTCACAGCAGCCTGCCTCTTTAACAGTGAGTTCCACAGCACCCCACCCCCTTGACAGTGACCTCTACAGCACCCATCCCTTAACACTGACCATAGGCTACAGTCCTGCAGGCTTCTATTGGATGATAAGGGTCTTGTGGCCAGGCTTTTATTGGCTAATGCATTTTTATGGGAATATCTTAGGAAAGGGTACGTCCTAGAGAGCTGAGACCCAGTCTAAACCTTCCCAGACACCTGATGTACTTGTGTGCCAAATTTTGTGATTGTAAATGCAACGGTTCAGCTTTATATATTAGATGATATCTTTGCCTTGGTACAAGCTAAAAACAATACGAAAGATATTGTTTGAATCAGCATGATCAACCCTACAAGGCAGTATGCATGGTTTAATAGGGCTGGTCATGCTGACAGATGCTCTTTAAGTGAAACATACATTTGTCCTTAGGTTAAAGTCTATCTCTCATCCACAAAATCCTATTTACCTGAGAGCCCCAAATGGAATATCTTAAAATGTACGCATTGCATGCTTCTTCTAGTTCTTGACACCTTCAGGACCTGCATTGACCGACAAAGTATTGAATAATAAAAATCATGTTGTTTTTTTTTTAATTTTTTTTACCAACTTTGCTGTTTCAGTGCTTTTAGATATTTTTGTCAGATGTTGACATATGACATACTGAAGTACAATCATTTCATAAGTTTAAATATTTATGGACAAATACATCAAGTTTATTAAATAAATATTCAGCAATTTGCCCTGGCATGCTGGATGTCAGCTTCTGGTCCAAATCCTGACTGATTGTAACTCATTTTTGACTAATCAGTGCTTGGAGATTATCACACTTTCTTTGTTTTTGTTTGTCCACCCACTTTTTGAGAATTGACCACAGGTTCTCAATGGAATTGAGATCTGGGGAGTTGCACAAAATGTCAATGTTTCGTTCCCAAAGCCACTTAGTCATCACTTTTGACTTGTGAAATGGTGCTCTATCATGCTGGAAAAAGCCTTGTTCATCACCAAATTACCCCCGGATCATTGGGAGAAGTTGCTCTTGTAGGATGTCTTGATACCATTCTTTATTCGTGCCAGCGTTCTTAGAGAAATTGTGAGTGAGCACATTCTGTTGGATGAGAAGCAACTCAACTAATGAATGGTCTCAGGATGCTGTACTGTTAATATGACACAGGAGTCTCCTTCTCTTCTACAGACAGTCATTTTTCCAGATGTCCCAAACAATCTGAAGGGGGCTTCATCAGAGAAAACACCTTAACCCTAGTCCTCTGCTGAAAATCCCTGTACTTCCTCCTAGAAAATCATTCTGTCCTTCATGTTTTTCTTGGAGAGAAGTGGCTTCTTTTCTCCCCTTCTTGACACCAGGCCATCTTCCAAAAGCTTTTGCTTTACTGTGTGTGCAGATGCACTCACACCTGCCTGCTGCCATTCCTACTTGAGGTCTGCACTGGTGGTGACCTGATCCCGTAGCGGAATACTTTTTAGGAGATGCTCCTGGCACCTGCTGGACTTTCTAGGGTGCCCTGAAGTCTTCTTGACAGCAATTAAACCTCTCTCCGTGAAACTCTTCATGATCCAATAAATGGTTGAATTACATTGAATCTTACAATCAGCTATGTCCCTGCCTGTGAAGCCCTTTTGATATAAAGCAATGATGACTGCATATTTTTTCTTGGAGGTAACCATGGTTAATAGAAGAAGACAATGATTTCAAGCATCTCCCCTTTGAAACAACCAGTCTGTTCTTCTAATTCAGTCAACATGACAGAGTGATATAAGCTGTCCTCTTTTAAGCTTTCTCCTGAGTTAACAAGAAGATCACTAAAATTATGTTAGCAGGTCATCTTGTGGTAGGACTTAAATGCAGTGGAAATGGGATTTTTGTGATTGAGTTCATTTTCATGGCAAGGAATGAGTTTGCAATTAATTGCAATTTATCTTATCACTTTTTATAACAATCTAGAGTTAATGTAAATTGCCACTATAAAAACCGAATCAGCAAACTTTGTGAAAACCAAAATTTGTGTCATTCTCAAAACTTTTGGCCATGAGTGTACACTATTTGCATTACGAGAGAAAAAGCAAAAAGTTACTTAAAATTGGGAGGAGAATATCAGTAGTCAATATGCAGCCATGTTTTTAGGGTCCTCAGATCATAAACCTTCCATCATTTTAGACCTCACACTACCAGCTCCAGGTTTGTAAAAAAATTGTCTGAATCCTGTTGTCAATGTTCATAAAAATCTGAGAAAACACAAAAAAGTGATGTTATAACTGTCAGATGTCAACATGTAATTGCAACCTGTAGGAGGTGACAGCTATGGATTCCTGTGAACTGCAGAGAACGTGGGAGTATGGAGTAGACAGCAATGAAGCTCCGTACATGTCATACCGACCTAGAGAAAATAATTCAAAAGTAAAAAAAAATCTGTATAATACAGTGATACGAAGAAGGTAACAGAAATATGGATCAGGCCTCTCTGGACTTGTATAGATACTGGATACAAAGTCAAGGGTCGTATGTGTGTTTATTCATGTGGTTGGAGATTTTCGCCTGCTTTTCTAATATCTTCTGCACGGTTTTCAAGAAGATTACTAGATTCCTTAAAGACATCAGCTCTCACAGCAAGATGAGCATCTGCAATTAGCAGCACATATTAGGATCATGCATCCTGAGCGCCCAGGGGAACGAGCTGTCAGTGCAAAACCAGCTGTTTTAATAAAGCCTCAACCTGCTGTCTAAAGGTTACCCTCCACATCAATGACATCCAGACACTTCAGGGGGTCGCCCGTTGCTGGCTATCTTCATTAGCAGGATCTTTGAATGCCTTGTGAGCAGCTGGGTTCAGAGCAGATGCAATACGGCAGTAATACAGTGTAGATTAGTGAGGACTTTGACTTTATTGAAATATGACAAAGTACTTTATCATTTTAATTTTTAACATTTCGATTCTTTTATGTTCTTTTTCTACATTAAAATGTCTAAAATGATTAAATGATGCAGATAAAGTGAGTCGACCAAAGTCAGGAGTAATTCCAATAAGTAAGCTTTATATGAACAGTAATGGACACCCTTGGGGTGTCCAACACTGATTTTAACCTCTTAGTGACTACCCATTTGTTTTTTTGTTTTGTTTTTACAGTCGTCATTAACCCTTTCAGTACCGGAGTTTTTTTCGGTTATGCGTTTTCGTTTTGCGCTCCCTGCCTTCAAACAGCCATAACTGTTTTATTTTTCTGTTCACATAGCTGTATGGAGGCTTGTTTTTTGCGGGACAAGTTGTACTTTCCAACGCCACCATTTAATATTGCATATGGTGTAGTGGGAAGCGGGAAAAAAATTCCAAATCGGGTGAAATTGCAAAAAAGCGCTATTCCGCTACAGTTCTACGGGTTTCTTATTTACAACGTTCGATGTTCATTAAAACTGACCAGTCACTTTCATTCTACTGGTCAGTATGAATCCGGCAATACCTAATATGTTTAGTTTTTCCTGCGTTTTGATAGTGATAAAATAATTATAAAGTTGGCCTTTTTTTTGTCATATCTTGACCCCTATAACTTTTTGGTATTTATGTGTATGGAGCTGTATGGGGGCTCATTTTTTGTGGGGCGATCTGAAGTTTTTATTGATACAATTCTGGGGTGTGTATGACTTTTTGATCACTTTTTATTTAATTTTGTTTAGAAAAAAAAGCGTAAAAAAACAGCGAATCGCCATTTGGACGCTTTTTTCCGCCACACAATTTGCTGTATTGGAATTTTTTTTTTTAATATTTTAAAAGTATGGGCGTTTTCGGTCATGGTGATACAAATGATGTCTATATTTATTGTTATTTAGGTATTTATTTTTTAATTATACGGAAAGGGGGGTGATTTGAACTTTTATATATTTTTTATTTTTTATATATTTTTTAACATTTTTTTTAAATTTTTTTTTGTGATTATTTTAAAGCTCAAATATGAGCAAATAGATTGTGTTTTTTATTTTCTCTTTATGAGCAATGAGGGTCTTTTATTTTTTACTTAATGACCGAATTTGCTCATTTCTTATCCTGGCCTGCCATCTAGTGGCCAGAATAAGAATTGCACTTTGAAAGCTGTAAACCTTATCCCGGAAGCGTATGCTTCTGGGTTTAGACGCAACTAGATGCCGTGATCACGGCATCTAAAGGGCTATGAAGACGCCGCCGATGGGGGTAAGTACCCGCAAGTCTCTGCTGTTAGAAACAGCAGAGACTTGCCGGCCATGACGCCCGCCGCACGTGCGAGCGGGCGCCATGTGTCCTCATCGCCCCAGCGCCGTACATGTACGGCGCTGGTATTGTAAGGGTTAAGGGGTCTTAGGCTGGGGTTCTGCGGAGAGCAGGGGCTTGGCTCTCACATGAGAGCCGCGCTCCTGCTCTAACAGCCCGGACCGGCACGAGAGCGATCTGGACTGTTTCACTCCTTCAATGCCGCGGGCAATAGCGCCTGCCGCATGTAAGCGGAGACAGAGGGTTGCGGACTCCCAAATACGATCGCGGGGTGCTGATGTGTGTAAAGGCTGGCTGGGGCACTGACATTAAAATACAATGTACTATACTATACTATAGGGATAGTGCATTGCATTTTAGAAGCCATCAAAAAATTGCCTCTTATAGTCCCCTATAGACAATTAAATGGTAGAAAAAAGTAAATTTATTAAATACAAAAAAATTCCAATAAAAAATACGCTTTTTTTCCATTGAAAATTCACTTTTCAATGAAAAAAATTGCAAAAATAAAATATCCCCCACGTGTTTTACTATTGCGGCATCCATAATGACACAAATATCATGTAAATTTTCTCTTACAGTGAATGCCGTAAAAAAACAACAACAAAAAAAGGCATAAAAACAAACGATCAAAAAGCGTAATGTACCCCAACATGATACAGATGAAAACTACAAGTCGTCCGACAAAAATTAAGCCCTCATACAATTCCATAGAAAAAAAAATAAAAAAAGTTATGGGTCTTGGGCAGCGGTGATGCATAAAGATTTTCTTCCTTTAAAAGAAAAGGGGTTTTATTGCACAAAAGTTGTAAAACGTAAAAAAAAAAACCTATGTGTATTTGGTATAGCTGTAATTGTACTGACCTAGAGAATAAAGATTTTTGGATATTTATACCAAAAAATGAACTCTGTAAAATTTATAATGTAAAAACTCAGTGGCGATATTGCAGTTTTTTCTCATCTCCCTCTCAGAAAGAGTTAACCAAAGTTAATCAGAAAGTTATGTGTACCCCAAAATGACACTATTAAAAACTACAACTTGTCCCATAAAAAACAAGCCCTCATATAGCTAAAAATAAAAAAGTTTTAGCTCTAGGAAGGCGACGATGAAAAAAGGAAGTAAAACGCTTGGTCAGTAAGGCCCTAAACAGGCTAGTCACTGAGGGGTTAAATACTACCCCATCCAGAGGCGTTGCTAGGGTCTCAAAAGATCCGGGGCCCAAGCCCCAATGAATATGGCCCTCAGTCACACCCCCCGGCATAAAAACCCCCACAGTCACCCCCCCAGCCGGGGCCGGTTTTAGATAAAATGTGGCTCTGGGCAAAATCAAAAGTGGGGCCAAAAATTTTGTAATAATGCGCTAACAACACAGTTACTGTATTTTTCACTTTATAAGACGCACCACAGATTTTAGAGTAGATTTTAGTAGTAAAAAATATTTTTCATCAGACCTCAGATCACCTTTTCCGACCCCATCAGACCTCAGATCAGCCCACTCAGCCCCCATCAGACCTCAGATCAGCCCACTCAGCCCCCATCAGACCGCAGATCAGCCCACTCAGCCCCCATCAGACCTTAAATCAGCCCACTCAGCCCCCATCAGACCTTAAATCAGCCCCCATCAGACCTCAGATCAGTCCCCATCAGACCTCAGATCAGCCCACTCAGCCCCCATCAGACCTTAAATCAGCCCACTCAGCCCCCATCAGACCTCAAATCAGCCCACTCAACCCCCATATGCAGCGTCAGGTCATCGTGCGCATACTACGTCCTGACGCGGGATTTCTCTTCAGGCGCGCTTTCCACCAGCGAAGATTGGTGAAAGCACCCTGTTCTGTAAATAAGCCTCAGCCTGTACCAGGCTTCCAGGTTCATTGTTAGTATATCCCAGTTCAGGCCACTAGGTGGCAGCAGTGAACTGTGATATAATGATTTCAATACAGACTAATGGAGCAATTTACATCTGATGATTGTAAGTTGTGGTCCACTTAGGGGACTTAAAAAGTAAAAAAATAAAAAAAAAGTTTTGAAAATATTTAAAAAAAAAACGTAAAATCACCCCATTCTCCACACAAAAAAAGAACAAAATGGCATTATAGGCATGCAAAAACACCCATACTTTTAAAATATTGAAAAAAAGTTCGCCTATATGGTGTAACAGAATACTTTATCTCCCAAGAAAATTGAATAAAAAGTAATAAACACACCCCAAAATGACAGGCTGTTATTTAGCCTTTATTTTCAAAATTTCCTGTGGGGATGTGAACTCACAACCTACTACATTACAGGCAAGTACCTTAACCACTGGGCTATTGAGCTCAGTGTTAAGGCAATGGCGAAAAACCTCATAGAGGTTTCTCTGATATTGAAAAACCTCCTAAGAGGTTCTCTTGCATTATACAAGAGAAACTTCTATGAGGTTTTTCATCATTTGCTTAACACTGAGCTCCATAGCCCAGTGGTTAAGGTACTTGCCTGTGATGTAGAAGGTTGTGAGTTCAAATCCCCACATGAGTATTTTAAAATTAGAGTCTAAACTGGGCAGTGGTAGATTGATTCAGGGCCAGGGCCCCGGATAAAAAGCCCTAGCGACGCCCCTGACCCCATCCCTTTAGACCTGCGAAGGGAATCATACTTATCTGCTTCCTGACACTCATTTCCAGCACTGTGGGTCCACCGCTATCTTCACTGAGCTTCAGTCTCTGCATGTAAACTTTCAGCATGGACAGGGTCATGTGTGCCACTGCAGCCAATGACTGGTCTCAGTCACTGGTGGATCATGCGCCGTTTAGGGATACATCACCGCTGAGGCCAGTCATTGACCGCAGCGGTGCACGTGACCCAGTCCATGATGGAAGTTTATATATGGGGACCAAAGCCCAGTGCAGACAGTGGTGGACAAACAGAGATAAAATTGAGAGATGGGGGGGCAGTATGTTTTCCTCCACAGGTCCAGCATGGTGGAGGTGGTAAGAGAAAGTAAAAAATAGAAGTCTGGACACGTTATCTGCAGTACTACTCATGTAGTCATCTAGTCCAAAATTGGGGTGACAGATTCCCTTTAAAATACATGTTAGTGTTGGATAGCCCCTTTAATAAATTAAACTGTGTGTATTATACAAAATATGCTATAGTGATACTACATTTACTAAATCATGGTATTTTTTATGGCATATGTATCTTGGTATATGTGTGACAATAGCCCATTGGTCTCGTTACTGCTGGTCTAGTTGCTTGTAGAATTATAAACATTCATTTCTGAAATTGAATCAGTTCTTCATGTATTGACTTCTGTTTGGAGTGATGGGGGCTTGTGAGTGTACCAGTCAGCCAATCTGAGGAGACAGAGCTGTAGTGTAAAGCATGAAGGAGGGGCAGAAAGCAGCAGCCTGAGCTTGTGATGAGTCAAGTGTTGAATGTTATATTCTTTTTAGGTTGGAGCCTTGATAAAGAAAGTTAAAGGCTACGAACACCTTTTTTTGCATTACTTTTATTATATTTCACTCATTTTGGGTTAAAAATCTTTTTATTTTCAATTTGTCTTTATTAAAAATTTTCAGTAGTTTTTCCCTAGAGCTTTCACTTTCAGTATATCTTCAGACTGCTGTTTTTTTGCTTCACTGTGAATCTGTCTGATAGCTGTTCTGAGGGCTCGATCTGTAGACCTTATCCAAACTTTCCTAACAGCTCATAAACGCTCATTACAGCTACATTCTTATCAGATTGGTAAGTATTTCACTTAAATGAGTGTTTATGAGCTGTCAGGAGTTCAGAGAGAAGGGCTATACATGCAGCCATCAGAGAAGCTCTCTGACGGATTCACTGAGAAGTGGGAAGCAATGTAGATATGCCGAATTGAAAGCTGTAGAGATAAAACTGTTGAAAATGCTTAATTGAAAAAATTCATTTTAGCCTGAAATGAGTAGAATGAAATAATAAAAAATGCACAAAGGTTTCCATAGCCTTTAAAGCGATTATCTAATCCCTTTAGGACATATTAATTAGTAAAATAAAGCTGACAGCATCTGAACCTCTTAGGTGGCTTCTTCTTTATTCAAAACATTGTCCAACCATTGTTTCAACCACTAAGGGTCTTTGTCAGGGCATGTGGATGTCATCAGTGGAAGATTAAGTTGACCATAGGCCTTGGGCTGTTTCCCAAACTTGACCCCTCTTTTCTCTACCACTTTCCTGCCACACTGTATCTATAGTTAACACCTCTAAATAGATTCAGACTTCAGACGAAGTTGCTGAATCAATTTTTTCAAAGCTTCGCTCATCTCTAGTAGGGATCATGGGAAGTCAATTCTGAAGTTGTCAGATTTGGATATCAAAAGAGGACATCAATGGTGAAGACGATTGTTCACTTCCATGGCATAAGGTGAAGTTCAACGCTAAGAAATATCTGCAAAAAAAAAGAACTTGGAGAATCATTTACAAAATCGCTTGTCATCAATGCTGTTACAAATGACCTTGCGATTGAAGGTCATAGATGATGCTCCCGGCCCCTCTTCAGCAGCTGCCACAGTAGGAACAGCCAAATGTCTGTTTTATATTCTGTTTCATATGGCTGAGGTGTGCCTGTTCATTAAGAAACACTCAGTGTAATGACTACCTCAGGAACAACTGCTAAACCCAATCCACATGATGACTGCATACTGGAGAAAAATAATTCTCCGATACTGGGGACATGAAGGTTGGGAAGCATGGAAGAATATTTATTACTTGTTGCTGCATATAACTAATCATGGGTGACATTCTTTACAACATAAGTATTTGTACTTTCTTATGTATGGAAATTGGGTAAGAAAAGCAGAGATGCGCACTGCTAACGGTGCATTATTATGCATGAAACATGAGGTAGATCCAATTTCATCTCCATTTGTGACCGCCAATGATGTAAATGTAACATGAAGGTAACAAAGTACATCCTAGAGCCCAGCAAAAAATATATGAACATTACAGTTTGGATTTATGACCCTATAACTTTTTGTTGCTCTGAATGCTAGGCAATAGCCATGACGATCCTAGAAAGATGAAGAGAGTGGCAATGCACATGCTGGACTACTGCATCATTCATAGGGGGAAACATAGGACTCTTATGATCTCGGGTCTTTGCATTTAGACCTTCACAAATCAAGTATTGTTCCTTCATGATGTGGATAAGATTAGAAGTTGCCACAGCCCTTTAAGAGGTATAATACAGTGTGCCATGAATGGTTTTTATTCCACTTATGGACTTTCTTAGTAACAATAAGGGTACGGCCACACAGTTAGGTTTTCTTATGCAGTTTTGGAAGCCAAAACCAGGAGTGAATTTTTAAAAAGAGGAGAAGCCAGTACCTTAGAACAGAAACACTGATGTTGTGTTGCAAAGTGAAATGTTATGATTCACTATATTTGTATACCTAATAGCACTGTATTGACAGTTTAGGGTTAACACCTTGGCTCATCACCTTAGGTTGCCAGGAGATGGACCTGGGTCTATCCTCTGGTTAGTTAGTAGTGAGAGTCTAGCTGAGGAGGAGTGAGGACCTACTTGTACAAGCTCCTCAGAGCTAAGCCTGAGCTCAGAGAATCTTCATCTCCTAGATACCTGCAGCTAAGAAAAATTTTATCACCAAAACTGCTCCAGAGAGAAGTCAGAAGGTCCAGAATCTGCTTTGGAGCCAGGCAGCAAGGTATTGTGCATGTTTATGGCAGAAAGAGACTTTTCTGCTGGGAACAATGCTAATACACCCTTCCACACTTGGAGACGGTTTGGCCTGCCTTATCTTAACTCACAGAAACATTTACAAGTAACCTTATTGCCTGGCTAAAGCCACTTTCACATCTGTAGCAATGCGATCCAGCCGCCTGTTCTGGCAGAGAATGCTGGGAATTGGCCAGACAGACATCACGCTGCGGTTTGTATCTAGGCGTTTCTCTGCATTTTTACCGGAATGCAGCAGGATCTCTGCTGGACCCCATGGGGCCAGTGGGCATTCCAGTTGCATCTGGCAGTGCCGGATCCAGGGAATTCTGATAAGCTATTCTTTGCCGGAACAGCCTACTGGAATACAACATGCAGATGTCAAAGTAGCCTAAGGTTCTGCATAAAGACTTGAGAGAGACAGAGAGTAGGAGTACTACAACCTCCATCATTGATGCTATCCATATTTTGCTATTGGGGAAAAAATGCACTGTGATCTACTTGGAAATTTCCCTTGTTACTGTCAGATGAACTACTACTCCTAGTCTGCACTTTAGTAAAGAGAGACTTATTTATTTACAGCTGGACTGGTTACTGACTCCAAAATTCTCAAGGGAACCCCAATTACCACCAGGCCAGAGCCCCAACACCAGGGTGTGCTCCAAGGGAAGAAAGGGTATGCTGTTCAGTCACTGCTTGTGCCCCAGGGAGAGCTACATGGGAGACTGCCACAGTGATCTGTGAGTGCTACAACCATCTTCAGGGCCACAACCACCACTCCAATCCTTCTCAGTAGGCTACTGCAATTTCTCTCCTGTTATAATCGACTTTGGATTTTGTTTCCAAAACTGCATTGGGAAACCTGACTGTAGACGTTTCCTAATATTTCCAATGCTGCTTTGGCCAAAGGTTGGAGTGATCAACCAGAATTCCTGAGGATCCTCCTGTGGGTCCAGACTCTGACACAATAATGATACTTAGCAGTTCTAGCAGAAGACAACTCCATTTGGAGAGGACTTTGGAGACAATCGCTTGCTATTAGTGCTCTACTTCTTAAGGGATGGTACAGAGATAACCTATTAGATCTTATAGATGATATGTCCTCTGTGTGGATGTTTGCGTGTTCTGTTTAGATGGAGAGTGTGCCCTCAAAATCAACTCCTCTCGTGGGGCCATGGAACCCAGTCTGATACTGGTGACTCCTACTCAAAATATTTGCTACTTATCAATGGAGCTAAATATGTTGGAGAAGTGCTATAATTGCTGTTCCCTAAGGTACAAAAGTAGGCTCACCAAGGACGAGTCAATGTTTTAATCACTTCTTCAAACTTATATTTTTGCAATGTCCTTTACAAACATATTCATTGTATCTCTTTGTCTACCATGACTTTCTCTACATGAGATCACAGTTGTAAATGTATAGACACGGGGGCATGTTGAAACATAATAGGTGTTAAGACTTATATTAAAAAAAATGTACCAGGAAATATTTATCAAATCTTTTATACTGGTCAGATGAGCAAATCCTTGACAGTCACTGGCCTCCCTTATTCCATGTGAAAATTGATATGAAATTGCTACGATGCGGGTGTTACGTAGCTCAGGATGTCAACCAGTTCATATCTAGGTGAGATCAGGTCGAACTTAGAAACGAGGGGCCTTTTCTGAAGCTGAGTCCCTCTCTTTACAGTCAACCAGCAAAAAGAAATCTTTAACGATAAAGCTTCATAACCTGATAGCAATCATGATACTAGCTATAATACTATAAAATCAACTTGTAAATGGCATTAAAAAAAACTAGCTAAGAATCCAAAAATGCCAATACTCTCCTATTTCTAATGACTGGTAGTTTGCCCTAATTACTTAGACAGGACAATTTAGTGCAATCTTGAAATATCTTTCAATATTCAGCCCATATATTATTGTTGCGGAATCATAGTTTGCATTACTATGACATAGATCCACAATGATCTGCTATGACTCCTGGCACCCCCTGCTGATCAACTGTTCCGGTGAGCTCTGTGGCCTTGTTTTAGGCCAGAGGCATCACATTCATCAGTCACATGGCCTGGGCTAATGTCAGTTCCATTCAAGTGATTTGGCCTGAGCTGCAATACCAAGCACAGCCACTATACAATGTACGGTGCTGTGCTTGGTGAGCTGTGCTTGGAGGCCACAGTGCTCCTAAGAGCTCAGCGTCTCATTCAAACATCTGATTAGTGTACGGTGCCAGGAGTTGTAACCCCCAATCTGATGCTGGCGATCTGTCCTTAGGTCATCACTATTGTACTCCTGGAAAGCCTATGTAATTTTATTAGCTATTTTAATAGTGGTCCAATCTATTCCATTACAGATATCCAAATCCATTGAACTGAAATATAAGTAAATCATAAACTTCTCACTGGAAGCAAACAGAGGTCATGGATACGTAAATGGAGACCGTACATGCACGGCTTTCTCCATTCACTGTTGTGTAACTTATGAAAATAGCAAAGGAAGTGCACTCAGCAATTTTCAAAAGTCCCATCGAAGATAAAATGTAACTGTCAGTTTTTTTTATTTTTGTAATGTGTAGGGGCAGTGATACTGACCATTTTTGTAGTATACTTTAATTTCTGAAATTGTACATTTCGATTAGAAAAATAGCTCTAAAGTGGCCCATTTTGAGCCTTAGCAACGCTCCTCTGTCTTCTGTTAACATAACAAGTCTCCACTGTTATGTAAACAGAAGACAGAGGAGTGTTGCTAAGGCTCAAAATGGGCCACTTTAGAGATATTTTTCTGATATAAATGTACAATTTCAGTAATTAAAGTATATCACAAAAATGGTCAATATCACTGCCCCTACACATTACAAAAATAAAATAAAGAATGACAGTTACACTTTAATGGAAAGAGCAATGTATGTGTGTCTAACTGTCCATTTGTGGCAACACAGGAGGAGACTCCATTCTTAAGATAGGAGTGGGTCCCATATCTCAATGAATATGCCATATCTGTCCAGATGAGAATATCCCTTTAAGATGCCCATACACACAAGAGCATATTAATAAGGGAGTGACCAATATGTCTATGGGAATGTGTCGACTCTCACCTTGACAGTTGATGTGAAGGGAAAGAAGGATTGGGCATGCCTAATCCTATGTTCCACAGAAGATAAGTGGCTGCCAGAGGTGTCTTGCAGCTGCTTACTTCGCTCTCCCTATTGAGAACACATATGTTCGGTTGAACTGAGTGTGCATGTATTTGGGGAGGTTGGGATGAATAGCTGTCAGTCAAGCAAGGTTTTTGAGAATATGGCTATTAAAGGTATATGGCGACCTTTAGTCTGACTATAAATATCCAATATGTATGGTCAGCTTTAGTGGTACTTCCGGTGGTCAGTTCTTAAAGCGGTTTTCCATGATGACTGTGGTTATTCGCAAATGTTTTCACTATGTAAACCAATCTCTCTGGTTTGTTTCCATCCCGTAGGTAGCACTTCCTGTTGCTTTGTCCAACCAAACCCGTGATGAACTTGTCCTTCCTCTGCCAGACCTCCAGCACCGCCCCTAACAACACCCAGCTAGTTTATAGCTCCTCCCACCCAGCTAGTTACATAGACACTCCCCTATCACTGCTCCTAACAACGTCCACTTAGTTTATAGCTCCTCCCACCCAGCTAGTTACATAGACACTACCCTATCACTGCCCCTATCAACGCCCAGCTAGTTTATAGCTCCTCCCAATCAGCTCCTATCACTGCCTCACCCATGGACATGACATCACAGGAAATAAGAAAGAGCTGCATGGACATGGTCATGTGACCACAGCCCAGAACGGGGGATAGGAGGAATAAAGGGAAAAGAAATACACACAAAATTACAGTGCCATTTATAATGGATTATTTTAAAGAATGTTGATGCAAATCAGAAAAACTCCTTTAAAGACCACGTGACATCTCTACTGCGCCTATTCGCTATAGGTGGCTTCTCCTGTCATTCGTTTGCAGTGTCATTATTCCTCTACTTTGATCACAAGAGGCTAAGCATTGATTGCCTTCATCTTCCATTGACCTCATCAGTTATTATATTGTTCTAGCAAATTTGCCACATACAATATTAGAATCTTGGAGACGGCCTGTGTTCTGCAAAATGTAGAGAAAAGAATCAGAGTTCCTTGTAGGGGTTTTGTTCCCAATTATTCCTCCTCATCAGAATTCTTTTAGCTGCCATCAGACAGGCATTGAGAAAGAGAAGTCTAATTACCTTGCATGCAGATTTCGTTCCCTTTTGTGTCTCTCTTATATCTGCCTCTGCACTGGAGGAGGCTGAGCATTGATTTGGGTTTTAGAAGAGAATAGTGTATTGAATGGGACACAGAATAACAGTAGATTATTAATGATTGGAGCTAACCTGTTAATTGCTTTGCTGCTTTGTGTTGTTTGGAACATTGAAAATAAGTAATTTGTAACAATGCAGGAAAAATTGAGTTTTTTTTTTTTAGATAATGAAGGTGCTTAGTCTGTCACCATAAAGGGACTACATTGATATTAATATATACTCAGTATCTACAATTCAAAAGGGTCCTACACTTAAAGGGGTATTCTCATCTTGGACAATGGGGGCATATCACTAGGATATGCCCCCATTGTCCTATAGGTGCGGGTCCCGCCGCTGGGACCCGCACCTATAACGAGAACGGGGCCCCCAAAGTGAAGAAGTGCGCACCGCGCAAGCGCGGCCCGCTCTCCATTCACTTCTATGGGGCCGCCGGAAATCTCCGTCGGCTCCATAGAAATGAATGGGAGCGGTGGCCGTGCATGCGCAGTGCGCTCCCATTCATTTCTATGGAGCCGACGGAGATAGCCGAGCCAGCGCTCGGCTATTTGCGGTGGCCCCATAGAAGTGAATGGAGAGCGGGCCGCGCTTGCGCGGTGCGCACTTCTTCACTTCGGGGGCCCCGTTCTCGATATAGGTGCGGGTCCCAGCGGCGGGACCCGCACCTATAGGACAATGGGGGCATATCCTAGCGATATGCCCCCATTGTCCAAGATGAGAATACCCCTTTAAAGGCTATGTACACCTTTGGGGGCATTTTTTTTTAATTATTGCATTGTACTCATTTTGAGCTAAAAATAATTTTTAAAATTGTCCTTTATTTAAAAATATGGAGCCTTTTTTCTGTACAGAGCTGACATGCCCTAGTAGCACCCTTTGGATTTTCTGTCTTTTCCGTCAGACCAGAAGCAGACGGGCTCCTTATCTCTGCTCTCTTACATTATAAACACTCAACATAGCTCAGTTCTTATCTTACTGATAAGAATGTGGCTTAAATAAGTGTTTATGACCTCTCAGTAGTTTAGAGATAAGGTTTATTAGATGACCAGAACAAAGTGAAAGTACCAGTCAAAAAAATAGTTAACCCTTTCTGACAGAACAGTTCAATATTTTTAATAAAGGCCAATTGAAATTTTTTTTTTAGCCAAAAATGAGTAACATGCAATCATAAAAAGATTGCCTCTGAAGGTGTACATAGCCTTTAAGATAAACCTCTACCAATAAACACAGCTTTTGCTTTTTAAAATTTAAATAAGTTCACACTCTATTGAAAATGCTATTGCAATTCATTGCAGATTTGCTATGTTCTTATGGAGCCCTGTCACCTGCAGATCGCTGTGCGTTATTGCCGATCACAGGCATTAGCCCCGGGTGAGTGCTATTTAAAACAGCAGATGCCTGGTGGCTATTTTTAAACCACTCACATGTATGGTAGCGGTGTTTAGGGGGTTATACAGTTATATCAAGTTATCTCCTATCCACAGGATAGGATTTAACTATTAATCTGGTGGGGGCAAAGACCCCCACCAGTCATAAGAACGTAGGCCCTGCACCCCTGAAATGAATGGAGCGTGAGGCTGAGCATGCGCACTGCTGGTGCATTCAACTCTATGGGACTTAAGAGATTGTCAAGCGCTGTTCTTGGCTGTGTCCGGCAATCCCATAGAAAAGAACGGAGGGGCAGTGCACGTACACAATGTGGAATAGCCCTTTAAAGACTTTAAACTGATAAGAATTTAACCATATTGAAAGTTTTTCTGAGCTGTCAGGAGTTCAGACATAAGGGCTACAGATCGAGCTGACAGGGCAGCGCCGTGACGGATTTGTGGACCATGCTAGTCTGCAAAAGCACTGAAAGTGAAAGCTATAGAGGGAAAACGCACTGTATAAAATCTTTAATAAAAATTTAAAAAATCAATTTTAGCAGAAAATGAGTAGTATGCAACCAAAAAAAAAATGCCCCCAAAGGTGTTCATAGCCTTTAAAGGGGTTATTCAATGCCTATAATACTCTCCCATATACCCACAATTTACTTACCTCGCTCCCCGTGTCAATTCTGCTGACGGCACGGCCGCCGCTGCATCTCCCCGTTGTGCGGATGAAAACATCCGGCGACTGGTGGGGGTGGGGGCAGCCACTATCGCAGGACAGTAACCAGCCTCCCTAGCATGGCGGGTGACGCTAGGGAGGCTTTTCCCCGTCCTGCTATTGGCTGCCACCCTCGTCACCGGATGTTTTCAGACGGGCAGATACAAAGGCGGTCGTGCGGGCAGCAGAAGCGAAGCAGGCTCTAGGGAGTGAGGTACGTACATTGTCTGTGAGGGGCCGGGCATATGGGGAAACATTATAGGCCTTGAATAACCCCTTTAAGCTGGAGAATATGATCTACCCAGAAGCACAATGAGGCAGCCCATAGAGGTCAATAATGGGAACTCACAGGGGTCCATGTGCTGCCATCACTTTGTGTGCAGGACTCCTTATAGGATTCTCTAGTATACGCAGTATAATCATAATGTTTTCTGCTCGTATGATCTTTTTAAAATTGCCGCATCTTCGAACCTACACTGTGATCACCCAGCAAAATGTATTTTTTTGTCATCATAACCGAGTTATAATTTTCACAGCAGCTTCAATCTCATTGAACAACTTGGTGTGAAATCCTGTTCTGGAACAATTATGTAGCCATTGAATGATCCCAGTATTTTTCTACCACGAGCCTGTTACTAGTTTATTGATACTTAGCGACGTTCACACTGGTCGGTATAGAAATAATTCTTGTTCGGTACAAACCAGACGTAATGAATGTGTAATTACTGCAGAGGGAACCCAAACAGGTCAATAATTGTCTAAATTCAGGCAAGGGATGATTTCCAGATTCTGTTCCATCAGTCAGGTCAACTAGATGTCCTACATTTCTCCTCTATGTAAAAAATCAAACCCCCTGAGTGTATGGCAGAAACCATAGGGATCTGTATTACAGATGTTAAGGGAAAGTTTATTTGAAAGTTTTTTAATAATCCTATTAAATCAGTTACACTGCCTGGAAGGGATGATCCTGCTGATTAAAATGACACCTGTCGATGAGAATCGGTTGTGAATTTCCCCCCAAAAATTACTTTTGTTCTATATGCAAATGAGGGGTATAGTGCACTAAAGGTCTAGGCCATGCCCCCAGTGCACTGAATCACTAATTTGAATAAAGAATAATAGTAATTTTTCTTGGGAATGCCACAACCAATTTTTACAAGACAGGTATCATTGTAATCAGCAGGATCAACCGCATCAGACCACATACCTGATTTAACAGGGTTTATCCTGTTGACAGGTGCTCTTAAAGGGGTTGTCCAGGTTCAGAGCTGAAACTGGACATAACCCATTCTTCACTTCTCCAGCCCCTCTGAGTGGATGATCTCCCTTGCCCTGCTCTGCATCGGACAGGGAAAGGGCTGTTTGTTTACATTTTTACAATGCTAGGCGGAGGCTTCCACCTAGAAGTGTTCCCGGTGACATGCCTAGCACTAATGGGCAGTCTTTAGTGCTGTTTTACAGGCTAGGGCAGCGCTAAAGACCGTCCATTAGCACTGGTGACGTTACCGGGCTCACTGCTAGGGGGATGCCTCTGCCTAGCATATTGTGAGAGAACCCAATACGTCACCAGATATGAAGAAAAAGCCCTTGCCCTGCACTATGCAGGGCTGGAGGGGTGAAGAAGCTGTTATTTCCAGGTTCAGCAGACATACCTCTTTAAGAGCACATGACTACAACAAATTTTACAATACAAAGAATACCTTAAAAACTAATTAAGTCCACAATCTCCTGCTTCAATTCCCACAGCATTGAGATTAATAATAAGACTGTGTCCACCTGCAGACACCACTAGGGAGAGTTTTATACTGGCTGATTTCTACTCAGTAACGCGCATCGATTGATAATATAATAAGTCAACTGACCTTCATTTATTGACCTTCACGTGGGCAAATACTTGCCAAATCAAAGGTCACGTGGATCATTTGTGTAGCTGATCATTTCTGTGACTTACATGGATGATCTGCTGCTGACAAAAGATCAGATCAGGCAACAAATGAGCGTTTGTGCATTGGTCGGCTGATTGGCGGGCTTTTGCACAGGTCAATGATCAGAAATGCCAAAAATCTGCCAGTGATAAAGATCCACCACCAGGTAATTAGCTGTTAAACCAGGCACAGCGCCTTGTAGGGCTAGCTCAGCTGAAAGTAATGATACCTTTCACTGATCTGTGATCTGTTGCTTCATTCTGAACAAAAATTAGTTTTAATTCATATACAAAAGAGTAAGTGCACTGTGGGTGGGGCCAAGTCACTTTGTGCACCTTCGATCGACTTGTTTCCTCTGCCAGCCCATCCCTTTCCTTCTTGTCAGGACCAGGCTCCTGCATAGTCATCTGGCCTAGACCTGTTAAACAGGAAGGAGAGGGAGGGGCTGGCAGAGGAAGCAGGAAGAGCAAAGTTGTACAGAGTATCTTAAGTCTGCCCTCGGTGCACTTAATTGCTTAATAAAACTTTTTCTCAAGAATGGGGCAAAGAATCAGTAAGTGAAAAGTATTATTACATTCAACAGAGCTAGCCTTACAAGACATTGGGGGAGATTTATCAAGACTGCTGTAATGTAACGTGAATTCAAAAGATTTGAGAATTAATATTTAAGCAGGCTAAGTGAATAAATATATTTACTAAGTGTGATTACATATACGATGACACAAACAAATCGCATACAGAATAATAAAAAGTAAATAAACATCACTAACCTAAATATCGGGTAGGGTTCCGGGTAATCATGCTATAACACATGGCTGTCTACCACGTTATAACACATAACCGACACCCCAGGGTGTAAAAGAGATAGGGCAAATCAATACTTACATCCTACCTAGGATGAAGTTCCAGGTGGAATCCAAATTAATTGTCAGTGCAGACTACAGTAATTCCCATCAGGTCCTCCTCCAATGTGCATAACACATGTCGCTGAGATCACTCAGGAATGTGTTCTTATCAGCACAATGGGGGATGGGTACTATCTGTAACCCACTACACTACAAGGTAAACTATTACACAGAGTATTAAACATAATATAAAAGAGGACAGAATTAAAGGGGGCACAACTAATCAGTACTTAAAAATACCCTTACAATACAACCAAGCTTTATGTGTCGGTGTTGATATCCCCTCTGTTGCCGAAGGATGCGCCTAATTTATGACAAGACCTGTGATGTAACCTAAAGCTGTCCATGCGCCTAAACAGAAATCTACGGCAGCTCTGAATGAAGATAAATTTGATACGGCAACTGGTCATGCCCTCTTTCTGTCCTTGCCACGTCCCTATTGGAAAAATGGCAAGGATAGCGTAAAAATAGTCACATTTAAAAGTTTCAAACATACAGTTTGTGGCTTTTTAACACCACTTTTTAGGTACAAACTAAATGTTGTCTCCCCCATTGTGCCTGGTTTACTAGGTAATTTCCTGGTGAGAGATTCCCCTTAAAGAGAAGCTGTCACCGCAATCCTGGACTATTATTTGCAGTATTACATCGCTTTTTTAAAAAATTTTCCTACTGAACCTTCCCCCCAACATTCCTCTGTTGTCAGCGCTTAATGCTGAAGTGAAATACATTGTCAGGACTCATGTGCATGCACACAGGAATCCTCTCCATTATGTTAGCACAGCCCAGCAGTCCTGACTGTGTATTTCAGTGCATTCCTGTGCTCTGTACCAGAGCTTACTTCCTGCTTGAGTCCTGTAATGATTGTTAGGGTGTACGTGGGCGTGTCTCTCCTCCCTTCTGAGGCAGCACACACACGCCCTCTATCTCCCCAGCCTATGGCTGGGTTGCAGGATGTATTTAAAGGCGATTCCTGCCCCAGGAAGGTGCCTGAGCAATCTTGGTCACTAACTTGTCTACTTCCTTGTGTGAAGGTGTTTTGTAAGTTTCTGCTTTTCTGTGTAACAGACCCTGCTTCTTGATTCAACAGAATTTGCTTGATCGCTGCCTGCCCTGACTCTTGACTTCCTGACTGCGTCATTCCCCTTGGTGCTTTGCCCTGGTATCTTTGACCCCCTGGTCAGCTGCCACTGACTCGGGGCTGCTCTGGAGTGGCACCTGGTGACTACCCTAACGGCCTAAGCCTATCCTCACCATCAGAGGCTCTAGTGAAGACCAGGTAGTCACTTAGACACGTGTATAGCCAGTAAGTGGCACAATGGGTCCACACCTGCTGGCATAACAGTCAGTAAGTATATGATAAATAGCTATTTGGACCCCTTATCTGCCGTATTATCTATGTAGTACTGCACTTAATACTCCAAGTTCATGGTGACAGGTTCCCTTTAAGGGCTCTTTAGGCATGGCCTAATAGATGCGTGTCAGTATTTTACATTATGTACTGCAATAGAATGCAAATGTATCTGTCATTCTGGGTTGGTCGACAGATTGTGTGGGTGCTGTAATGGCTGCCATCAGTGCCATAAATATTGGTGTTAAACAAAAGCTTGATCCCAATAATTATCTACATCCTGATACTATTTAGCTCCAGGAAATGTATTAGTTACAGAATGTATTATATTTGTTTTATCATTAACCATTAATCACCTTCATGCATAACATACCCATGACATTGATTTATGCCATTATAACATGCTAGATTATTACACACATTTTTTTTCCAGTTTGGTACATAAATGGCGTTTCTACACTTCATTTCACACTGTGAGGTGACAGGCAATCTTCAGCATGTGGGCTGTGAAAGTCACTTGTGGATTAATATATGCGAAACCATGGCAATGTACATTTTATATAGATGCGGCATCACAGCAGTTGCTGATGTATATTAATATGTGTATATTAACAATCAGTGGCGTACTTAGAGAAGTGAGGGCCCCATAGCAAGGATCACACCAGGCCCCCCACACAGCACAGAAGGGTTTCCGCCTAAACCCTATTCTTTGACCCTTGGGTCATTTTCCACTGCCTCATTTGCTAAAAGTTGTTCCTTTAGAGTGTAGAGCTATGATCAAGTTTTCACCTACAGTAGAAGAGGAGATAATCCCAACTGGACCCCCTTTTGCCCTGGGACCCCTAGCAATCTCATGGTCTGCCACTATGGTAGTTACGCCCCTGTTACCAACATTATTCTACCTCTGCTGTATCTAGTTTATCTGATGACATCACCGTGACATCACTAACTTGCTCGACTGAAGTGGACAAAACACATCCACATAATCTGCATTAATACAAACACAATGAAATCAGGAGTCTTCAAAATCAATAGGGCCCTCAGGAGTTACACAACATGGCCGGTCCACCCATGGTCAGTTAGTTTATGTAAGGTAAGCCGGGTTCCTTCAAAGAGCTTATATTTGCTTCTATGCAGTATGTACATGCTTGTGTATAGTATATGAATAGAATATAGAATGTGGACCCACTGTAACAACTATCCAGTTGGTCTTTGGGCTAATCCTAAGAGCACTATCCTGACAGTACCCTGGTTATCAACCTTTAACCCCTATACAGGGATCTGGTTTTTACTTCAGGGGACCCACCTGATAGCTACCTCTTGGAATAGTCCCCATGTAGTTAGCAGCTGAACCAAGGGGGTCAGAGACACTGGTGCGAAGCACCAAGGGGTCAGGCACTACTCATTGGCAGGAAACAGGTTGAGGCCAGGACAGGGAGCGTTTGTTCATATCCATAAAACAAATTTAAGGTCAGGGCAGGCAGAGTTTGAGCATAGCTGTACAACAAGTCTGAGGTCAGGACAGGTAGCGGAGGATCAGAGTCAGTAAACAGCTAGTATTTATACACAGGCAGACAGACAGAATAAGCACACCTTCACTAGAACTAGTAAAATAGCTTGGCTATTTTCGGCGGACCCATAGAAATGAATGGAGGACGGCTGCGCATGATCAGTGTGCCCTCCTCCGTTCTCAGTGTAGGTGTGGGTCCCACCGGTGGGACCTGCACCTATCAGACAATGGGGACATATCCTAGTGATATGCCCCTATTGTCAGAGATGGGAAAACTTTAATGAGGACATGACCCCTCTCCTGACACGTTTGTTTTAGAAATTAATTGCAGCCCCAATTCTGGAGCATCTTTTTTATGACTCCATGATGTACTCATGCCTGTAGTATTCCTGCTATAAGTTACAGCAGTTTGCAATGAAAGTCCAGATGGGTGTTACCAGTTTGGGGTGTGTCCCTGCACAGTCTGACATCATCCAGTCACTGCTGCCAGTGTCTGACTGTGCAGTGACATACTGACATTTAACACTTGACTTTTGTGCACCCTACTGACACGTGAAGTTTGTGGCCATCCACAGCCTTAACGGCTTGTCGGGAGGTTTGCATTTACAAAAGGGTCTCGTCTGATAGAGCTGTTTCAACCGAAAACTGAAAACAGGAAAAGGTCGTCTCTTGCATGTTAATGCATCACATAAAATGCATTTTTAGTTTGTGTCATACTGCTATTATGTCTACGCCTGTATTTGTATTACTTCTGTGTCTATGTCCCTGTGATAAAGTGGAATCATTTTTACTAGAATTACAAGATAACATTCATAGCTCCCCGGGGCTTGTCACCAGGCTGTCCATCAGATACTGTCTGCTGCCAGGCAAGCCCCTGGGGTTTCTTTAGAAAAACATCAAGTAGAAATGATGTACTGTGCAAAGTCCCATTTGACCTGTTCCCAACTTCCTGGAAATGAGAGATGGAATCTGCTTTTCAAGATATACCTCTTATATTTTATGGATAATGTCTTTTTGAAGATTGAAAAGCTAAGGCATATTGTAGATTTCGGCTCATCTTTTAGAGAATATTTCTATTTGTTTCAACATTTCTTGCAGAGATGTGCATCAAGGTGCAGTGTATATATATATACTTAAATTTTTTATTATTTCTATATGGTCAGCAGTCCAATGTCTTGGATTTAAAGGGTCTGTTTTATACGAATGACCTATCGTCAGGCTAGGTCATCAGTATCTGATTAGTTAGGGATCTGAGTCTCAGCAAACCCACCAATTAGCTGCATGAAGAAGCTGTGGCACTTAGCTAAGTGCTGCAGCCTCCTCACTACTCACCTTAGGCTTATCACATTCATCAGTTGCGTGGCCTAGATGCAGCTCAGTTCCTTTCAAGTGAATGGGGCTGAGCTGCGATACCAAGCACAGTCACTATAGAATGGAGGGAGCTGTGCTTGGTAGGCTGTGAGGAGGCCACAGTGCTCACCATGGGGCTGTGGCCTCCTCAAACAGCTGATGGGCGGGGGACCCCCAACGATCAGATACTGATATCCTATCCAGAGGATAAGAGCTTGTGCACACAGCCGTAGCCATTTTTGTGGTTTGCAAATTGTGGATCCGCAAAACACCGATACCGGGCGTGTGTATTCCGCATGTGTGGGCTGTCTTTTGCGGCGTCATTAAAAATGTGGATCAGATGCAAACCAAAAATACGTTGGTGTGCATGAGCCCTAAGTCATCACTATAAAACACTTGAAAACCCCTTTAAAGGGGTTCTCCGGAAATTAAGGAAATTAAAATACGTAAATATTACTTTATTATATATTCCCAAATACCTTTCATTAGTTATAATGGATCACCTTGTCTGGGTAGCAATCATTAGGAGAAACAAAATGGCTGCTGTCCTATTAGTACACACAGAACCTGTTCTAATCATACAGCAGGACAAGTTACTTCACATCACTGAGCTAAAGAGCTGTCTCATCCTCCTTTCTGCTCTGCTTGTCAGGGATTATGATCCTGAATACAGATGATAAGATCTTTAGCTGAAACTCTGTAGGAATGGAGTTCATGAGCAGATGTGGTAATGAGCAGCAGCTCTTGTATTGCAGTCTCCATTTCCACAGTCAGACCGCATGCACAAGATTCACCCTGGGTTTTGGCTCCTATAACTGCATCAGGAAACTTGACCGTATGGTTGTGCCCTAATTTTGAAAATCTTCTAATTATGACATGATTCTTTAGTTGATCTTTCTATTTCTTGTAGGAAAAGGAAGTACTGGAGCCCGATTGTGGACAGTACATGAATGGGGCAATTATTAAAGGAAATCTGTCAACAGGATAATCGCTATTGAAGTAAAGCCAAAGCCTAATAGCATTTAGTGCCTTATTTCCAGATGTTCCTGTGATTCAGTAATAGATGTTTTCCATCTTCTGAAAAAACAGTTTATTTGGTATGCAAATGAGCCAGTAAGGTGCCCAGAGGGGCGTCACTCTTGCAGGAAGGATCCCAGACACGCCTCCTGCCACAATGTGTCCACTCTTTGTGAGCACCTTACTGGTTCATTTGCATACCAAATAAACTGGATTTTCAGAAGATAGAAAACATCTATTGCTGAAACAAAGGCACATCTGGAAATAAGGTACTAAGTGCTATTAAGCCATGGATTTACTTCAATAGCGATTATCCTGGTGACAGATTTCCTTTAAGACATTTAAAGGGGTTGTCCGAGTTATGAAAAAAACAAATACAGTACTGTAAATATGATGGGCAGCAATATATAACTATGTTAAGCAAGTTTTAGGCAAAACAAAAAAATCTATATTTCCTCATTTCCCTGGTTCTCCTCTGGCCTTTATTTACATGCAGTAATAACAATCTATATCCCCCTCCTTCCTGCTCTGCAAAGGCAGTGAATACAAGTGGTGCCCTGAGTGACATGTCTGCAGGAATACCCAGCAGCATGTTGTATGTGTAGGACTATAAGTCCCAGCTGTACAATGACACTGCTGATACACACAGGATCTTCCCCCTACCTGTTCTTGTACAATACAATATTCTCCAGATCAGCTCCAGTGTCTGCTCTGTGTCTGTAGGGTGAGGAGGGCAGATCCTGTGTCTCTTTACATCTGCAGCTGCTGTTGTAAAGCCTTCAGTGTGTTCTGGCTGAAGGGGTTAATGTTTTATCTGAAAGAATACAAGGAGAGAGCAGAGAGCGGCAGAGCAGGGGCGGCATGGCCAGTGACGTCTCGTGTACAGGCTATTATCTCTTGGTGCACAAATACAAGATGCCAGGCAAGCTGACATCACAGGTCATATGACCCTGAGTGAAATCTGATAAACCAGCAAGTTTAGAAGCAGAAAGTGGATGGAAAAGCTGTTGTATTTGACTAGTTAGAAACATACAAAGGACAAAAAAATAACTCGGACAACCCCTTTAAGGTTTAGGGCTCATACACATGATACAACTGCGTGCTAGTAGCCTGTATGGTGGCACATGGAGTCTATATAATTCCATATTCCAGAGAAATTGCCCCTCTTTATTCTGCTTTAAGGTGTCTCCAGGAAAAGATCCGTAATTCAGCATTTGATATAAAACCTCTGTAGGCCACTGTATAGAATTGTAGACACAGAGAGCTACTACCGTATATGGGCTCACAAGTTTCTGGGTGTCATATCATGGAACCATACCAAACTCATCTGTATTATGTGCGCATGAGGCCTAAAGACCACTTTTACTATCTGGGATTCTCAGTTAATCAAAGGAGCATCTGGTTTATAATTCCATATATTAAAGGGTTTTCTGGAAATTAAATATAGATGACCTACCCTCAAGGATAGGTTACCAATGGCAGATCAGTTGGGATCCAACTTCTGGCACCCCAGATGATGAGATGTTTGGATGGACTGCATTGTTTCATACAAGCCCCTTACGTTGTATAGTGATTGTGTTCTTGGTATTTCAGCTCAATCCCATTCACTTTAAAGGGAGTCTGTCACCTCATAGGCCCCTATAAAGTAGTAAAACAGCCCCATAGCACTTGTTATAAATAAAGTATTGGTACCTTTTGCGCTGTCTTGTGATCTTCAGAACTGCCAAAAACGTACTTTAATTGATATGCTAATGAAGTGTCGGTAGAGCCCGGAGGCGGGGTTTGCCACCTTCGAGCCCGGGCTCCTGTCCTTTTTTAAAGTTATTCCCCGCCCCAGCAACTGCCTGCGCCCGCCCTTTAATGGGAATGAGCTGCCCAAAGGCCATGTGACCTATGGACATGACATCACAGGTGGCGGTGCAGGGAGTCGGACCCCACAAATTAAACATTTATGACCTATCCTGAGGATAGGCCATCAGTATTTAAAAGGGTTGTTCACTTCTGGGGACCTTTTCTGCAGACTGCCCATGGCTAGACCTGCTGTGGAAATCATACTTACCTGATACCTGCAGCTGGGTTCCAGCTCAAAATCTCCCCCTCTGGCACTGCAGGTGTTGAGTCTTCTCGCATCAAGATTTAGTTTCATGTCAGCTCTGAGGCCAGTCATTGGCTGAAGAGGCTACAGAGTACCTGAGACCTGCAGTACCTGAGGGGGAGCAATGGAGCTGGAACCCAGCAGCGGGGATCAGACAAGTATGATTTCCACTGCAGGCCACACTCGGGGGTTTGCAGAGAAGGTACCCATGGGTGTACAACCACTTTAAGCTCCCCTGGACAACCCTTTTAATTGCTCTTGCAAATCTGGATCTGGATTTGGTTATTTTTAGGCACAGAGAAGATGAAACATCTTATTTTTCTATGGTACACATCAGAAAATAAAATTACACTGTAGTTGTTTCAAAAGTAGAAAAAAGTAATTATAGTATGAGACAATATGTTCTAGAGCTGCTGGCGGAGATGTACGCGGGACAGCTTGTGACAATGATTTTTCCTTCCCATCCCTTTTGTTGGACATTAGCTCAAAGCTAGGTTTGGCATCATCATAACTGTTGGAAAGATTTGTCTTTGGGCGGCCTCCACACTACATAGTAATGGGATTCAGAATGAGAATAGTTCCTTTTTTGCTTCAGGAAACCAGATGGCTTCTAAACGTAAAGAACGGTATAACAATATTAAAACCTATTTCCCTGCAGAGACCTGATTGTCGTCTTACCGATAGGTAACCAGGAGATGGGTTTCCAGCTGGCTCGGAGATACTCGCACAGGTCTGGAAGAAGTACAATAGGAACCTGGCTGTAGTTATAGTCATAATATGAATGTATCAATATTAATGTAGTAGAAGGAGATCAGGTTTTTTCAGTTTCTTGAAATGTGTTCAGCCACACTATGTATAATAGACGGATGGACTGTTCGATACAATGGTCTACATTTATCCAACTGGAGCAATAGTAATATTTATCCAGAGCACATAAGTGCAGTGATTCATTTAGACTATTCTACTTACCAGAAATAAATGCCTCAAATTATATAATATAATCCGTGCCATATAAAGTTTTTTTTTTTTGTATACAACCCCTACACTGACCTATGTGTCTCCATGGTAACAGACTACAAACAAATCCTGTGCAGTCAGATTTTGAAATAATAAGTGCTAAGTAGTAGGCATATTAAAAAGATATAAGGGACAGGTGGAAGGGAGTATAGCTGTAGGATCTCCTCAGGATTTGTTTGCAGTTTGTAACTATGAATACAAACAAGACTGCCCAGGAACTATAGACACAAAACGGTAGGATATTTTTAATTTGGATACATTTAATCAATAAAAATGGTTGTAGAGGTGGATATAGCCTTTAAAGTGGCTGTCCACATCGGTCAACCCAATTTTATTAAACTGTTATACCGATCTGCAATCAATTGCTGACCCCAGGGGGCTACTTGGCTTGTCAACCTGTCTCTTATTGTGGTCAGAAGTAGAACCCACCAAGTTATCAGAAGGTGCCAATAATATACTGTCTATAAGGGTGGCAGCCAGCTTCTAAACCTCTTTTATCAGGTGACAAAAATAACCAAAATGATGGACCCCCCCCATAGATAAGCATCATTAGAGGGACACTTAAAGGGGTTGGCCACTTTCTGGCTACTTATGACCAATGTTTAGGTAATATGACTATATAACATTTACTAATATAGCCTTTGTTGATATTCTGTGCCTTTGCTATATTCCATAAACCATGTCCCCTTGCTGGCAAATCTTCTGTGCTGTCCACCATAGCCATATGAGAGCTTGTTTTTTGCATGGCATGTTACAAATTCTACCATTTAATATTACATATGATGTAGTGGGGAGCTTTAAAAAAATTCCAAGTGGGGTAAAATTAGAAAGAAAACGCAATTCAGCAATGGTTTTATGGGCTTTGTTTTAACTTTAAAATTGACCTGTTAATTTCATTCTCCAGGTCACTACATTTTGGGCGATACCACATATGTACAGTTTTTCTTGTGTTTTAATACTGAGAAAAATTATAAAAACCTTGAAAAGAATTATTTTTTCTTTTCATCGCCTTATTGTGACCCCTATAACTTTTTTGTGGCTATGTGTATGGAGCTCTGTGAGTGCTGAACTTTTGCGGGGTGATCTGTACTTTTCATTAACACCATTGTGTGTATGACTTTTTGATCACTTTTTATTTAATTTTTTTGTGTTATTGAAGCGACCATAAAACAGTGAATCTGCCATTTTCCGCTGTTTGCCATATGGGATAAATATTTTTATATTTTAATATTACAGGTGTTTTCACGAGACAATGCCCATGATGGGAATTTATATATTTTTTTAATTTTCTTTATTTTAAAAAAACATTTATTTATTTTTTACACTTTACACTTTTTTATACAGGGGCTCCATAGGAACTAATGTGTCATTCAGGAGAACAGCAGATGCCGCACAATACATCTGACTCCCCTTATCCTTGCCGGGGGGAGCCAGAGCACACCTGGGAGCGTGGGCGGGCCGCTGGAGAGGTCATTGTTAAGGGAGCGGGGCAGAGTGCTGTGAAGATCACTGTTAAGGGGCAGTCCGCTGTGGAGGCCACTGTTAAGGGGCTGAGTGGCTGTGGAGGCACTGTTAAGGGGGTAAGGTACTGTGGAAGTCACTGTTAAGGGGGCTGGGTACTGTGGAGACATGGTTAAAGGGATGGGGTGCTGTGGAAGCCACTGTTAAGGGGGCTGGGTACTGTGGAGGTCACTGTTATGGGGGACACTGTGGATATCTTTTAACCACACACACAAACATTACATGAAATATATATACACTCTATATATACCTATACAGTAATTCTCTATATCAGAGCATGAGGATTCATGAAAGCCTTTTTGTAGAAAATTAAATTTGCTGATTGGGACTGTAAGATAATATTAATATGTAGCTCATTGCAGTCAAGATGATAAACTTCAGAAAGATATTTCATTGCATATAGCCTGTTATTATGGCTGATAAATATGAGACATTGACATGATTTGCAAAGCAAATACAGAGAGCTGGGTCCTGAATTTGGACAGCTCTCAGCATTTGAAGAAAGCATACATTGGAGAGGCTGAATTATTTTCTTTGGAGGAAATGATTAGAGATGAGCAAAACTTTGAAAAATTCGATTGGGACGATTCACCACAGTTCTTGTTATTTCTTCCAAATTAATTAGTCATGAATCGTGATACCGTAAATATGGCATACGCTCTGTAACAGTAAGTCACAGTATCTGTTTGGCTAATAGAAGCGGTTAAATATCAATATGTACACACCACAAACAATAGAATGAGACAAGCTTATCACCCCAATTTGTAAATCAGGGTCTAATTGAATTGCTTATCTATTATGTGGACATGCCACAAACAGAATGAGACAGATGTATCAACCCAATTTGTGAATCAGGGCCTAATTGAATTGCTTATCTATTAATCAATTGTGGACACCCCACAAACAATAGAATGAGATAGGTGTATCACCCCAATTTGTGAATCAGGGCCTAATAGAATTGATGATCTATTTATCAATGTGGACATGCCACAAACAGTAAAATCTACCTGTGGAGACTGAGTCTGAACCACAGTTCTATTTATAACAGAACAGATTAAGTATGAATGGCATAGCAGATGAACTAGATACATGCGTCTATATATTAGACCACCTGTTGATGCAGATTCTGATGCACAGTAAGTCTATGTATAACAGAACACATGTATGAATATAGAGAAAGTATGAATGGCGCCACAGGTGAACAAGATGCACAGGGTGATTACACTAACAGAATCAGTCTCCATATGCTCTCCATACACTGTTCCTGCACTCTCTCTATCCAATTTTCTACAATTAAAAGCTTTCTAACACACTGTCCCTAGCGCTTGACACGTCTCTCCCTATGCTCATTTCACAGGGAAATGATGGTGACTGCGCACGATGAGGCTTTTTAGGGCTGTGTCATCACAGGGAATGGCATTTGCTGATTGGCTGGCATTATGGGCCATATCACGTTCCTGGGCTTCTTACTTTTACTTTGTAACACATGTACAGTAGCTGCCATATTAGGAAAAAAATGATTAATTAACATGAAGCACGAGGAAATTTGGCTTCACAGTGAATCGAATTTTTCCTGAAATGCAGATCAAAGGACTTTTTTCCATCCTGCATAACAGAAACCAAACGGATCCGTTATGCTTGCCCATAGACTTCTATTATGACAGATCAGAACGTAATTCCCCTTAAAGGCTTCTGTCTTGATTTCTGTCTTATGGATTACATTATTTCCGTTATAACCATGTTATAATGGGAGGCAATAAATGGTGATGTGAACCCGGCCTAAATTTCTCGGAAACCCAAAGGTAAGCCTATCTGATGTCAGCAGATGTAACAAATACTAATTTGCACATGTTTCCCAGAAACACAGAGCAGTGTTGGCTGGACTAAAATACTCCTCATGCATACTAGGTGGTCTCCCTAATTAGAAAGAGCACCCCCCAAGGCCACTCAGTTAACCAGGGCAATTTTTTCTTGAAGAATGTACTGCACATGGAGAGCACATATTTGATGTCATGTTTAAAGTCTATCATGAAAATTAAACCAAAATGCTTGCATGCTGTGATCTTATCTGAATGGATCTGTGATTAAAATGAGGCATATGAATTGGCCCATTGACAGTGTTTGGTCTGTTTGTTGCACGCTCAAAAAGCACATGGCCATGAAAGTAACTCGTCTGAATGAGCCCTTAGACTAAAACATACTTGAATCTGGATTTGGGTTGGTAAATCAGGCAATTGTCCCAGGGCCCCAATTTCTCCCAAAGGTAAAATTTCAGCACTCTAACCTGCCAAGGATTTTGGAATTAAGAGAAAAACTAAAAATGGTGACTGGATGATCTTACGTTGCTTGCCGCTTGTGGTCCTGTACAAAGTTCTGCATTTTACCATACAGTGTATGATTTAGGAATCCTATACAAGACTTCATGTATTTTGCGGTCTGCAAATTGGGGATCCGCAAAATATGGATGACGTCCATGTTGCATCTGTTTATTTTAGTGGTCCCATTGACTTCATTGCATTTCGTGGCCAAGAATAGGACATTTCTATCTTGCGTAACAGACATATGATTTCTGAAAGCACATGGATGATAGAACATGCAAAATGCAGACAATGGACCAATAGAAGTCAATGGGTCCGCAAAAAGAGGATGCAACACAGACGTCACATGGACATCATCCGTATTTTGTGGATCTACATTTTGTGGACCACAAAATGAATATGGTCTTGTACATGAGGCCTTATGTATAGTTTAATTGGATTGAACCTACATTTTAACACTTACCTGACCTGTATTGCAGTTTCTGTTACAGTATTTGTGGGGCTGTTTACATCTGCATCGGTCAATTCAGGTTTCCTGTTCCTAGGATGAAAATTAACTGGAGTGCTGTATCCATTTCATGTAACATGAAAAAAATAGCGCTGCTTTTTGATGGAATCTACAACAGAACCTCCAACTCTTTTGCTCTTTTGGATCCATCAACAAAATGTGTGGAGGAGCCTAATGACTCTTTGGATGGTCCATGCTAATGAACATGAGGAAATGAGCCAGACTTTCCGGACTACTTATGTTTGCATCTACCCAATTTTTTTTTCTGTTCTATTCTAGGAACAGAAACCCTAATAAAAACTGGCAGAGCTGGATCTATTGTATGAAGGAAATGATCAGCAGGATGACATTGGAGGTCCATTAGGTTTCCGTCAAAGTTCCTGGCATAGTGCAGGATGCTTCACTAATTTTTCCTTTTTTTCTGATAGAATCTACATTGGATGCTTCATTGTGACCAAGTCTGAGTTAAATAAATCAACTTAGGCTCTGTTCATGTCACACAGATATGAGTGGCACCTTGTGGAACCCACTAACCACATTATTTAGTAGAAGAAACTTTAGCATTGCATGCAGTGCTATGTTTTCTATTAGATATGATGGAATCTGTGATGTAGATTCCTCCACAGAACTTAATCTTATTGATAGTTTCCCAGAAAGCATTTTTTCTGCACTGCACACAAGATGAGCAGCAAACAAAGTAATGGAGTGGAGAACCTGATGTGTTCTATTCTGCTGCTCAAGGGTACATACTATCTCTCGGTTTACTCTGATTTATATACTATAGACATAAGGCCTCAGCCTGCCCTCCTGTCCTCCTCTGAACTGTACACCATGTTGTGCCTCATTGTGTTCATTTATGTTCCTGCGACTGATCATTTCACTGTTATTTATGTGACCTCGCCTTACCTTTTGTGGTGAATCGGGTTAAAGTCTTTACATTTCAGCTTTTAGATTGTCTGCTTTCCGTTTGAGTTCTTATATCACCATTTGTTTTAAGTGGAAGGCAAAACTTTATGCAGTTATCTAAAATGGAAAATATTTTCTAACAATTAGCAAAATAAGGTGTAAATATTAAAACATAAAATTTACTGACATATTTAAAATGAGATCCCCTCCACCACACAATATTGTACACATTAATAAATAAACAACAATAACTTAAAGTTTTTTCCCCGGGATTGCTGTGATTTCTAACAGATATGCTCATGTAGTTGCTTACCTTATATACATGTTGCCCATGTTTTTTTTTTTTTTTTTTTTTAAACATGGACGCTCCTGAACCGTTTTCACCAATGTAAACCAATCACTCTGGTTTGTTTCCACCCTATATTTAGCACTTCCTGTTGCTGTATCCAACCAAACCCAAGATGCACTTCTCCTTTCTGTGCAGCAGCTTCAGCCCCGCCCCTAACAACAACCAGCTACTTCATAGCGCCTCCCACCCAGCTGGTTACATAGACCCTCCCCTATGAATGCCCCACCCATGGATATAACATCACAGGAAATAAGAAAGAGCTGCATGGACATGGTCATTTGACCATGGCCCAGAAGAGCAGATAGGGGGCAATAAAAGTAAAAGAAATACATTAGACCCAAAATGGTGTAGGGCTTTCACCAAATGCTAGTGATGCAGTGATTAAACACTGGTGTATCCTTGTGGCAGATATTTGGGACTTTGTAGGCCCAGGAGGCCCAGGAGTGCAACGGTCAGTGATGCATAGAAAGGTCATACCCAAGAGTTTTTGGTATAAACGTTTTAATATTTATCTTTTAATCTTTATCTGTGGAAGTTACCGTATGTACCTTCTATAAATACATACCCAAAAAAACTGCTAGGTCAGCGCTAAAGCCAGCCCATCAGAGCCAGTGACATCACCGAACACACTGCTGGGTGGAAGCCTCTGCCCGGCAGTGTGTGTATGTAAACAAAAGAGCCCTTGCCCTGCACGATCCAGCGGATGGCAAGGGAGCGCATCAGAGCCTCAAATGCAGGCTGCCTGGGTGAAATTCTGGGTATGTCCGGGTTCAACTCTGAACACGGGCAACCCCTTTAATGCACCTTGCCCCTGTGGGAGGGTGCCTAGTTTACTAGTTCCTGTGAAGGTGTGCTGTATCCATTTGCCCGTGTACCAACCTCTACCTGTTTACTGGACTCTAACCCTCCAGTGACTCATCTTACCTGTGTCTGACCTCCGTATTGGCCCTTTGCTGTCTGCCCTGACCTCAGACCATTTACCGTTAAACAAATACTCTGCCTGTTCTGACTTTGGCCTGTTCTTGACTACCATCTTGCCTGACTCTTTGGTGCCCTCCACCGGTGTTTCTGACCCCCCGTGAGAGAGCTAAGAATACACCAGGAGGAAGGAGCCTGGTAGTTCCCTTGCACAGGGGTTAAAGGGTGAATACCAGGGGACTGCCAGGATAATGCCCTTAGATTTAGCTCTAAGTCAGATCTGTTGGTATACACAGTGGTTTCAAATCCACTATCATATCACTCAGTAGAACAATTTTCTGCTGCTTTCTGATGCTATGCCTAATTGTCATCATTGCCTATGTATGTAGGTGTTAAGGAGATGTATCATAGCATTTAGATTATAATGATGCAAATTAATATTATGTCTCTGAATGAAAATCAATATGGGTCATTTTTAGCTCAATGGAGTCAGTATTTCTTGCATGAGTGATGCAGATAATGTTTACAGACTGTTTATGCAGACGTACCTATTAATTTTAGATTGTATAAGAGGCCTCTGTACATTAAATGATCAATATGTAAGCAGTCCAATGCACGCAAAGCTGGTAAGGAGCCCTATTCTGAAAGATAATGTTAGCTAAAATCAGATATGTAAGGAAAAGAAGCATCACACTCACTTGGCTTTTTTCACCAGCAAAATCCAATTAAATTGAATATCTTCTGTGGAGCGTGTAAGATAATTAGCTAATGTGGCAAATGAAAAGCAAGCTACATGTTCTAAGGCTGTCTCATTGTATTCCCACGGGTTAGACTTAGTGTAGGGATAAAAAGGCAAAGTAAAAACAATACAGACAGACAATAATAATTGTAATCACAATCATTACAATAATAACAACAACTAGTAAAAAAAATTATATTGTTGGATCAAATCCAAAATCAGGAAGTTCTAGGTAAGGCTTCATGGATATGGTTATACAAAGCAGAGTAGTAGTTGCAATCATCTTTGGCCAGTTGTAATGGATTTTTATTGTGGGCCTAATGCATCTGGGAGAAAAAAGAAAGCAACTTTTCAGATAGTCTTCCTTAAAAATCTCATACCATTTTGGTTTACAGTTCCTATGCAGACCATAGGTAATTTGAAGCAGATAAACAAACCTTAGGGCTCCCCTTGAGAGTCCTCCACAACATCATAGCATATGTAAGTTGAGGATGCCCAGTCAGGTGTCAGAACATTAGGGCACATTTATTAAGACTGGCGATTTACATGCCGGTCTTAATAGTGTTTGTACTGCTGGATGAAGAGGAGGTGCTCTCTGGGCAGTTGTGGGGTCAGAGATTAAGATTCTCTAAATTTGGGCCTAGTTTAGCAGGAGGTTGAACAGACATGTCTTTCCTCCAGGTTGCTTCACACTAGACCCTCTCAACACTAACTAGCCAGGGGGAGGACTCAGTCCATTTCCTGACAATCTAACACAATTTTCCAAGTTGTGCATGGACATTGAACATTAAATTTACTCAAGAAACATTTCAGTCGGTGGTAATTAATCCTTTGCATTAGTCCTTCTGGGGGGACTGCACAAATGCCATACTAGGAACATATGTTTCGTAGGCAGATCATTAATATAGAATGTCACAGAGCAGGTCTGTTCCCCAAGGCAGTGCCAAGTTGATTCTCCCAGGGAAAGTCATAGCACCTTGAACTCCTTTTTGCCAAATTATTCAGGTGAGCTTTCGAGTGAATCTCTGTTGCGGCTCATACAGAAGAGTGACGCTAGGGAGGCTCGTCCCCATAGTGGCCTACTATTGACTGCTCCCCCCGTCTCCAGATGTTTTGATCTGTGCCACAGGGTGATGCAGAGGAAGCCGTGCCGGCATTAGAAGCGACATGGGTGCCGGGGAGTGGGGTAAGTATGACCAGTATGAGGGGTGCAGGCATTAGGGGAGACATTATAGGGGTTACTTTTCTGATGACACATTCCCTTTAAGCAGGACAAACCATGTATGACATTCATAAACCATAGCACTTGAACAGGAGAGGAAGATATAACTGACCTGCACTGCTGTTACAATGTCAACAGAAGTAAACATTGAAGAGGATGCAGCACCCAATGAAAACCGCGACCCCATCTAACAGCTGACTGGGGGGAGGCACAGCGCCCGGAGTCAGACCCCCCAACCAATAGGGATTTGTAACCATCAGGTTTTTCTACCATTGTTGTGAAACAAGCACAATCATCTGTTCAAACAGTACATTCTGCAGTCATTCTTAGGACTCATGCACACAACCATAGTCTGTTTTGTGATCCGAAAATTGCGCTTCTGCAAAACACAGATACCGGCCGAGAGCCTGCAGACATTTTTTTTTCACTCCTTCACAAATGTCCTATCCTTGTCTGCAAAACGGACAAGAATAGGACATGTATTTTTTTGCGGGGCCGCAGAACAGACATACGGATGTGGACAGCACATGAATGGGTCCGCATCAGATCCACAAAAAATGCGGATCGGATACAAATCAAAATAACGGTGGTGTGTGTGATTCCTTAAAGAGGAACACTCCCTTATAGACTGATTAAGCAGAGCTAATTCTACATTTCATAAAATACGGATCAATGTGGATCAAGTCATCGACTAATTCCTGCAGAGTTTATCTCCACATTAATTGCAGCTTTATGCATACTAATCGCCTGGAAATTCTTCTTTCATTTCCAATTCCGTTAAGCTCTAACTCAGTTTTTTTTATTGGGCATCTACTTGTCACGCTTCCAATTTATATTCTAAGAAATGGTTTGTGTTTGCATTATGTGTGAAGAATCTCATTTCTCCATGTATCCCAACATCCACATTTATTTCATCTGTTTTTTTTCCTGCGAGTAATTTGCAAGAGAGTGAGAAATTATCATTCATCACCAGAGGTTTCGTATCTAAAGCCTCTTCCTCATTTCCTTTCTATTGTACTTGGATAACCTATTGGTTCGTGGAACGTCCATGAATCACCAAATAAATCCAGCTGTCAGCAAAAATAAACGTGGAGCTGGCAGAATGAGTCGCGTTGCTAGCACTAAATTATTTCGCAAGGCTTTTATTGGGATCATATTCAATATATATCTTGGACTTCTAGGAAAGAATGTGCATTAAAGGTGAGTTATTGTTTGTACCAATATTTCAGCTGGACACAATGGGTAATCTTCATCAAAGTTATCACTGCTTCGCAAACTGTCCGTGGAAATTTTCCAATTTTAGAATAGTCACAGAAAAAAAAAATCACATAAGAAATAACTAACCCTACAAAGCAGCATTATTTATATCATTCATATCTTTCAATCCTTGGAGTATTGCAGCCAGGAAGCACAATGTGTTCCATGACTCGTTATATTGAGGCAATGGTAAATAGAGCTGTCAGTACAGAACAGTTTATTCAGAGCTGTTCTCTGAGGGACGTTTGGCTGTAACATTTTAGGCAGAAATTGCATATTCACTTTTTATCATAAAATTTACATAAATGTTACATAAAGTATAGCAGAAAATATTCTGTTGCAATTTGATGTTACATCATTCCAGAGCTAGATATAGATTTCTTTTGGTTACTTGGAGAGTCTGTTGACAGTCTGTTGACAGACACACCCACAATAGCTGAATTTGTAGCCTTATTTTTTTTCCATAGCAGATTAATAAAAGTTTTTTTTTTCAGAATGAAAGAAATTGGTGGCTTAAAACATTCATTAAAACTGAAACTCACCCCCCATGGTTCCCATGTCATTACCAAGCTGTCCTGGTCTCTGATGCTTTCATCTTCCTTCTTCGATCTCAGTTATTCATGAGTGACCTGCTTCAGTCAGTGATTGACTGAGCAGCTATTTCCTGTGTGTTAAGATGAGAGCAGAAAAAAGAGAGAACGGGGGCCCAAGCAGGATTGGAATGACCAAAGCAAGGGATCGGTGATGTTGGTTCCTTTGTACTTTTAAAAGGATTGTGCCAAGTTTTGAATTAATCCCCCCTGACTGATCGGTGGTGCTCCAACTGCTGGGACCTCAACTGATACTGAGAATGGGGGTTCTGCTCTCCTGATCTGATGGAGCTGCAGGTCAGGCATGTGCCCTGATGCTCCAATGATTCTCTAGAGAAAGCGCTCTATTATTTCCGGTGGTCCCACAGAGAATGAATACACCTGCTGCTCTATTAAATCGGGGGAACAGGACTCCCATTTTTGGCATCGGTTGTGGTCCCAGTGGTTGGACCACCACTGATCAGTTAGTTATCTCCTATCCTAACTTTGAAACTTGGCACAACCCCTTAAAGTCACTATGATACGCAGGCATAATTTTTTTCGCTTTGAAAGATTCCTTTAAACCTCACAAAATGTAACTCATTAACATCTTATAATGTATAGATACGGAACATACAGATGATACCTGGAGAGCTAATCTAATGGTCCAACATGTGGTCTATAATATGTGCTGTAACAAGCTTTCAATACAAGGATACGTTGGCTTATAGAGGTGGTCTTGAGCAGGGGTCCTAACTCAGTGATGTCCATATGCTCCAATAGGCAACCCCTTTAACTCAAAATTTTATATAGGTTATATATATATATATACAGTACAGACCAAAAGTTTGGACACACCTTCTCATTCAAAGTGTTTTCTGTATTTTCATGACTATGACAATTGTAGATTCACACTGAAGGCATCAAAACTATGAATTAACACATGTGGAATTATATACTTAACAAAAAAGTGTGAAACAACTGAAAATATGTCTTATATTCTAGGTTCTTCAAAGTAGCCACCTTTTGCTTTGATTACTGCTTTGCACACTCTTGGCATTGATGAGCTTCAAGAGGTAGTCACCTGAAATGGTTTTTACTTCACAGGTGTGCCCTGTCAGGTTTAATAAGTGGGATTTCTTGCCTTATAAATGGGGTTGGGACCATGAGTTGTGTTGGGCAGAAGTCAGCTGGATACACAGCTGATAGTCCTACTGAATAGACTGTTAGAATTTGTATTATGGCAAGAAAAAAGCAGCTAAGTAAAGAAAAACGAGTGGCCATCAGTACTTTAAGAAATGAAGGTCAGTCAGTCCGAAAAATTGGGAAAACTTTGAAAGTGTCCCCAAGTGCAGTCGCAAAAACCATCAAGCGCTACAAAGAAACTGGCTCACATGAGGACAGCCCCAGGAAAGGAAGACCAAGAGTCACCTCTGCTGCGGAGGATAAGTTCATCCGAGTCACCAGCTTCAGAAATCGCAGGTTAACAGCAGCTCAGATTAGAGACCAGGTCAATACCACACAGAGTTCTTGCAGCAGACACATCTCTACAACAACTGTTAAGAGGAGATTGTGTGCAGCAGGCCTTCATGGTAAAATAGCTGCTAGGAAACCACTGCTAAGGACAGGCAACAAGCAGAAGAGACTTGTTTGGGCTAAAGAACACAAGGAATGGACATTAGACCAGTGGAAATCTGTTCTTTGGTCTGATGAGTCCAAATTTGAGATCTTTGGTTCCAACCACCGTGTCTTTGTGCGACGCAGAAAAGGTGAACGGATGGACTCTATATGCCTGGTTCCCACCGTGAAGCATGGAGGAGGAGGTGTGATGGTGTGGGGGTGCTTTGCTGGTGACACTGTTAGGGATTTATTCAAAATTGAAGGCATACTGAACCAGCATGGCTACCACAGCATCTTGCAGCGGCATGCTATTCCATCCGGTTTGCGTTTAGTTGGACCATCATTTATTTATCAACAGGACAATGACCCCAAACACACCTCCAGGCTGTGTAAGGGCTATTTGACCAAGAAGGAGAGTGATGGGGTGCTACGCCAGATGACCTGGCCTCCACAGTCACCAGACCTGAACCCAATCGAGATGGTTTGGGGTGAGCTGGACCGCAGAGTGAAGGCAAAAGGGCCAACAAGTGCTAAGCATCTCTGGGAACTCCTTCAAGACTGTTGGAATACCATTTCAGGTGACTACCTCTTGAATCTCATCAAGAGAATGCCAAGAGTGTGCAAAGCAGTAATCAAAGCAAAAGGTGGCTACTTTGAAGAACCTAGAATATAAGACATATTTTCAGTTGTTTCACACTTTTTTGTTAAGTATATAATTCCACATGTGTTAATTCATAGTTTTGATGCCTTCAGTGTGAATCTACAATTTTCATAGTCATGAAAATACCGAAAACTCTTTGAATGAGAAGGTGTGTCCAAACTTTTGGTCTGTACTGTAATTATATATATATAATTTTCTAGATGGAACCTCTGCTTTTATATATATTCTCCTTCCATTTGCAACATGTCATCAGAAGTTATGGAGAATCAATTCTGCTCTTGATAGTTACACATATGGTTATATGCACTGTTACTATTGGTAATTGAGATATTTTGTGTTATATTCCAGGGCTAAGACTTATCTACACACGTACAGTTGTGCTACTGTTAAAAGTTAACACGTATATATAAAATGTGGATCCTTTGGCGGATGCAGCAGTGATGAACAGAAATATGAAGAGAACATAAACAGTCTTTCAGTTTCTGAAGTAGTAAAGAAGTCCAGATTGCTATGGAACAGCAGAGTCCAGGTTGATACAGAGGAATAGCAGGGTCCAGCAATAGCAGAGTACAGAGCAAAGTTTGGAACTAGGCAGCTTAAAGCGGCGCGCTCACATTCGTTTCTATTAGCGCAGCGGGGGGGGGGGCAGCGCCTGGCGGTGGTCGGACCCCGGGGAACCCGGGGTCCTCCAGGCTCAGAGCTCCCCCGCTTCGTTATCAATATAGGTGCGGGTCCCAGCAAGGGGACCCACACCTATAAGACAATGGGGGCATATCCTAGCGATATGCCCCCATTGTCTAAGATGGGAATACCCCTTTAAGGCAAACTCTACAAGAGCAGAGGACAGGTCCATCCAAGCTTTCATTTGTGAAATGTACAGAGATCCTCAGGCAACTAACTGGGTGTGTATAGAAAATCCTGATTAACACAATAGAGACAGAACAGAAGAATTGGGATTAACCACTGCCTTGTTGGTATAGTAGGTTTTGGGAGAATAATGAAGACTAAACATACAGTAGCAGTGTGGATATATCACCAGAATTGCAGAGCAGGAGCAGACATGAATACACCAAATGGTATCCTGCCAGCGGAGGTGAGGTTGGGTACAGAGCAACAGTGCAGTTCATGACCTATCTATCTATCTATCTATCTATCTATCTATCTATCTATCTATCTATCTATCTATCTACTAGAATTGAGGTCAATCAGTGTGGTTTAAGGTTGCCATGCTGACTTCGAAGCTTCTCACAATAACAAGTGAAACCGCAATCTTGTTATGATCTTGGAAATCATGAGGGTAACAAATCCAGAAGATCAGAGCAGCTGCAATAACAGACTCACACAAATGTTATTATTTTAATCGAATAACTTTTTTTCCGAAACATGTGGATTTCCAAAGGACAGACAAAATTACTAATATGTTCTGAACTACTGAATTACAGAGAAAAAACAGAAATGTACAGGAACAAGAGAAAATGAAACAAAACCTAAGTCAACAAGTCTGAAGATGTCTCCTCTACATGTCAATAGTGTTTTCAGGTGCTCGCAAAGACACTGAATGCAAATGTGTTTATCACAAGGAACTGTCTTATATTTTAAGAGATGTTTCCAAAAAAGGGCCTATCTTCTTTGAACAATTTTTGTTCTGTTGGCATCAGGGGTGCACCACCAATGAGGCCAGGTGAGGCGATCGCCTCAGGCAGCACCAGGTAGGGGCAAGAGGGGGGCAGCGGAAGGCATGGGCAATGAGCGCTTTCATTGTGGCACTGTTTCAGTTTTCGTCTCAGGCAGCAGCAAGGCACCCCTGGTTGGAAGCCTCCTCTGATAGTAAAATGAGCAACTGAGTATCTTTCTGCTGGGATCCTCAGTAATCAGCCATAGTCTAGAATTAAGGTAGAATTAATCATTCCACATTTCTCACTGAAATAAATGGATTGTAAGTGCAATGCAGTGACCTGCTAGTTCCTCCGAAGTAAGTGATGCTGTTTGTATCCAATTTCTGTTTTTTTTCTAATAGATGAAAGTCCAGAAAGTGGGACACCTCTCAATTAACTTAGAATTAAGTCATCTCTTCTCCTTTGAGGCCTTGGACCAGGATCAATTTAATATCAATATTGGTAGGGCTCCATGTGCTAGATCCCTGTATCTGTCTTTTATGGCTAGATTTTCAGTTGAAAAGACCCAAAAGCCCTTTTAAAGACTATTGTGATATCTGGCTACAATATTTTTTTTTTGGGGGGGGGGGTTAAAAATTGCGCAAGGTGGTCTGACCTTAACGCCGCCTGCGCAGCTGGTGCATTCTAATACTTTCTGTATCCTATATACCTGACATCCGTTGATATTTTTTCTGCCACTAATCAAGCTGACAGTACCTAAACTGTGTAAAGTAATTAACACAGAAGAGGACAGAACACTGCTACAGATGGATCTGGATAGACTGGAGGCTTGGGCAGAGAAGTGGCAGATGAGGTTTAACACTGACAAATGTAAGGTTATGCATATGGGAAGGAATAATGCAAGTCACCAGTAAATACTAAATGGTAAAATATTGGGTAACTCTGACATGGAAAAGGACCTAGGAATTTTAGTGAACAGCAAACTAAGCTGTAGAAACCAGTGTCAGACAGCTGCTGCCAAGGCCAATAAGATAATGGGTTGCATCAAAAGAGACATAGATGCCCGTGATGAGAACATAGTCCTGCCACTTTACAAATCACTAGTCAGACCACACATTGAGTACTGTGTACAGTTCTGGGCTCCTGTGAACAAGGCAGACATAGCAGAGCTGGAGAGGGTTCAGTGGAGGGCAACTAAAGTAATAACTGGAATGAGTGGACTACAGTACCCAGAAAGATTATCAAAATTAGGGTTATTCACTTTAGAAAAAAGACGACTGAGGGGAGATCTAATAACTATGTATAAATATATCAAAGGTCAGTACAGAGATCTCTCCCATGATCTATTTATCCCCAGGACTGTGACTGTGACGAGGGGACATCCTCTGCGTCTGGAGGAAAGAAGGTTTGTACACACACATAGAAGAGGATTCTTTACGGTAAGAGCAGTGAGACTATGGAACTCTCTGCCTGAGGAGGTGGTGATGGTAAGTTCACTAAAAGAGTTCAAGAGAGGCCTGGATGTATTTTTGGAGGGTAATAATATTATAGGTTATAGTTACTAGAGAGGGGTCGTTGATCCAGGGAGTAATTCTGATTGCCTGATTGGAGTCGGGAAGGAATTTTTTTCCCCTAAAGTGGGGAAAATTGGCTTCTACCTCACAGGGGTTTTTTGCCTTCCTCTGGATCAACTTATAGGAAAACAGGACGAACTGGATGGACAGATGTCTTTTTTCGGCCTTATAATCTATGTTACTAGGTTACTATGTTACCTAATCTGCGTCTGCTGTATAACGTTTGCGCAAGGAGGCACAGATAGTGTAGGGATAGGATTTAGCTAGGCAGGGCTAGTTGTTCTGTTAAAAAGACACAAAAGTCTATTGTTATATCTGGCTGCAATTAATTTTTTTCTGTTGGGGCAAAAAGAACGCAAGTTTGCCTGACGCTAACACCACCTGCACAGCGCGTGCATTATAACGTGTCTGTAGTCTATATACTTCACATCCGTTGCTATTTTTTCTGCCGTTAATCAAGGCAACATTAACTGCGCTGCATCTGCTCTATAAAGTTTGCACAAGGAGGGATAGATAGTGTAGGGATAGAAATTGGCTAGGCAGGGCTAGTTGTTCTGTTAAAAAGCCCTTTTAAGGGATATTATATCTGGCTGCAATATATCATTTTAGTGGTGGGTTAAAAATTGCGCAAGGTTGCCTGACCTTAACACCACCTTTGCAGCGTCTGCTGTCTAATATTTGTGTATCCCAAATACCTGAAATCCGGTGTATTTTTTTCTGCCGCTATTCAAGGCGACATTACTAGTGTCGCTGTGATTAGCGGCAGAAAAAAAAACGCAATAAATGTCAGGTATATAGGAGAAACAAACATTGTACTGCACATGTAATGTCGCCGTGATTAGCGGCAGAAAAAAACCAACAAATGTCAGGTATATAGGAGAACCAAACATTGTACTGCACATGTAATGTCGCCGTGATTAGCGGCAGAAAAAAACGCAACAAATGTCAGGTATATAGGAGAAACAAACATTGTACTGCACACGCTGCACAGCTGGTGTTAAGATTAGGCAAACTTGCACAAATTTTGACCATCAAGAATAAAAATATTGCAGCCAGATATAACAATAGTCCTTAAAAGGACTTTTGGGTCTTTTCAACACAACTAGCCCTGCCTAGCCAAATCTTATCCCAACACTATCTGTGCCTCCTTGCACAAACGTTATACATTATATGAATAATGGCAGAATATTTCTAAATATTTCAGACATTCGGTGAAATTTTTCTGCTCATACACTAAAAAAAATCTGCGCAACTTTTGTTTCAATCATTTTTTATTAGATTTTGAAAATAACATACAAGCATTAAATGCGATCTGATATGACATACATTTCCATCGAGTCAATCATAGTACAAAGATCGCAGGTAGCTATCAATTACATGACAAGGAGCTAACAATGCTCCGCCATGGATATCAACGTAAATCTTAACAGAAATCTGAACATAAATCTAAACAGGCCGTCACAGATCTGCAGCACAATATCACTATGGATGATGAATCATTTAACGTTTGCATGAAGGGTGTACTGCCCAAGAATGCCACGTTTTTTCCATTTTCGGATTACGAAACACTCTATATGAGAACAACTTTTCATAAACAAATGTAGTATTAAGAGTCGCAACCACCTCTTTCAGGTCAGGGGGTCTGGACTCTTTCCAATGTCTCACCAAAACCAGTTTTGCTATAACCAAAACATGGCCCACCACTACTTGGGACGCCGAAGGGAGAGAATCTATATCTAAGAATAAGAGAGCCATGCCGGGAGATGGGTCTATATTCTGGCGTGTGATTTCGGATATTAGGGAGAAGATCTCATGCCAGTAAGAACGTATAATAGGGCAGGACCACAAAATATGATTGAGAGTCCCCCTCTGACCACAAAGCCTCCAACATAACGGTGAAGTGTTCGGAAAAATGGCATGTAATCTATTGGGAGTAAAATACCATCTTAGCAAAGTCTTCATGGCAGACTCGTAATGACTAGTGCATCTAAAGGTTTTGGAAGAGCGCAACTGTACTTTTGACAAACTTGCATATATACCATTTCATATGCGCAAGGCGAGCAGTAAGGGACAGGGAAGTGGGCATGCTGCTGATGGTGCATGCAGAGGCCATGGCTCTGGGCGCAGTGAAACAGTGTGTGGCCTGCCTTCTCCCTTTTGCCACCCCACTGCCTCTTCCAGCCTGTTACAGTGCTGCGGATCCCTCCCCCTCTGTACTGCTGTCCTCGCTCAGCTTGCCACTTTACCATGTTGGGCCAGTGATTTCATCGTCTACCACCTTCTCTTCTTCACTCTGGTCCTCCTCCTGACAAGTTGACCTTCAGTGCTGCTGACACTCAAAAACATTAGGGGCAAGTGCCTACTGCTGATCTGACCATGTAAAAAATTAGGGACGAGTGCCTGCTGCTGATCTGACCGTGTAAAAGATTAGGGGTGAAGGTCTGCTGCTACTTGCGCTTTATATACAAGTAAATATATGTTTCCTACCAATATTACCTCTAAAATCGATGTTATATTTGGTTTTGGGGGGTATTCTTGTCATTCCATAAAAGTGGCGTAATACTCGGACAACATTGTTCCCAGCAGCGACTTCGGTGTCCAAGATGCATCCAGACATCCTCCCCATGCTGTTCCCAAACCATTTCAGTGGTGTTTCCACCATTTTCTCAACTTTCCCTATGAACCAGATACCCTCCCCTCTTCAGAGCAGGGGGTGCCTGGTTTAGTGCTCGGGTTCTCCCATTAACTTCCATTATACTCGAGTGCTCGGCCGAGCACTCGAGCACCACCTAGTGTTCGGCCAGAGCATTGCGGTGCTCAATCAATACTAGTAAGGGAGAATGCCCTCAAGCCGGCCCCTTGAGGAAAAACATAAAAATTTAATCCCTGCAATATTTGAGGGTCACAAAGTGGGAGATCAAATCGAATTGGTTTGTGCACCATTACTCTGCACAAATCTCCTGGGAGGAAGTACTTTTACAACTGATCTGCTAAGTATCAGAACTTTTCTCCTTTTTATTTTACAATTGTTTGCCATTTATGTATGTCTCATATTTTCTAACCAAGTGCTGTCCAATTTCCATACATTAAACCTAAAAGTTTGATAATTTGTCTTGTAACCTTAAGAACCTGTTAGCTCCATGAATAGTGTATGTGTAGTCTGAGGCTGGATGTTGTTTGTCCGTGAGGCTTATTAGCGTTTGTGTGTCTGCTGGCGAGTGGACCACTCAGGGGTGTCCTGTCGACCTTGTAACGGACACTACGGTGGCAAAAGTTCATTGTTATTGCGTGGGTGTGCTTGCAGGCTTCAGGTGGCGATTTATTCAAGTTACGGCCCGATGCAGGGTGTAGCAGTGTGTGAGGGCGTGAGGTGAATGGGCCTGAAGGGCTTGGGCAACCCATGTCACGTGACGCAGTGGGCTGGTCTGGTCCCCCGGTACGTGACACACTGTCTTTAATATATTGTGTATATGGCCTTGACAAAGGTGCCAGTTTGATGCAGAAACACAATATCACTCATTATTTATTCATTTGGATTCGTAATAATTTCCGAAGCATTCACCTTAACCTTCATGTCGACACCAATCTGGACCAAGGGGTAGAAGCACTAATATTTACCTGCTTTACTCTTTGATGTATGTTCAAGGATCTAGGCCACACTCGGTTAGAGACTGTAGGCACAAGAGGGCCCCTTTAACCCCCACTACTATATTATTTACAGTAGTCACCATAGTGAGAACAGACTCCTAAATATTGTAATGCATAAACATTCATTTATCCATAAATGAGTTTGCAGTGCCCCCAGGCATGGATATATCTGTAATCATTTAATGTTTTATATACAATGTTATGTAATGTAATACATTTATTCCAGCAGGGGAGGTAGTGGTTGGGAATCGTTGGCAGGAACAGAGCTAATCACACTGTTCTTCTCCTTTTGGTTGGAGTCGGCTGATCTTACTCTCTCTGAGACAGAGAAAGGAGAGGAGAGGAAGTTGCTGTTCTGATAGTGGGAAAGTGAGGAAGCACATGTCAGAGCTCCTATTCCCTGAAACCATATCTAAGTCCCCTGTGAAACTCAGGAACCAGATATTCTTCTCCTGTGAGAACAACTTAATCCTGAAAGGCAAAACAGCAGCGTGATCAGCAAAATATAGTTTTACAGACGTTGCTGCGAGGTGAGGGACAACAGCCCAGACACCACCACCAACTGTCGCTAGACCAGAATAACATCAAGCCTGTATTACAATGGACACTGATATCCACAAGTATTTACTAGTGCCAACCTACTGCCATCCAACCTGCCACTATACCTCCTTATCTAGTGCAGGAATCTGCACTTTGTATTCACTACTGATGGATAGTTCTATTTTGCACTAAGTAAAGACAGACTGGTTTCAATTTACTTCCAGCCTGATTCTTCAATCTAGCGACAGGCTGAGAGAGTCATCAGGTCCACTACCATTCCGATCCTTTGCACTGGCTCCTCAGTGGCTCAATGCACGTTTATGTAACTGGTATTTTTAATGCCATCTTTTGTGGCAAATGTTTTAAAAAATTGGAACACTTTTTAATGGGGGGGGGGGATTGAAAACACAATTCTGGGACTGTTGTCTATTTTTTTTTCACAATGCAGGATGAATAAAAGGGATCATTTTAATGTTCAAGTTATTATGGATGCAAAAACATATACATACAGAATATATCTGCTTAACCACCTAGATGCTGCAGTCGCTATTGACTGCAGAGTTTAAGACTTCTGGGTCTAAACAGCCAGGATCGGCATCAAACTGCATTGGTTTCTCCCTAAAAACTATAGTTACCATTAGTCTTCATTTCCACCTTCTCATGGACTCTACACACACCTTCCTAAAATTCATCAGTACCTCCAGTTATGATGCAATGTTCCTTTACCCTGCCTGGATGCCCGATATATTTATCTCTTTGTGTAGACCTCTGGTCACTTTCCCTATGACATTATACTTAGGGGGAGATGATATTGTGATAAACTCCAATCTCTGATCAGGCAAGAACAGGATGCTATCAGTCAGAATTTGGCCTAGAAGCCGATATCCAGCATGCCAGGTCGAATTGCAGGAGTCCTGAAAAAGAAGGGTCAACACAAGAAACATTGAGTTAATTGAGAAATATTTGCTTTAATTTGATTTGTCAATAAATAAAGAAAAAGTTATGAAATCCTTATAATTGTACTTCAGTATACCACAGAAACATCTACAAAAAGACCCAAGAACCCAGAAGCAGCAAACTTTGTGAAAACCAAAATTCTTGTCAGTCTCAGAACTTTTGGCCAAGACTGCACATTGTTCCCGGTACTGCAACTCAGTCCCATTCTATTGAATGGGACTGAGCTACACAAGGGGCATGAAACCTATTATATATTGCTAGCATCATTTTCAAGGAAGAGGCACTATAATCCAATTTGTGAGGGTCCCGGAAATTGGACCACACCCATGAGAAAATAGGTCACCAGTATTTAAAGGGAGTCTGTCACTTAATTTTCACCTATATAACTAACAGCAGTGCCCCACAGAAGATTGCAGACACATCCCAGACATACCTGTGTGCACTGTGTGTGTATTACATGTCACATCCCAGACATACCTGTGTGCACTGTGTGTCTGTATTACATATCCAGGAAAAGCACTTTTATTCTGCAGGAAAACATCTCCCAAGTGCCCTGCTGAAAGTGTAAGTAAAAACAGCTTTCTCTCCAGCCTCGATTTCTAACAGCTATATCTTCTGATATACTGGATATAATGCTGTGATTTTGGTATCATTTTAAAGTTTGGAATGCCAACTTTCAAAGAAGGTCATTTTTCTATCTGTTACCAATCCGAAGATATGAGCAGCTAAAGCAGCCCTCCCCTCTTCAGTCTGGTTTGCTTTGAGCACTTGCAGCAGCAGAGCTGGGCACTTAGCTGTTTTCCTGCACAATAAAAGTGCTTTTCCTGGACATGTAATACAGACACACAGTGCACACAGGTATGTCTGGGATGTGTCTGCAATCTTCTGTAGGGCACTGCTCCTAGTTATATAGGTGAAAATGAGGTTATAGACTCCCTTTAACTCTTGGATAACTCCTGAAACCTTCATAGGATTTATCATGACAATAATAACATATTTTATATAGGACCATTTTTCAGGTTATCTACCTATGGTGACGGCTATGTATTTTCAGTATTGAACTTTTTGTTCCTCAGTGCACTGAGTCTTCCTTCCAAGAAAAAAAAAAGTTTTTCTTCTGTCATTAATTTTGATGGCACCAGAGGATACCTAAGATAATCATTCACTGCACAGTATGCTCTCTATCTCCAGGGAGGGGATTAATGCTATGAACTCTATATGATAACCCCATTCTGGAGAAAGACACAGCAAATTAGGGCAGTGTGTAATGAGAGAAATATAACATTCTCTTTATGTGGGACACATTTATTTTCTTTGATATGGTAAGATTATTATTGATATCTTTATATGGGTCACATAGAAGATCTATATAAAGGCCTTTCAATGCTGGCTTGTAGGTAAGATGTATTATGCTTGGTGAGTCCTACTTTTATATTGCTATAGTACATAGAAATTGCCACAAGGTAGCGTTCATGTTATATATGTACTGTTTTTAGGGTTGTATTTGAAAAGTATTTATTTTACTAACTTACATTGCGCTGACATATTCCGCAGTGCTTTACAGACATTATCATCACTTGCTGTCCCCAGTGGAGCTCTAAAGCTAAGTTTCCTATCAGCATACGGGAGGAAACCCATGTAAGCACAGGGAGAACATAAGTTTAAGCAAAACCTTAAAGGTGCGACCAAACGGTTGGGAATTTTTATGTAGTTTTTGAAGCCAAAACCAGAAGTGGATTTAAAAAAGTGGACAAGTGATGGGGATAAGGTAAGTATAATTCTCTCCACAGGTCAGGCCATGATGGTGGTGGTGGTGGTGTTTCACTGGAAGCCTCAAGAGGTGGACAACCTATTTAAAGAAAATGCCCAGCAGACACAAGTGATTACTTCCAGGCTCCCCCAACATAGTTCACATTATAATAGGGTTCTTAACACCGTTGTCCAATGTGGATATTTATGGTATATCAATAGGATATGACATAACTGTCTGACAGGTGCAGATTCCACCTCTGAGACCCACCTTTATCTCAAGAATGGTGCCCTACTATGAACGGAGAGCATGTAGTGCATGTGCAGCATCCTCCTACTCACTGCTATGGAATTTCTGAACATGGCTAAGCCTAGCAGAAAATTACTTTTTAGGACAGAATACTCACGCTTCTGTGTGCTATGACATTTGTTACTGTCTGCAGCTATTAGTTATTAACTCATGGATGTGGTCTATGACCCTTATGTGGTACCCTACTCAAATAGCATGCCGTGAGGCACACAGACTCGGTAAGATTTAAATTGAACAGCAGTTTACTTGGATCGAGGCCATGAGCATTACATACAGTGCCTTGCGAAAGTATACAGCCCCCTGGAACTTTTGAACCTTTTGCCACATTTCAGGCTTTAAACAAAAAGATATAACATTTTAAATTTTTTGGTGAAGAATCAAAAACAAGTGGGTCACAATTGTGAAGTGGAACGAAATTTATTGGATCATTTAAACTTTTTTTGTAATAATAAAACTGAAAAGTGGGGCGTGCAAAATTATTCGGCCCATTTACTTTCAGTTCAGAAAACTCACTCCAGAAGTTCATTGAGGATTTCTGAATGATCCAATGTTGTCCTAAATGACTGATGAAGATAAATAGAATCCACCGGTGTGTAATCAAGTCTCTGTATAAATGTACCTGCTCTGTGATAGTCTCAGGGTTCTGCATCATGAAGACCAAGGAACACACCAGGCAGGTCCGTGATACTGTTGTGGAGAAGTTTAAAGCCGGATTTGGATACCAAAAGATTTCCCAAGCTTTAAACATCCCAAGGAGCACTGTGCAAGTGATCATATTGAAATGGAAGGAGTATCAGACCACTGCAAATCTACCAAGACCCGGCCGTCCCTCTAAACTTTCATCTCAAACAAGGAGAAGACTGATCAGAGATGCAGCCAAGAGGCCCATGATCACTCTGAAAGAACTGCAGAGATCTACAGCTGAGGTGGGAGAGTCTGTCCTTAGGACAACAATCAGTCCAACACTTCACACATCTGGCCTTTATGGAAGAGTGGCAAGAAGAAAGCCATTTCTCAAAGATATCCATAAAAAGTCTCGTTTACAGTTTGCCACAAGCCACCTGGGAGACACACCAAACGTGAAAGAAGTTGCTCTAGTCAGATGAAACCAAAATCGAACTTTTTGGAAACAATGCAAAACGATATGTTTGGCATAAAAGCAACACAGCTCATCACCCTGAACACACCATCCCCACTGTCAAACATGGTGGTGGCAGCATCATGGTTTGGGCCTGCTTTTCATCAGCACGGACAGGGAAGATGGTTAAAATTGATGGGAAGATGGATGGAGCCAAATACAGGACCATTCTGGATGAAAACCTGTTGGAGTCTGCAAAAGACCAGGACGGAGATTTATCTTCCAACAAGACAATGATCCCAAACATAAAGCAAAATCTACAATGGAATGGTTCAAACATAAACGTATCCAGGTCTTAGAATGGCCAAGTCAAAATCCAGACCTGAATCCAATTGAGAATATGTGGAAAGAGCTGAAAACTGCTGTTCACAAACGTCTCCATCCAACCTCAAAGAGCTCGAGCTGTTTTGCAAGGAAGAATGGGCAAGAATTTCAGTCTCTAGATGTGCAAAACTGATAGAGACATACCCCAAGCGACTTGTAGCTGTAATCGCAGCAAAAGGTGGCGCAACAAAGTATTAATGCAAGGGGGCCGAATAATTTTGCACGCCTCACTTTTTAGTTTTTTTATTACAAAAAAAGTTTAAATGATCCAATAAATTTCGTTCCACTTCACAATTGTGACCCACTTGTTGTTGATTCTTCACCAAAAATTTAAAATGTTATATCTTTTTGTTTGAAGCCTGAAATGTGGCAAAAGGTTGAAAAGTTCCAGGGGGCCGAATACTTTCGCAAGGCACTGTACCTCTCACAGATGCACAGGCTTGATGGTTCCACAATGGCTTGTGGCACAGAGCCCTTGTTTGTACTTGTACTATTTTATACTGTTGAATTGCATGTTATTTGATATATCATTTTCACTGTTATTGCACTGTATTTGCATTTTATTATGGAAAGGGTTAAATGACAGTGAGTTTGCACTAACAGTCTTTGGGAATTTCTAGCCTGTGCACTGGAAAGATAGTCATTTTCCTCTATTGACATAAGGGACTATGCAGGGCTGAGTTTTGGATGGAAAATCCTGGTACACTGAACTTTTGACCATCTGATTTAGCTCTGTCACACTGTTGTTTATGACCAAAAACTGCTAGTCATTCCCATTGTCCGGTATCGATGTCTAATACAAGTCTATGGCAGCCTTGAACTGCAACATTGTTTCTGCTAGGCTCTGCTTCACTCCTCCCACTATAAGGTTTTAGATCAGTTAGAAACTGAATAAAAGTGGAGCAGCCAGAGCCACTAGTTGTCTGCATATAGGAAGAAGTGTTTAGAGAGACTCTGCCAGACTGCATGAGTGACCAGAAGGAGATGCTGAGGGCCACAAGCCCTCTGGCCAGGGTACTAGCCTTCTAAGAAAGAGAGGGACAGCTAGCTTAGGCCTTTCCTGAGCTCAGAACCTCTTCTGCCAAGGAGGATACTGGAGAAGCCTGCCCAGTGCCTTGAACTTGAGTTCCTCCAGTAATGAAGCACACTGTTTACTGCAAACCTTGACTCTGGACTTATTTCCCATTGGGGTGCACTACGCTTTACCATGCTCTCTGTAGAGCAGAAACATGTGGTAACACCTCAACTGTGTCTGGGGAATCCAGTGTATTGCTGGTGGCTACCTCAAAACTGGCCGCTGCAATTGCTACAGAAAAGACTCAGTTGGCAGTTGCCAATGCTAGCAAGACAGTCTCTTTACTAAGGCCACAGTGTGTCTCATGATATACGTTAACAGGGCCACTATTCACATTCCTCACTTACAGCAAGCAGTTGCAGGGTCTAGTGGGCTTGGACCCACGTACGCATTAGATACTGGTGCATGATACAAAGGACGACAAGTGGGGACAGTCAAATGAGAACTTCACTGTTTGCTTCAGTGAGGTTTATTGCTTTGTGGTTACAGGTCTCTCAGGCAGAACTGAGGGTGCAGTACATGATTCAGACACTCTTGATGGTTGCTACTTACCTGTGTATTCTGTTCCCACTTTGGACACTGTACTGTCCTAGGCTGTTTGTTCTTGGTCCCTATGGTGGTGTTCCAATTTGTGTTTGTCACTTACATCCATTTTCTAGCTAATGACCACCCTGGGCATCCTTTAACAGCAGATTGGAAGTTCCCTCAAGTACTATCTGTCTCTTCACTGTGTGGTCTGAATCTCTGGACTCCTCAGACACCACTGACCAGACATAGTCTGCCTACAAAACCACTTGCATTGTCCAGAATTGTCTCCTTTCCCAGAGTGAGCACTCACTCCAGTGGCTTAATCAGTGACAACAATCCAGATAAGGTCCACAGAGTAAGCAGGAGTCTGGTACAACTCTGTTGGATCTCTGGTACTCTAACTTTCTTAGCAGCCAATCTCCAACCATGGATCTCCCTCACTGGTAAGACATGTAAGTTTAAAGAATGAACTTTGGATCTATGATCCAAAGCTCGATTCACTCAAGCCTTGTGATCACCACTTCCTTCACTGGTGGTTTACAGTTCAAGGATATGGTTTGCAGAAAGGGGGTAGATAAGTGCTTTGACAGTTCACCTCAGGGCACCCCTTTCTAAGCTATGGCAAGTACATGTCCCATGATGCCTTGCTCAGGCATCACATCATATGCTGCTGAGATCAGTTCATATCCATCAGAAGCTATAGTTATGTAGTTCATTGCAAATTGTCAGCAGGATGGTGTAGACTAGAGTGACAGGTGTAGATTGTCAAAGCACAAGGAAAGGCACAAGAGAGGCTGTAGCCTGTGCCAGGTGCAGCAGCATTCCCATCACATGCAGTATGCAAATACCACTCCTCTGTAGGGAGGTGCGGAGCTGATTGGTAGGCAAAAGTCTTCCATCATCTACTAGAAGAAAACTGGAATAGATTCAGTGACTACCAAACTACATAGAGCTTACAAGATTTGCAGTTGCTATCCTGTGTATTCCTCAACTGTTGCTGTGCAACGGCCGATTCTGCCTGTTATTTTATTACTCAGAAACCTTTTAGACAGCCGAGACATAACTTATCATGATTACTGGGGAGAAGTGAAATGGAAAATGATGGTTTTCACTGGAATTTCAATTTAATTTACAAATATGTTTTATTTTTACATTTATGTTTCTCTCAATTTTTAGACAGCAGGACTATCCATGTAATCAGTTCAGTGAATCTCAGACGTTACCTGACATCATGACAAAATATAATGGATCCATCGAGCATGTCAAAGAGGTCCATGATGGATCATAAGAGGAGTCATGATGCCAGCAGGAACATGACCTATCTTTCTAAATTGCTGTTAACGGGGGGTGATTTTCAAGTATGGGGAGGAGATGATTTTCAAGTATGTTCAAAACATTTTATGACTGATTACTTTCATTAGGAAATGGATAGACAGTAGATGACCATTGTCAAGGTCAAGGAGATGCAGAGAAGTAATAGGAAGGGTTAGGCTACATTCACATCTTCAGCAGGTAATTTGGGTAGTCTTTTTTGGCAAAGGAACGCATTACTGGAGTTACCGCATAATGCCTCAGTGGGACCGAAGGCATAATAGTACACTTAAAGGAGAACAATTTCTATGTATTTTGCAACATGGCATGCGACAGGATCTGCGCCAGATATACGCCATGGTGTATATCTGATCGTAAATAAACCCCATAGAGATGTAAATGAATAATGTATACTTTATGAGCATACTGTAGATTTTTCTCACTGCCCTTCTGGCAACTTGTTGCACATTTGCTCTTGCCTACAGAATATGCTGTGCCCATCTTTATTCTAACCTTAGAGTTCTTTAGGCTACGTTCCCATTTCCAGCAGGTAAATCGAGTAGTCTGTTCCAGCATTATCGTATCTGGTACTACTGGGCACTTACGGATCCCCATAGATTATAATGGAATCCATCAGGTTTCTGGCATAAATGCTGACGCTCTTCCGGACAAATATCGTTGCACGCAACATTATGTGTCCAACAGAAAATCAGCATTTATGCCAGAAACCCACCCTTTACAGTTAGTGGACATCCAGGGGTGTCTAGTTGTGCCAGATACGGTAACTCCAGTAGTCTGTCCCTCTGCTGGAACAGACTACTCGATTAAGGCTAGTTTCACACTAGCAGTAGCCTTCTCTGGCAGGCTGTTCCGGCGGGGGAACAGCCTGCCGGATCCATGCTACCGCTAGTGCACGGCAAACATGCTTAGAGACGGCCGGAATAAAACAAGCTGAAGAAAGCTACCGCTAGTGTGAAAGTAGCCTTACCTGCTGGAGATATGAACATAGCCTAAGGAGTTGCGAGAAGAGCAGTGAGAAAAATCTACAGTATGCTCATAAAGTATACGTTATTCATCTACAACTCTATATTCTTGCAAAATGCATAGAAATATTTCTCCTTTAAGTGTATTATTATGCCTTTGGTCACACTGAGGCTTTTAAATGATTATAAACCATGTAATACATTGAGGATGACAGAGATATATGGTTTGTAGCATTTAAGATCAATGAGGTCCGCAGCTGATCTCCTGGTAGAGTACTGCATTGTGATCACGTAGTCTGTGACACGCAGGGGTTCTCCTTTCCAGATGCAGCCTGGAGGACATGTAATTACCGCATCTCATTTCATAGTGCTTAACAATATCTTATCTTGATAAGTGACAGGGTAAGGACATCTGAGGATGACGGGTCTTGCCTGGCTGCCAATTAACCCTTTTAAAGATTAATATAATCCAAAGGACATCATTTTACCAAGTGGCCAGATTAATAGGGATTGTTGATGGTCAGTCATGTCCTCTTTGTTCTTTAGATATCGATGTACGAGATGTAATGTGATTTATTTGCTTGGAGAAGTGTAACTGCCTTCTTAATAAGCAATATTCTTTAATCTATTTTATGTGGGTATCCATAATTAGAGGCATTTTCAAGAATATGTAAGGTAAAATTAATAAAAAGAACCCTTTGGTCATGATACATATGTTCGGTTTGCATAAAAGTTCACAAAGTGTTGTCTCCTGAAATTGCTTCATCGGATAATCAAATAAAAATATAAAAATACTGCACCAAAACGGTAAAAAAAACATTCAGCAGTGGTTGGCAGTGTTGTCTTGTAGTCCTGTGCTCAAATCCGACAGCAACATATGGATGGAGTTTGCATGTTCTCTCTCTGATGCATGGATTTCCTATGGGTACTCTGGTTTCCTTCCGCACCCAGGGGTGCACAGAGTCTTTCTACTGCCTTAGGCGAAAACTGAAACGGTGCCTCCCCATGCCAATTTCTCAACCTAACCCCTTTGCCACAATGAAAGCGCTCACTGCCCATGGTCCTTCCGCTGCCCCCCTCTTGCCCCTACTTGGTGCTGCCTGAGGCGATCTCCTCACCTGGCCTCATTGGTGGTGCACTTCTGCCCACACCCAGGTTGAAGGGAACCTGTCACCATGAAAATGCGGTGCAATCTAAAAGCACCATGTTATAGAGCAGGAGGAGCTGAGCAGATTCATATATAGATTTATGGGAAAAGATTCAGCAAAACTTGCAATTTATTAATTAAAACCTCTGTACTTTCTATCTTAAGGACTAGGAGTCATGTGGGCGGTTCTTCTCAGTGATTGACAGCTAATTCTGCATGGCTAAGCATACAGTAAAGGCTGTCAATCACTGGTTAGGACTGCCCAGATGAATCCTAAATGTAGAAAGAGCACAGGTTTTAATTAATAAATTCATAAAAACATAATTTTGCTCAGCTCCTCCTACTCTATAACATGCTGCCTGCAGATTGCACTACATTTTCATGGTGACAGGTTCCCATAAATTTAGAATTTAGATTTTGAGCCCCAGTGGGGATAGATAGAGATGTTGTGAGTGATGACAATCTTTGTATTTATAAATCTTTGCCGATTTATAAATTAATAAATTAATGATGCTGATGATGTATTTGAATGAATCACCATTGACTGTAACTTTTCTTTCTGGAATAGCTAATCCTCACTATATTAAAATGAATGTCTGTTTGTCCATCTGTCCTCTGGAAAAGTTTTCATAAAGGTCTCCGCTCTCTAGGATATACTATTCTTGAGATATTTCCAAAAACTGTAGTGGCCAATAGAAGCTCGCAGGTCCTTCACTCATGTCCTGACACATGGTCATATGCCTATTACTAGCCAATAGAAGCTCGCAGGTCCTTCAGTCTTTGCCTCACTTACATACACACAGGTTTCCATAGCAATTCAGCCATTTTTTTCTTCACTGTTATAGGTCACAGTTATGGGGGTGGGGTGCTGTGGAGGTCACAGTTAAAGGGGGAAGGGAGCTGTGAAGGTCACTGTTAAATCAACAGGGGGCTGTGGGGTTTACATTTAAGATGGCTGGGTGCTGTGAAAGTCACAGTTAAGGGACGGAGTGCTGTGGAGGTCATTGTTAAGAGGGTCGGGTACTGTGCAGGTCACAGTTAAAGAGGCAGGGCACTGTGAAAGTCACTGGTAAGGGGGCGGGGTGCTGTGAAGGTCACAGTTAAGGAGGCAGGGGCTGTGGAGGTCACTGTTAAAGGGGTGGGGCATATGGAGGTCACATTTAAGAGGGTAAGGCACGGTGGAGGTCACAGTTAAGTGGGCAGGGCACAGTGGAGTTTACATTTAAGGTGATGGGCATTGTAGAGGTCACTGTTAAGGGGGCAAAGCGCTATGGAGGTCAATGTTAAGGGGTCGGGCTGCTGTGGAGGTCACTGTTATGGGGACAGTTAAAAATAGCGATTTCACCATAAAAAACAATGTTTTCATCCATGCACGGTATGAAGCAGCAGTGGCGGTGCAGGGACCAGGAGCAGCACAGGGAGCGGGAACCCAGGTAAGTATATTCAGTGTGGGGGACCCGACATATGGGGGGCTTTTTATAGGATTGGGTAACCTGCATTATGGAAGTGCTCATTAGTAAAGGAGCATTGGGAGCGGTGAATACGGAGCTCCCTGTGCGGGCTCTGTACTCACCACTCCACCACGCTGTGCTGTGATCTGTGTGAGGACGTGAGGACGTCAGCACGTTCTGTGACTTCACACTGTGCGATGTTGAGTCACAGCACAGAGTGTCAGGAAGAGCAGGAGCTGGGTCTCAGGAGCAGTTGTGACCAGTGCAGGAGAGGTAATTTGATTTACTTTTTTTCTCTGATCTGAGGTCTGATAGGGGGTCTTAGAAACATTAGGCCTCTTTCACACTAGCGTTAGCACGGATCCGGCACCTAAAGGGTGCCAACGGATCCGTGCTAACGCTATGCATGCAGCGCTCCGGCCCCACACATGACACACATTGAAACAAGACACAGACATACATACAAACAGACATACATACAAACATACAGACATAAAGACATACATACTCACATACTCCAGGGACGCCGGCAGAACGTCTTCACGCGCCTCCTGCGCGCAGTGATGACGATTCCCCACAGCGCCCTCTGCTGGGCGCAGTGGGGAAACGTCATAGCTGCGCGCAGGAGGCGCGTGAAGACATGCTGCCGGCGTCCCTGGAGTATGTGAGTATGTATGTCTGTATGTCTGTATGTCTGTATGTATGTATGTCTGTATGTCTGTATGTTTGTATGTATGTCTGTATGTATGTAGCCGGATCCGGAATGATCCCCCATTGCAAATCAATGGAGGACAGATCCGGATTACTGGTGTGTCCACACCAAACGGATCCGTCCCCATTGACTTGCATTGGGGGTCATTCCGGATCCGTCTTGGTGCGGATGCCTGGACCGGAGAGCAAACCGCAGCATGCTGCGGTTTGTTCTCCGGTCTGAAGACGGAATGGAATGCTTTCAGGAGCATTCCGTTGTCTTCAGTTCAGTTTTGATCCCAATGACAATGAATGGGGACAAAACTGAAGCGTTTTTTTCCGGTATTGAGCCCCTGTAACGGAACTCAATACCGGAATTTAAAAACGCTAATGTGAAAGTAGCCTTAGAGGTCTGATTGGGGGTCTTATAAACATGGGGGGTTTGATCTGAGATCTGATTAACATTGTGAGTTCGATTGGTGGTCTGAGCTGAGGTCTGATGAAAAATATTTTTTCCTCCTCTAAAACTTAATGCGTCTTATGGGCAAGTGCGTCTTATAAGGCGAAAAATACTTTGTGTGGGTGTATATATATATATATATATATATATATATTCTAATTTTAGTTAAACCCCTTAAATTCCACAATACTAAAATACTGAGAAAGACTCTAGATGTGAGCCGAAACGTCGCATGTCCCACATGGGTAAATAAACTTTTTTTTAATTTTTATTTATTCAGAGTGCTGCCTTTTTTTAGTTTTATACAGTGGTCTTGGTCGGACCTTTGGCGTGCACCTCTACGTCCAATTTTCAGTGCTGCCACAGTTTTTCTTGTTTTTATATATATATATAGTCTAATTTCAGTTAAACCCCTTAAATTCCACAATACTAAAATACTTCTAGGAAAGGTCCTTAAATACCATACGTTCTGAGCCTCGCCATTAGTCTTGTTGCTCGAAAGCACAATGCTAATAGCTTGATGGTGTACACAGATTTGCGCATTTCGCATTCACAGCTCATCTATGTTGGCCAGAAAACCATGATAGATAAGCCCCAATGTCAGTACTGAATGTCATTCACTAACAGGCACTATGCACTCTAGTGACCAATTACCATGAAACTCAAGAGACCTTTACTAAGGGACGGAAATAGAATTCCTCCCTGTACATAACGTGGCCCTTGTTATTGAGTAGCCTAAGGACAAGGTTTAGACGACTAATGTGGCATTACTTTTATTAATATATCTAAAATATAATCTAAATACTGAAAAAATATATGTCGGGCCCATTTATTTTTTTGTTTTTTAGATATATTAATAAAAGTTAGATTTTATGGCGCATTCATTGATTTGGTTTACTTTAGTAATGTCATAATCTTTATTAGCACAACAAAAAACTCTCAGTGATTTGTGACAAATGTAGTATGTTTTTTTTTGTGTCCAACTGTCCACCGTTGGGATGCATCCGTTCTATATTTTAGAAAGCTTCTCCTGGACGTTATTTTTTCTTTTCTTCTACAGTAACAGAAATAGAAATTCAGGTTTACCTCACCAGATAATGAGGGCAAGTGAGAACCATATCTTCCTGGAACTGCTTGTGCTTCAGTTGTATTCAGTTGGATTTTATAAATTAGAAATACATTTTTTTCTTCAGTTTTTGTGCTTTTTTATTTTAACACAGAGATTCATTTTTGCATTCACAAGAATAAGATCAACTGGCCAGGTTGAAGTGGATGTTCAGGATTAGAAAAAAGTATTTTGCTTTTATTAAGAAAGAGCGTCACTTTTGTCAAGCTGCAATGCCAGATACAGATCATAAACCAGAGAGGGGCACTTTGTGAAATAAAATGGACCATTTTTTTCAAACTTGGGCATATGTATATACTGGGGCGGATTTATTACTCCTATATATGGAGTTAGGGCTCATGCACACGAATGTATTTTGTTTCCGTGTCCATTCTGTTTTTTGCAGCCCATATGCAGAACTATTCACTTCAATGGGGCTGCAAAAAAATGGAAATGACTCGTATGACCGCATGTCTTTTCCGCAAAAAAAATAGAACATGTCCTATTATTGTCTGCATTATGGACAAGGATAGAACTGTTCTATTAGGGGCCAGCTGTTCCTTTCCGCAAAATATGGAATGCACACTGACATCATCCGTATTTTTTGCGGATCCGTATTTTGCTGACCACAAAATACATACTGTCATGTGCATGAGCCCTTTGGCTGTTAGACATTCATCAAACTTAGGGCTCATGCACATGACCGTATGTATTTTTCAGTCTGCAAAAAAAGCATCCGCAAAAAATATGGATGTTGTCCTTGTGTATTCCTTATTTTGTGGAATGGAACAGCTTTCCCCTAATAGAACAGTCTTATCATTGACCGTAATACAGACAATAATAGAACATGTTCTATCGTCTTGTGGAATGGACATACGGAAACGGAAAGCACACGGAGTAACTTCTGTTTTTTTTGCGGACACATTGAAATTAATGATTCCTCATACAGTACGCAAAAAAATGGAACGGACACAGAAAGAAAATACGTTTGTGTGCATGAGCCCTTATCAACATGATTCAGGCTGGATTAGCGGCAGACTGGGAAATTTAAGTGGCCCTGGCAAAAAACCAAGTGTTGTAGGTGGGTCTAAATTGCCAGAAAGCGGGGCAACACAAGTAGGCAGGGACAAGATATGTAGGCAGGGACAATAGTAGGTGAAATACCACAATGCAGAACAAAATACTGCCCCAGCAGAACCAAATACCATGGTGCAGCACAAAATACTGCCGCCTTCACCACAGTAGCAATCCATGAAGGTATCTGACTCCTGAACTTCCCTCACAGGGGAAAAGTTCATGGAAATTGGAGCTCTACAAGCTATTTCCTAACTTCTCCATTATCAGAACAGGACCTGTCTTGTTCCCTCTCCTCTTAGAACTGACTCTCTTCCCCACTCTGTCTCACTAGACTAGACTTTACAATCCTGGCAGGAAGTTGGACCAGCCCCCTCCTACCAAGAGGAGCGGAACAGGGTGTTTAGCTCTGTTCCTGCCAACCATTGCAAACCATTATCTCCCTTGCTGGATTAAATTACATAGAATGTAAGATACATAACATTATATATAAAATGCAGCATGTGAAAATACAATAGTAGTACCCCTACTTGTGACAAGTGGTTAAAAAACTTTGCTTTCAATCTGGCTTTAATGTCCGTCCCACATGCCACAGAGTGGAGGTAGGTACTTGAAAATTGGATGATTTGCAAATCTAGATGACACCTGCAAATTCCTTGATTTGCATAACTTTACAACCTGTCCTTCATGGTGTTGCAGTTTCAATGTAGAGGAGTGTAGCTATGAGTAAACGAGATTGATGATGTTAACAAACAGCCTGTTTTAAAATACACTTCGCTGTCCCTTATTGGGGACAGATACCTGCCGATGTTTATGCACACTGTGTTATCTGGAAAAAATAGTAGCTTGTTCTGAAGAAGCATCCAAATCTCTTGGACCTACAACTATCTCCAGAATGGGACCCTCCATTGGCTTGGTTATCTTTGGCAGTCCCAAAGAAGTGAATGGAACTGTGGCCATATTTAAGCAGTGTGCTATCCATTCAACACACTTCTGAAAATAGCAGAATGCTCAGCTACTGTATCTTCAGAACTCCCACAGAAATGAGCACGCTGCACATGCATGGCAAGCTCTCCTTCACTTTTGTGGCCTTGTTCTGGAGATAGGTGTGGGTCTCAGAGGTCTGACTGTGATGGCATATCCTAGGGGTTTTCCAAGTTATCAATATCAGACTGGCGGGGGTCTGACACCCAGCACCCCCAACAATCAGCTGGATAAAGAAAAGCTGCACAGCGTGCCAGTGCAGCCTTCTCTTCATTGTTTACCTGCTCGCCATCACAACTTCAGTGGTGAGCAGGTGTAATTACAAGAAGCCATCCCGTTCACTTCAATGGGATGGCTTTTTCCTATTCAAGTGTAAACAATGAAGAGGTAGCGCTGGCATGGTGTGCGCCTTCTCTTCATCTAGCTGATTGGCAGGGGTTCTGGTTGTCAGACCCCCACCGATCTGATATTGATGATCTATCCTGGGGATAGGTAATCAATAAAAATAACTTCCACAACCCATTTAACTGGTATATTAGCACAGTAGCAAAATGCTTTGACTTGAACTAGTATGTCAGCACAGTAGTATAAAGCGTTGAATTACGCAGGTTTAAATGGTAGCAAAATCGCATCTGAATATAGAAAGAAAAAGGTGCATTTTTTTTTACCAAAAGGCTGGGTGCTGAAAAAATTATGTTACTTCAGGCGCTGCAGGTTTTGGTTATTGCAGTGAATTACATAAAACCCTGACTTTTCTACCTATTGATTCAATCTACCTAACTAAATATGTTCCTAATCTGTCCCTAGCACTCTCTAAGATTGCTGGCTTTTGTATGTAATTGCTTTTCTGCCAGACACATCCAACATATGCCCTCTCACATCACAAGCTAAGCTATTAGTGTATATGGCTTCTCAACAAGCCCACAGACTTAAAGGGGTTCTCCGGGAATTAAGAAAATGAAAATACTTAAGTATTACTTTATAATAAATATATTCTCAAATACCTTTCATTAGTTATTATGGCTCGTTTTGTCTGGGGAGCAATCATCAGCAGAAACAATATGGCCGCTGTCCCATTAGTTCACACAAAACCTGTCCTAATCACACAGGAGGACAAGTTACTTCACAACACTGAGGTAAAGAGCTGCCTCACCATCCTCTCTGCTTGTCAGGGATTATGATCCTGAATACAGCTGATAAGAACTTTAGCCGAATCTCTAGGGAATTTAGCACAGAGAGGATGGACAGGGCAGATTGTGGTTGTGTTAATAGAGACTACATACTAGTGCTGCTGCTCATTAGCCACACCCCACAATCCTTTCATGTCTCCTCCATCATCTCCATCTTCCCTCAGAGATTGACCTGTATTCAGGATCATAATCTCTGACAAGCAGAGCAGAGAGGAGGATGAGGCAGCTCTATAGCTCAGTGTTGCGAAGTAACGTGTCCTTCTGTGTAATTAGGACAGGTTTTGTATGAAATAATGGGATAGCGGCCATTTTGTTTCTCCTGATGATTGCTCCCCAGACAAAACAAGCCGTTTTAATTAATGAAAGGTATTTGTGAATATATTTATTATAAAATAATAGTTAAGTATTTACATTTTCCTAATTCCCGGAGAACCCCTTTAAGGACCTTCCAAAATCCTCCCTCCTGGTTATCAGCCTCCAAGCCAATGAGGGCAAGCCCCGCTTCCACCCATGGTCATGTGATCGTCCATCTTCACCCTCCTTGCCCCTCCAATTCCACAAAAAACGGATGCGGTCCGTATGCTATCTGGATTTTTTTTTTGCAGACCTATTGACTTCAGTTGGTCCGTAGACCAGATTTTACAGACATATTCTACGTACATGGATGACCATGTGCTTTCCGCATCCATTTTAAAAAGATACAACATGTCCTATACTTAGTCCGCAAAAGATGTAGATGCAATGTGGGGCAGCCAATAGCAGGCCACAACGGGAAGGACCCTCCCCAGCATCAGCAGCAATGCTAGGGAGGCTTGTCCCCGTCATGGCTTGCTATTGGCTCCCCCCCACCTGTCTCTAGATGTTTTGATCTACGCATCAGGGGGATGAAGTGGCATCAGGAGCAACGCGGGTGCCAGGGAGAGGGGTAAGTATAACCTATATGAGGTGTCCAGGCATTTTGGGGGCATTATAAGTGTTGGATAACCCCTTTAAACCTACAAAATCTATTCAGTATAGGCAGGCACCATAGCAAAACTTAGCATGGGCTCCCAATAAGATTTTTTCAGTTTTATTGTAATTGTTTAGATCTTTTAATACTGATTGATGGTGTTAGAGGTGGGCCAGTATCTGCTTTGCAGCATATAACAGATTTTTCATGTTAAAAAAGGTTGTTATTCACTGCTACTCATTGCCTTCTTCACTAGACTTTTATGTTGGGAAAAGTGGAACAAGTGCTTTATAAATATGGTGGTCAGTCTGAACAACGTATTTCTCAAAGTATTTGTACTAGACAACTGGCATAAATACACTGATAAATCTCCTGCAGATCCGCAGTCACCACTAGAGGGAGCTCAATGTATATGAATTTATACAGTTTCTGTTGACCTCAATGGAAGCTGTAGAATATGTTTGTGCCGATTGATCCCCCCCTAGTGGTGGCTGAAGGAAAATGGTAAATCTGTGCTGGGGAGCATGCGTGAAAGTGAGGATGTAAGCATTAGCTTTAGTCTACAGTAATTAAACCCTTAAAGGGGTTTTACCATGATGCAAACTGATCCTAGCCACAGGATAGTGGATATTATCTGATTGGTGAGGATCACCCATCGATCATGAGAATGTGGGTCCTAGTCTCCCTGAATAAATGGAATGGCTTGTTGCTGCTCCATTCACTCTTTATTGGACTGCTAGAAATAGCTGAGAGCTGTACAGTCCTTAGAGGGTGACTAACGCAGCAGTGCACACGCTCGACCTGAGAATGGGGGCCTCGTTCTTGTGATCGGTGGGGTCTCTAGCAGTTGGACCACCATCGATCAAATGCTCATCTCACATCCTGTGGGCATTTTGGTAAAACCGCTTTAAGAATGCATTGATTCTATTAGTTTTTTCATGTCCATGTTTGAAAGGCATGACTTGAGCAGTGGTTTTTTCAACCTGTGGCTCTTGAGCTGTTGCAAAACTACAACTCCCAGCATGCATAGGCTCTGCTGCAGTAGACCACTGTAGCATGTCAGAAGGTAGAGTCTGGTGTTCCTTACTGTTTTGAATACTTTGCAAATACAATTCCAAGATGCAGGCCGATAACTATGAGCAGACCAGAAAATTATGAAATGTTGGCAATGCACCTTCAATTCTTGTGTTACACCAAACACTCTCTTCAATAATGCTAATGCATCATAATTTCTTCAACTACATCAAACGCTCGTTTCATATTCCTCGCTTGTTGCATTATCCATTGTGTGAATAAAACATTATAACATCTAAACCTGCTTTGAAACCCTCTCTCTTACAAACTTATCCCAGAAAATGAGTGCAGCACGTCACAATCCGTGTTTTTTCGTCAGAAAAGCTGTGGTTCCTTGTTCATATTATAATTAACACCTGTATCTGGAAAGTCTAGGAGCAGATGACACATTTCTTTCTTTTTTTTTTTAATTCCCTCGATTTACCGGTACATTGTACAGATCTGTAAGGTAGGATTTTACCTTGGGCATGAATCCCTGTAATTCAGTAGTACCCGAGACCTAGGGGTTCTACGATTTGTATAGTTTGCATTGTTGTGGGTTTTATTCTTTGCTCCTGGACATAGTCTCTGCAAGGAATGGTATCAAAAGTTGGCAGTTAACCACCCTATTCCTCCCCTCTTGGTAGGAGTTGGCTGTTCCCGCTTCCTGCCAAAAGGGGGGGATTCCTGTTCAGAGACAGAAAGAAGAGGAAGCACATTACAGAGCTCCTGTCCAGTTAAAGATTCTCCAGAGAGAACTACTCCAGTTTTCCCTCAAGGAAAGTCTTGAGATTCTACACAGCAGAGTGAACTGCTACCACCAGCATTGAAGACACTGCTGCATGGTGAGGGATTACAGCCAAGACACCCATTAGTAGACCACTACTAGGCCAGTATCACCTAAGTGTTGAATTGCGATCAACCAACCTAAGTGCTAGAGATTTGCACTAAAGCCTGCTGCTACTAAATGTATTTAAAGTTCTGCATTGCCCTTAGTAAAAACAAAATACTTTATTATGTTTAATTCTGGCCTCATTCTTCTGTACATTTCCATTGCACTGATCCCCAGAGATCAAGGGGCTGAGGGAATACAGTGTGACACAACACTTCATCAGGGCCACTACTACTTTTCATCCTCCACACCTCCACAGAGGATAACTGAACTGCTTTTGCATAACAAAGCAGATCTGGATCTTACTCCTAAAGAGTGTTATCAAAGTGGCGCCCCAGTTCTTCACCCTTTAATCTCTGTACAGGAAACTGGACTCCACTGCAGGCAGAGTAACCAACAGGCTGCTATTTCTTGAAGTAGTCTCAGTAGATTGCCAACCCATGGGGGTGAAGAGGCACCGGTACGGAGCATAGAGGCTTTAGACAAAACCACAGTCAGGAGAGGCCATGGTCAGGTCAAGCAGAGTACTTGCATTAAGATAAATAATCTGAGGTCAGGACAGGCAGCTTAGGGTCAATACGGAGATCAGTCAGATGTCAAGTCAGGTAGCAAAAAGTCAAATCCAGAAGTCAGGCAGATGTTGGTACATGGACAGTCAAACTGTATACCTCTGCAGGACACTAGAATATTAGAACCTATTGCTCAGGCACACTCCCATAGGGAAAGGTGAAAGTACAACAGGATGAACAGCCATTGGCTGTTAAAGATTAGTATACGCGCATACTAGCCCTATAAGCCAGAAGGTGCACATACGTGCCCTATGGGCACAGACATGGAGCAGGCCAAAGCTTGCATGGAGTGGATAAAGCAGCGCTACTCTGGTGTTTGGGTCTGCTGGGCAGGAGGAGAGATGCTGATGGGTCAACACTGCTGAAGACCAGGAGCGGTGGAATGGGTGAGTGGAGAGGCAGCAGGCACGGACTGCTGTCATAACATTTTTCCCATTGTCTTCTATTAAATTTGGTGTTCTTTGGAAATATTTGTACAGTGAGCAGAGAAGCATGTATTCCTGGAAGGATACATGGATAACAGCTGATACATAGAAGACAATGTAACTCACTTGTAGACAATTCACAATCAATATGATGCTATCAATGTACTTAAGCTTTCAATTATAGAAAGACATTTCTAGATGTACAATGCTTATATGGGAAAAAAAACTGAAATGTGGGGGAGGGGAAGAAAAGATTTTATATTGATGGCCATCCTCAGGATAAGCCCTCGGAATAGGTGACAAGCTCTGTCCACTACACCATGTGGACTTCCGGGGCCACAGATCCTTTGGAGCAGCTGATCAGTGGGAGTGCAGGATGTCATATTCACTGAGAAGTAAATAACATTGATTATCTCATGATAGCAGTCTCTGTTCAAGAGATGGGATACATTAGCGCATAAACGGTCGGTTTTTGAAGTTGATGTGTTGGAAGTAGAAAAAATATCAGTAAAAATTGCAATCCTAGAATCAGAGCATCTCCAAAACATCGGGTCTTGTGGGATATCTGGTTATCCCAGTATGCAGTGGGTAGTAACCGTCAAAAGTGGTGGAAGGAAGGACAACCAGTGAACCAGTGTGACAGGGTCATTGATGCACTCTGCAAACATAGCCTGTCTGGTCCAAACCTTGTGGTTTAACTCTTTACAGGCACCTGTGTGCTCCTGTTGTAGTGAATTAACCCATTACAAGCAGCTGTGTGCTCCTGTTGTAGTGAATTAACCCATTACAAGCACCTGTGTGCTCCTATTGTAGTGAATTAACCCATTACAAGAAGCTGTGTGCTTCTCTTCTAGTAAATTAACCCATTACAAGCAGCTGTGTGCTTCTCTTTTAGTAAATTAACCCATTACAAGCAGCTGTGTGCTCCTCTTCTAGTGAATTAACCCATTACAAGCAGCTGTATGCCCATCTTCTAGTGAACTAACCCATTACAAGCACCTGTGTGCTCCTCTTCTAGTTAATTAACCCATTACAAGCACCTGTGTGTTCTTCTTCTAGTGAATTAACCTATTACAAGTAGCTGTATGCTCCTTTTCTAGTTGATTAACTCTTTACATGTTCCTGTGTGCTCTTCTTCTAGTGGATTAACCCATTACAAGCAGTTGTGTCCTCCTCTTCTAGTGTATTAACTCTTTATAAGAAGCTGTATGCTCCTCTTCTAGTGAATGAACCCATTACAAGCACCTGTATGCTCCTATTCTAGTGAATTAACCCATTACAAGCAGTTGTGTGTTCCTCTTCTAGTGGATTAACCCATTACAAGCAGTTGTGTGTTCCTCTTCTAGTGGATTAACCCATGACAAGCAGCTGTGTGTTCCTCTTCTAGTGAATTAACCCATTTCAAGCAGTTGTGTGTTCCTATTCTAGTGGATTAACCCATTACAAGCACCTGTGTGTTCTTCTTTTACTGGATTAACCCATTACAAGCAGTTGTGTCTTCCTCTTCTAGTGGATTAACTCTTTACATGCACCTGTGTGCTCCTCTTCTAGTGGATTAACCCATGACAAGCAGCTGTGTGTTCCTCTTCTAGTGAATTAACCCATTACAAGCACCTGTGTATTCTTCTTGTACTGGATTAACCCATTACAAGCAGTTGTGTATTCCTCTTCTAGTGGATTAACTCTTTACATGCACCTGTGTGCTCCTCTTCTAGTGGATTAACTCTTTACAAGCGGTTGTGTGTTCTTCTTCTAGTGAATTAACCCATTACAAGCAGCTGTGTGTTCTTCTTCTAGTGAATTAACCCATTACAAGCAGTTGTGTCCTCCTCTTCTAGTGAATTAGCTCTTTACAAGCAGGTGTATGCTCCTCTTCTAGTGAATTAACCTTTTACAAGCACCTGTGTGTTCTTCTTCTAGTGAATTAACCCATTACAAGTTGACAAGGTGAATTAAACCATTACCCATTACAAGGTGAATTAACCCATTACAGTTGTCTGCTTCTCTTCTAGTGGATTAGCCCGTTACAAGCAGTTGTGTCCTCCTCCTCTAAAAGGGCTGCTTAGTGTACAAGATAATCGTATTACATGGCTGAAAAATATGCAATATCATATAATACAATATTCTGGACATTCTTAACCTGACTTGTCTTTTACTAATTCGCTGCCCATCAAGATACATTGGTAAATTCATTGACAGGTTTGTGATTCACTTTCGGGGAATTTCTGAACCAAAAATTAATTTCCCAATGGCTTTTTATGGACAATTGAATCGACCAAAGAGTGAGGTGAATTGATTTGCTGACCCCAGAATTTAGGCCAGATCTGAGCACAAAGCTCCACTTACCATTCAGATACTCTATAGATTCAGCTCCCCCTGCACAGTTGTATCTCCCAGAGAAGAAGGAATTGTCAGTGTACTCAAAATCACACTCAATAATAATACGATGCTAAAATGTTTAAGTGGTTAGTAGTAAATCTCTAGGATTTGCCCACTTTGAAATGAATATGCTTTATGTATAAAACCCACTGAATTAGTAGAACTTATCCTTGGATGTTTCTTCCCGATTGCCATGTGTCATACTTAATGCACCATGTAATATATGTGTCATATATGTGCCATACAAGACATACATTATTAAGTAATAGGTACCATACCCCAGATATACAAGATACACATTTGCAGCTCCCCACTGCAGAGCAGCCGTACACTGCAAAAAGGGCTGTAAAGTTGTGCTTTCATGTACAGATGTAGCTGAGCTAAAATTGACTGATAACTCATTGAAATACATTGAAAGACTTAGTTAACCTTTTTGTGCTATTTTTTACTTAAAGGGTTAAGCCTCCTTTGCTGGCTTGATTCATTTTTTCATCACATTATACACAGCTTGTTTCCATGGTTACGACCACCCTGCAATCCATCAGTGTTGGTCATGCTTGCACACTATAGGAAAAAGCACCAGCCTATGTGTGCTCCCAAGACCTCGACCACCAGAGAGGTCGGCGCTTTTTCCTGTAGTGTGCAAGCATGACCACCATTGATAGATTGCAGAGTGGTCGTAACCATGGAAATTGTGTATAATGTAAAGGAAAAATGAATCCAGCCAGCAAAGGAGGCATTATGGATAATAACAATACATTAGTAAGTGCCTTGTATTAACTTTCTCTACATGATAAATGCCACTTGCTGAAGTGAGACAACCCCTTTACCGCGTTAACCATCAAGTTTAGTTTGGCTGTATCTGTAACTTATGCCATTTATATACTTGTGCTAAGGTATTAATAGGCTGTATTCACATCCAACACTGGATGGTGCTTTTTCCCTTTCACCATAGATAAGGAGGAGTTAGAACAGTTTAGAGTCAGTTTGAGCAGAAGTCTAAATCTAGCCAGAGAAGAGAGCAGACGCAAAGTGTAGGAGCTGACAGACAAGCCAGCCTGAACTTAGGTACCAGCCAGAGCAAGGCAAAGACCAGAAAATCTATGAAGTAGACTGGAAGAAAAAGAGAGATTCAGAGTAGAAGTTCTGTAACGCTGAACTGCATCACAAGAAGCTTATAGACTCTACAGCCACATCGTTCAATAGTGTAAAGGATTCAGGCACTGAACAAGTTTACAAAAGGCAAATATCTGAAGATGACCACTATTCCACATCCCGCTGAGGACATTGTAAGTATGGCAACCTCTACAAAAGGTTCAGAACATAGTCTGATGATGTGGTTGCATCATACAAGAGAAAGTGTGCGCCCTCATTCCTGTATACTTATGCAGAAGTGAGCTAGACTAGTGCAGTGTTAGAATCACTCTAAGGAAACACTTTGGCCTATTAACTATCTTTGTAGCCATTGGATACTAGACCAGTGCACTTCTGTTAATCTTCGGTGAGGTGCTGTGGACAGGATATCAGATTCCCATGGTAATGCACACACACAAACACACGCACACTTCTACAGCAGCTGTGTCACCTGGAAGAACTGTGGAAAATGCATTTGTGTAACATCTGCCAGTATGTGCATGTTGAGAACTGTAACTGATGTGCATAAACTTAATCGTCAGTAAAGAACTGTTCTACTTCAAAACTGCCTCATCTTTGCCTCCTCCACCTCTCCTGGGCTTACTACAGATTACCATGTAATAATTGCCTTACACGTGCCATACAAGATGCACATTACAATGTTATAAGTGCCATTTCTTTGTCACCCCTGACGAAGCCATACCGGCGAAACGCGTCGGGTGAACGGGGGACTACACCTGCGACGCCTTTGTGATTATTCTGCTACAGCTGGTAACGTACTGCCATGATCATCTGTGCCCCTTTCTTTTGAGCTCTATTTTTTTTGGTAAATCTGTGTGGTTACCTTTTTGCAATTTTATATAAGAGCTTTGGGGACTATATTCTTTGTTATGGCATTTCTTTGGTGTGGCCTGTTAACAACTTTATAGGCCCATTGTACGTTTTCTGGCCTATGTGATTTATTTTGGGCTTAGACGCAGGTGTATAGTCCCCCGAAAGGTGGGGCTTATTGCCTTTTATCTTTTGTCTCCTATGTATATGGACTCCTTCATTTTAGTGGTGTAATTTTAATATTTAATAAAGATTTAATTATTTGCTATTTTCTTTGGGGCATTACACAGCTCTTTCTGTAGGTTGTAGTACACACAAACACACGCACACTTCTACAGCAGCTGTGTCACCTGGAAGAACTGTGGAAAATGCATTTGTGTAACATCTGCCAGTATGTGCATGTTGAGAACTGTAACTGATGTGCATAAACTTAATCTTCAGTAAAGAACTGTTCTACTTCAAAACTGCCTCATCTTTGCCTCCTCCACCTCTCCTGAGCTTACTACAGATTACCATGTAATAATTGCCTTACACGTGCCATACAAGATGCACATTACAATGTTATAAGTGCCATACACATGCCATAGAAGATGCACATTACCATGTAACAAGTGCCATACATGATGCACATTAATATGTAACAAGTGCTGTACACATATGCAGTGACTGGGTTTGGTGTGTTCCTAAAGTTACGCTGGGTCCCCATGACACCTTTGAGGTGTCGCCATGTGTTTCTGCTCTCTGGAAGGGATGGTAAAGCATGGTGCACCCCAATGGGAATTAAGTCCAGAGAGTCAGGGTCTGCAGTAAACCAGTGTGCTTCTTTACTGGAGAAACTTATGGACAAAACAATACAGGCAAGGCACTGGGCTGGCTTCTCCAGTCTCCTCCCGGGCAGAAGAAGGGTTCATGCTGAGGAAAGGCCTAAGTTAACTGTCCCTCTATCTCTCAGAAGACTGGTACCCTGACCAAAGGCTGGAGGCCCATGGTCTGTGGCTCCTTAGTCCGGCTGGCTCTTGGTCACAACTTTGGTGACCCATGGTCTGTGGCTCAGCATTCCCATCTCAGCATCTTCTTCTGGTAACTCATGCAGTCTGGCATGAGTCTCTTCTAAGCACTGATCCCTAACTGGAAAATACTATGGGCTCTGACTGCTCTCCTTATATACAGTTTCTAGCTAAACTAGATCCTTCTGGTGGGAGGGGTGGAGTGAAGAAACACAAGCCAAACAAATACAATGTTACACTTCCCATCTCTCATAGACTTGCATTAGAACTTCAATAATAATCAATGGCAATGACATAGACATTTTTTCCACACAAAAATAAGTCTTCAGACTTAATAACATAGCTAAACCAGACATCCAAAAGATCAATCTGTCTGGTTTTGGTGGTAAACAAGTCTGGCTTTTCCCCTCCAAATCATTCTCTTCTTTACTTTTTACCGTAAGTGTGGAAAATTACCAACTTCTCATATTAGCTAGAAAGTCCCAAAAGTCTCTCAATATTCAGTAACCCTTTCCACAGTGCCATGCAAATGAACAGGATATATATCATAACAAACATATAAATGCAGTTTTAAAGTCACTGGAAGTTAACCCTTTAACATGAAATAAATTAAGTAGTTGGTGACTTTGCATAGGGAAACAGTGGCAAATGTCCAGACTTCAAAGTACCCCTACTCCAGGGCACTACACGTGCCATACAAGGTGCACATTACCGTGTAATAAGTGTCATACAAGATTACACATTACTATGTAATAAGTGGCATACATGTGCTATGCAAGATGCACTTGATCATGTAATAAGTAAGAAGTTGGCTAAGTTAGAATTGTTTTCAAGAAATGATTCATAATGTGGAATTTCAGCATAAACAAGCATATGGGCTCCGTTGAAGACACCCATAAGCTGTATTATACGCCATGTCAGTCTTGGAGTCATCTTTTCTGTGTCTTATGTTGATAATAAATGCTGCAGTTACTCAATAAGAGTCACATCCAAAAAATCATCATCAATCTTTATAAAGAGCAAAAAAGCAATTTAACATATGCTGATGTACTTTTTGCTACATAAATATGTATGAGTGAACATTTTCATTTTGTAGTGAATGATTAGCATGTAAATGGAGGCAGCCATAATAGCAAGTTTCAGAGAGTTATGTCACACAACCTCGTCTCCTGTGTTAGTCTTGGAAAATAATTGGTTTTGCTCAGATTTTTTGACATATTCTTCAGAGTTTCTCTTCTGCAAATGGATGAAGTCAGACTTTGAAGAATGATAATGACAATAATCTTAATTTATGATCTGAGGATCTGACTGGTTATGTTGAAACTTCCTTGGAGGTCCTGAGGCTCCACACCATACTGTACTCCAGATGTAGCCTTAAAGGGGTTGTCTCACTTCAGCAAATGGCATTTATCATGTAGATAAAGTTAATACCAGGCACGTACTAATGTATTCTCATAGTGTGCAAACATGACCACCTCTGCTGGATTGCAGGGTGGTCGTAACCATGGAAATGAACAGTGTATAATGTGATGGAAAAATGAATCAAGTCAGCAAAGGAGGCAATATGGATAATAACAATATATTAGTAATTAACTTCCTCTCCATAATAAATGTTATTTGCTGACGTGAGACAACCCCTTTAAAGTTCGATTTTCAAGTTATTAGCCTTACTCTATCTATCTATCTATCTATCTATCTATCTATCTATCTATCTATCTATCTATCTCATAATCTGTCTGTCTCCTATTTAGACCTGCTTCTCATACAGTATATCAGTTGTGCTTAGCCAGTCCAGCCGTGAGCTGGACATAACAGATATGTGTGAACTGCACATCAGTGCACTGATCTGATGTCTATCAAAAAGGCACATTAAAAATGCACAAAAACGACTTTTTAAAGTCACTGTACTTTCACACAATTTAATTTCATTTAATAGAGAATGGTGTAACTAGCAAATTTCTAAATCACTTCATTTAAAAAATATGCCTGCGTCCACCTGAAAGATCAATGTAAAGTCATGGCCACTAGGCGTCTCACTTCCACCTAAGTTGCAGTCCACTCCCTTTTGTCAGGCAAGATCTGTCCCTAGTAACAGAGACACAGAAAACTGCAGAGAGGAAGTGGGGGTGTGTAAGAGCTAGCTGAGATCCTAAACCTGATAAAAAAAAGTGCCTCCTGTGTGCCTGTAAGTGTGATTTTACCCTCCTTATCTGTTCTGTGAGTTTCAGAAAACAAACATAGTGGGAAGTAAAGGAAAAGACGTCACAGCAGTGTGCAGATTTCAGGAGGCCCCCCTGCCTATGAGAGAAATACATCTAGCTGTGCAGCTGAAACAGGTAATATTATGGCTGAAAGAGACTTTAGGGAAGCCCAAAAAACACAGTTTCCTCACAGGTATGATTGTGCAAAGAAGCACAGCCATTATGCAAACTTATCCTCATGATAGGTCATCAATATCAGATTGGCGGGGGTCCGATGAAGAGAAGGCCTCCGTGCAAGTGCAGCCTTCCCTTGTTTGTTTACCTGCTCCCTGTCTACAGTGCAGCTGCGAGTAGGTGTAACTACAAGCCATCCCATTCATGTCAATGTGATGGTTGATTCCTATTCACTTGAATAGGAACGAGCCGTACCATTGAAATTAATAGGACATGTATAATGGAAACAAACAGAACCGCTATGTGCCCCCATAGACATGTATTAGGACAGAGCAAAATGGAATGTCTCTGAAAGGCTTTGGTTTTACATTCTGTCCTAGAATTCCATTATATTCTGTTATAACTGTGTTATAATGGAGCCTATAACGGAATTCAATAACGCCAATGTGAACCTGGCCTTATACATATCCTACTCGTTGATTCTCCATAGACTGCATTGGATTGATAATGAGTGTGATGAACATAGAATAGATGAGCTTCACCCCCCCCCCCCCTCAATGAAGTCACAGACTGTGCAATTGCACAAAACACAAGAAATAGATTCTACTGTGTTATGGCATTGGATGTGGAACCACTGTGTCAACCAGCCATTTTCACTTTCGGCTAAACCTAAGAGCGCTATCATGGTCGCTCCCTAGTATTCATCCTTTAACCCCTATACAGTGATATGGACCCCTGCAGGGAGCCACTAGACTGCTGCCTTCTGGAATAGTCCAGTTATGGTCAACAACTGATCCTTGGGGATCATTGACACTGGTTCAAGGTACAGAAGGAACAGGCAAACATGTAGTCAGAAATAGACTGGGGTCCGGGCAGGCTGAGTTCTTTCAAATATGTGATCAGGTCACAGATCAGGGCTGGCAGCAGAGAGTCACAATGGTAACCAGGTGGAGGTCAGAACAGGCAGCAGGAAGGCAGAATCTGGTAAACAGGCACAGGTCAATATACAGCAGACAACAGAAAACAAACACCTTAGCAGAAACTAGCAAACTAGGAACCTAATTGCTCAGGCAAAGAAATGAGGTCAGCACTACAGTCTTATAGCAGCAAGCTGATTAGTAATTAGAAGCAGCCATGCAAATACACACAGCAAGGAGAGGAGGGGAGTAGTGGTAGCAGAAATTGGAGTAGTAGTGCTCACTGAATAATGTTGCTAATAGAAGAAGAGCTGCGATGGACCCGGACCACCAATGTAACACACTTTCTTTAAGTTCTTGTATTAACAAAACATGTCTTGGTGAAAGCTCAAAAATTAGGTTGACCTTGGCGGTCTCTGTTAGCGACATTAAGGAAACCTCAGTACTACAAGACTGTTTCAGCGGAATAGATCTTCTTATCCACTATGTCTCAAAAAATATAGTTGCCATGGATATACTTGTCACATTCTCTAATACTAGAAAGGTCACAGCACAACATTGGAAAAAAGAACTTTTCCTTTAAATTACTAATGAATCTGGACGTAATTGCTTCTCATTGTGTTCTGCTAGTGCCGTAATTACCATGACAATTTCCATGTATTTGATTCCTCTGTGTGTCCTAAGCTTTACATTAAAAGTAAAAGCTAAAAAACAGGTTTTAAGGCTGTGTGGCTTCTTGCCAACAGTGCAGCAGTGTGTATGATAAGATTCAGCCTGTACTAGTGCCGCAGACACCAGCTTTTCCAATGTTCCCTGCTTATAGGTACTGTAATAGCACAGAATTTGTAATTGTTGTTTATGTCGTCCAGGGACCAGTGTGCTACTATTGATTTTCCTCATTAGAGACTCTGTAAAAGTATACGGTTTGGAAGACATCATATATTAGCCTTCTGTGCACAGGGTTTTGTTTTGGCCGCCTGTGGCTTATGTGGGCAAGTGCCCAGCCACCAGCTGCATGTTTCCGAAGATTAGTGCCATAAATCTTCAAGATATCTCACTAGGCTGCTTTGTGAATAATTCATTCTCCACCAAAAGCTTTATATTTTCATTGTAAAGTCTTCATTTGTAGGATGATGGGCTTTGCATTTGTTTTCCCTGAAGTTGGACCTGCTACATGAAGATATAATTTACCATTTGTGTACTTTTTGAGTGGAACTGTGAATGGGGTCCATGTGTTTGAAGGTAGACCTGCATCTCCTCAATATGATTTACGAACAAGTCATTGTATTCGGTGATTCCTTATAGAACATTATCTTTTGAGGTGGACATCTAGGAGGACCACCCACAACAAGGTTACTGTACATTAAAGTGAACCATGGACGAACAATGTGTGTCTGTAAGTGTGCTTTCCCTTCCTTATTTGTTCTTTGAGCTTCAGAAAACAAACGTAGTGGGAAGTAAGGTAAAAGACGTCACAGCAATACGGTACTGGCAGATTTCAGGAGACACCCCCTGATTCTGAGAGAAATATATCTAGCTGTGCAGTTGAAAGAGGGAATAATATGGCTGAAAGAGACTTTAGGAAAGCCCCAAAACACAGTTCCTTCACAGTTATGATTGTACAAAGAAGCACAGCCATTGTGCCATTGTTTTTCAAAACTCAGGAATGCTTTAAACCATATTCTTATCAGTTTGATAAGCATTGAGCTATAATGAGTGTTTATGAGGTTAGGAGATTAGAGATGAGAGCAGTCAGTTACTTGCAAACAGACTGATTTTTGACCCTTGCTAAAAAGCATGTTTTAAGGCTAGCGTAGCACTGTGTATGATAAGATTCAGCCTGTGCTAGTGCCGTTGACAACAGCTTTTCCAATGTTCAGGTACTGTCAAAGCACAGAATTTGTAATTGTTGCTTATGTCGTTCGGGAACCAGTGTGCTACTATTGATGTTCCTCATAAGAGACTCTGTAAAAGTATACGGTTTGGAAGACTTAATATATTAGACTTCTGTGCGCAGGGTCATTGTATTGGGTGTTGCCTTATTGAACATTATCTTTTGAGGTGGACATCAAGGAGGAACAAGGCTACAGTTAAAGTGAACCATTGACGAACAATGGAAAAGCCTGACGACCCTATGAGAAGACACAATGTTGTGGACAAACACTACCATGCATTTTTTCCAAGAGTATAAACCTGTTAATATTTTCAAGCATTGTCAAAATGGCAAGCTCTCATTTACTTAATTTGCTCAATTTCTTGTCTAAGTACAGTAAGGAACATCTCCTCGAATGAGGGCCCTTTGTGCCTCATTAGGACTGATGGTCTTGATGCACTTTTCATGTCATATGATCAGATTTTGGAACCTCTCATGGCAACAGTTAAAAATTGGATAGAAGCTTGAGGGGGTACCATGCTTTTAGGTGAAGAAGCAATACATTATGGTGGTAGTTAAGGCAGTTCGGCAGGATATGAGTGCATGACAATTTCTATGAGAACCCATTCTAACTGCTGAGACATTATAACTGCTGTGACTTTGAGCAATATCCTTAGCCAAACTATGTAGATAATTGAGCCCAAACACTTCCTGGACTGCTCTTCCATTTTGTAGCAATGATACCTTACAGGGGTTGTGTCATCTCAGACTTTAGACTTTAATGGCAAATTGTACCATGCATGTGTGACCACTGCTGTATTCACTTCTATGGGACTGCCAGAGACAGCCAAGCCAGTGCTCGGCCATTTTCGACAGTCCCATAGAAATTAATGGAGGGCAGCTGCGCATGTGCGGCTTCTGTCCACTCACTTAGGGGGCTCATTCTGGAGATAGGTGTATGTGCCTGAGGTGAGACCACCACCTATCTGACATTGTTGGTATATCCTAGTGACCCTACAGACCTCTGCACCATATTGTACCTGTTGAAAAACTCATACTCACCTCTTCCCCACTGCTATGTTCCAGCTCCCAGTGGTCTTTTGGTCTCCATCTTGTAAAGTTCTGGTCAGATGAGGTCACGTGCACCACCGCAGCCAATGTCTGGCCTCAGCAGCGACATGTTCCCAAGCAGCATGTCACTGCTGTGTCATGTGGTATTTGGAGTCATATCTCCTCAGAGACCAGTCATTGGCAGAAGCAACACACATGACCTCGTCCATCCAGAAGTTTACAGGAAGGGTCAAGAAGACCACATAAGGGAGCTGGACCTGAGTGGTGAGGAGCAAGTGAGTATGAGTTTTTCATCAGGTACAGTGATCCCTCAAGATACAATGGCCTGAGGATACAATATTTTCAACATACAATGGTCGTTGCTGACCCATCCTAAGTTAAAACTTGACTCAACATACAATGTCTTAGACTCAGATCCAACTAATCAACAGCACTTCTTTGGTAAAATAGTTGTATTAGTTGTTAGTTATCAGCTATTTCTGACTGTTATATGTAAGGAAGTGTTTTATCTGACTTAATTATCTGCTTATTTTTCTTAAATCCTTATCTTCTCTTATCTTGGATGACATTTTGGGGTTTTGGAACCAATTACTCGACTTACAATGGTTTCAACATACAATGGTAGTCCTGCAACCAATTAATATTGTAACTTGAGGGACCACTGTACAAGATGGTAGAGGGGTCTGTTACAAAGGTCCCTAAAGCTGGACAACCCCTTTAAATCTATATATGTCAGTATATACCCTTACGTATTAGGTGCAACTCAGAGGAGTAAGAGCGTGACCTTCTGAAGGACATAACGTGGGTCAATGGGCACCAACATAGAGAAAGTGGGCACAAACCCTTACAACTTCTTTCTTTACATTAATTCACACTTATCTTACCACTCTCTTTTACTGGAGCTATGTATCTTGATATAACATCTGTGCATATGTATAATTTACTATATGTAAATTCACTCCAGGACCGATTCAATTTCACCTAAAAAGATACATTTTCTCTACACTCTTTCAATTATGGATTTCTATTTACCGCACAATCTAATATTCAAAGTCTTAAACTACAGGCATAAAAGGGTTATAAAATATACAGGGTTCAATATTGTTTAAATATAAAAAGACACTTTGTATCCGCAGCCAAAAAACAAAGGTATTTTAGAAAATGATAATGTGGGTTAGAATCCACCAAAAATGACCCCTAAAGCAGATGTGGAGATACAACGATTTAATAGAGGCATCTGCTGCTTCCCTCTTGTTCTTCTCCCCGTACCCAGACTGTTCTTTATAACGTGATGTAATAAAATGTGCAGTCCAGGCTTCGTTCTGATGCAGCCTCCACAACGCCTGTCTGCAGGCCATTTATTTAGCGCAGTGTAACAAACGAAGGAGCATGAATTCCGTATTGATTGCAATGCCTCGTGGTACGACTAGCAATGTAATTCACTGCCAACATTTTACAGGCAACTCTAGTCTATACAGTCATTTCGTTCCTTGTGTAGAACGGATGAGCAAATACAGACGGCTTAGATAAGATATAAATCACCTTTGTGGAATGACAGGTTCAATAGAGTGCTTACTCTCTGTATGTAACTGTATGAAGATGTGAGTGCATTTCCCACAAGCACAACAGAGGTACATTTGATATGTATTCATCTCCTAGTAGCTCAGTATTCATAATCTGTATGAAAGTTCCTAAGGTAAGAGGCTCTGTGAAGTAGTTCAGTCTCGAAAAACCCATTTATTCAAATCAAATTTTTTACAAACAGAGATATGAAAAAGTATTTGTGCCCTTCCTAACAAGGACCCTATTACTTAATGGTTTCTGATCATAGCGCAGGATGTAATATTACATTTGCAGAGTAATTGCATAGAAGGGTTTATGGTTATTACTACATTATATGAAGTGAACCTTCATCTTTGATTAGCATTGACTTTATACTGAATTAATAGCGATGAGAGAATTGCTTGGCTGGGTTGGAGGTTCGCAGTGAAATGAGGCTAAGGTTCAGCAAAAGGCAAATCAGGACTGGAGTCATCTTTCCACATATCATCATTCATGCAATGCATTGTGGCTGGAGCATTATATAAAACGATGGCACCATTTACAGTCTGGATGGTGTTCTGAACACAGGTCTGTGAGTTTGTCAGTGTATTGTAAGGGTTCAGTTCCCTTTTATTATTACCATTCTGTGTAAAGTAGTAGGTTAGAGATAGTTAGTACCCATCCCCCAATGTGGTGATAAGACCACAATCCTGAGTGCTCTCAGAGACTTGCATGCTGCACACTGGAGGAGGGTCTAAAAGTTTACAATCTGTAATAACACACAATGATTCAGGAGACTCCATTGAAGACTTCATCTTAGGGTGTAAGTATTGATTTGCCCTATGTCTTGTACACCCTGTGGTGCCGGTCATGAATCATAACGGAGTAGACAGCCATGTGGTATAGCATGACTGATGGAGTCTCACCCCATAGTTTCCCCCCTATAGAGAATCTTGCATATTTAGGCTAGTGAGGTATTTACTTTTTATTATTCAGTATGTGATTTGTTTGTGTTATCATATATTTAATCACACTTTACTCACACTATTTACTCACTTAGCCTGCATAAGCATATTCATTTTTAAATCTTTTGAATTCACTTTACGCTACAGTCAGTCAGTCTTGTGACTATAGTATGTGTTTCAGCAGGCAAACAGCCGGGTGGGCAGGGGTGTTGCAATTCTTCTTGGGAGACTAAAAAAACTTTATAGGTAACCTGTCACCACCATAATGGCTCCCCAACTGCCCAGAGTACTTCACAGCTATGGTCATCAATGATGTTTTTGTTTAGGTTGTCCAATTAAAAACTTTGCCGCAAAACCACTTCACTCCACTGAATGCTGTATGCAAATAGACTGATTGAAGTCAAGTGGGCAGCGATCGTGACTTTCCAAGCCACGCTTGCCATGCCCCCATCTTGCCTCTTCACTCTTGATGGAGATCTCTGAGCTTGTGTACGTTATACGGGATCTCAGAGCCATCGCATTTGACGAATGCACACGTCGCCGTGGCTGAAACTACAAAAGTAGAAGCAAATACAATGCAACGGCACTCTGCAAACATGGAATATGTGAACTAATGCTATATTCACTATATAAATGAATATGAGGTACTTAACAAATATATTTTGATTGAAATTATTTGTGCCCATCCACCACGGCAAGGTGACCTCTGTCTGGATGGGAACCTACTCTATATGATATCTCTCTCGGTGCCAATGGCCTCTAATTAATTTTCATAGAGCAGGCTCCCCACATAATCTGCTCTATATGACTACTCTCTGTACCAGCAGGCTTCAAATGAATTTGTGGAGAGAAGACTACAGCTATAATACTGCACTAATTAAAAACAGACTGTGGAAAAGATGTTTTTTTTAGGTAGCACTATACAAAAAGAAGCGTCCAGCGTCTGGAAGGTCCTAAAATGGGGCTTTATTCCGACATAAATCCATAACTGTACAATAAACCAAAAGACAGTCCAACCAATGCTTACGCGATTCAGGCACACACACATTGTGATTATTCATTGTATAGACTGTCTTTTGGCTACTTGAATGGTTATGGATTTATGTCTGAATAAAGCTACAATTTTAGGATTCTCAAGACGCTGGACACTTCTATTTTTATTTTGTGGTTTGTTCACAAGCAAGGTCCGAGCAGCAGAAATCCTTGGAACATATGGGTGAGTTGGCTATGATCAATATTCGTTTGTTCTTGCAGAAATACCAAAACGGAGTGAGCACAAGGGCTCATCCGGCCCATACATCGCTTACAACCACAGGGAGAGAATGTGGCCTCACATTTATCAACTGAAATCTACGCCAGCCCCTGGAGTAGAAAACTGGTGTAGAAGATGATGATGAGGTGTACACCTCTTCATAAATCAGGCTCAGCATCCGGCAGAGCACCTGGTTATTATAGCCCACCGTATGCCACAGGGCTATGGTAAATCTGCCCCCAGGTGCCTAGTTTGCAGGAAAAAAATAATAAAAGTGAATTCCAGATATTATTTTTTGACCATTTCCTATACGTTTTCATAAAGTGTACTTAAAAATGTAGGTATACTTTAATTGCAATAGTAAGAGGTTAGTAAGGGGGTAAAATGGTTACACATATAACATTATATTTGTCTTGTAAGATCCCTAGCACATCCTGACTCCGCTAACATATCATTGTTAAATGAGAATACACTGAAGGAACACAACCGGCACAAACATTATGACTGATTTATTGAAGACCAGATGGAGGACTGCAGATTGCTCACCTCTCATCTTCCCTGTAGGCGCAGTGTGACGCAGAAATGAGCTACAGTAGAGTTTTTGCACATAAATCCACATTTCTATAGTCCTCCTCTTACTGCGGCTGGAGTAAACCGTTATTCTCCTCTGAAAAGGATAGTATAGTTAGGTATGCACGCCGCGGCATGGGAAAAATATATTTCATCCCGCGGCTTGCATGAAGGACAGATCTGCTGCATTGCCTGATACGTTCTGTTTCGGAGAGCCATTATGTGTTACAGTGAATTCAAGAACAAGTATATTTTATTATAGGGTCAGGTGAGGTCAAGAGCAGAGGCAGAAGATATATGAAAAATAGAAAGATAGCAGTCTTCTCTAGTGTATACCCATATTTCATAGTTTTCTTTATGCGGCAGAGCTTTCATTTACTAAGATGCATTGAATATTTTCCTTGGGAAACACTTTATTAAGATGGAAGCAATTCAGGAAATGCACTGGTAATTGGAGATATGTGCAGTACCCCATCTAGATATTAGCTAGAGGTAAGAGACTTTAGAAGTCAAAGAGCTTGCCCGTTTAGACAACTCCTTCTCTAAATTAGGATCAGTTGGTGATCAGTAGAGATGAGCGAAGTTCTTGAAAATTAGATTTGGCTGCTTTGCTGAATTTTACAAAAAAATTTGTTTTGTGACGAGTTACTTCATCACGAAGTGCATTTCTTTGTAACTAGTGGATGAAATGACAGGAAACGGCAATTGCGCTGCTCACCGTCATTGTACTCCTCAGATTCCACGTTCATCGCTGATTGCGGCATCTGACATTATTATTAAAAGGGGTTGTCTAATTTCAAACAATGGGGAGAAGATCGCTAGGATATGCCCCCTTTGTCTTATGGTGAGGGTCCCACCGCTGGTACTCGCACTTATATCTGGAACAGAGCCCTGCAAGGTGGTGGCTGAAAATACTCCTGTCCGGCCACCACCAAGCACTCTCCCCATAGAAGTGAATGGGAGCGCACCGCGCATGACTGGCCACCTCTTCCATTTACTTATATGGGCCGACGGAAAAAGCTGAGCCCCATAGAAAATGAATGGAGGGCGGCCACGCATGTGCAGTACGCTCTCCACCACTTCTGGGGCTCCGTTCTTGATATAGGTGCAGGTCCCAGCAGTTGGACACACACATATAAGACAATGGGGGCATATCCTAGCGATATGCCCCCATCGTCTGTGATGAGACAACACCTTTAAGGTCTATGATAAAAAGAATTAAATAAAACCATACTTACCTCATCCATTTGATTGAAAAGACCCTGCTGTCGCCATCTTGATTAAAGATCCAGCGCGAAATCTTGCGCAGTGTGATGATGACGTCATTGCGTCAGTTAGCGTTGTGACCTTATACACCACCGCGCATGAGATTTCGCTCAGGATCTTCAATCAAGATGGGCTCTTCATGCTGAAATGGATGAGGTAAGTATGATTTTTTCACCACATTTCAGGTAAAATTGATTCGTTACCATGAAGCATGAAAAAATTCAGCTTTGCGGCTAATCAAATTTTCCCTGAAAGTCGGATTGAGGTCCTCTTCAGGCACTTGGATAATCAGTTCTGAGTTGTCCATATTCTACAAATCACAGCGTGTTGGAGAAGATGAATAGAGGACATGTAAAATCTGGCTGTTTTAGAGTCCTCCAGACCGGCCACCACTCTTTAAAGTGGTTTTCCAGAAAGGGGTCCCTGATATAGCATATGAACAAGCGGTATCATATTGCATGTTCCCCTGGCATCTGCTAAAATGTTAGACTGCCAGCATGAATTATAAATCTGGAGAATACATTTTCACTGCAACATGTCTATGGCCGTTGTGTATCCTCTGCATCTGATGCCTGACAATTTGGTGATTTCAGCCATGGTCACCCAATCCACAAACAGTTCTTGTGCTGATGCTGTGGGGACAGATGGGATCTGGATTTTAGCATTTTTTGGGTTGGAATTTATTACAACCAGTAGCCAATGGGCATACAAAAGTTGCAACTTATGTGCCATTGGCATTTTTTGTGCACAGATTTGACTTATGCCGTTCTTGCCAAGTTTTGGCAAGAAACTGCCCCCATTGCACCTACTCTTGGAGCATATATGGCTGTATAGAAGTATATGCCACTTATAACTTATGAGAGAATGGTTTATATCTAGATACTTTGGAAATGCATATTTGAATTTTCGACATATTCTATATTATCATTTTGAAAAGATTAAGATGGGTTTGCACCAGGGGTGGACTGGGAACTTAAAGTTGCCCTGTAAAAAATACTAAAAACGGCCCGGTGTTGTAGTTGGGTCCAAATTGATGGAAGGCAGGGCCAGAAATACCATATTAAGGCACATTTATACCACCCCCACAGAGCGACATACCACAGTCCATCACAAAATACATCCCCAAAAACTTCCACTGGCCAGCCATGAGTAGGGCCCAGGTGGTCCCCTAGGTATCGGCCCACCAGGAAACTTCCCTGTAAGGTCTATAGCCTCCATTATCTTTCTTTACCTATTGTTCACTGGGACAAAAGGTTAGAAGAAAATTCTATATAAACACATCGGTCCTCCAAGTTATGCCCCCTGTTACAATATATTTTATAATAAACTGTACAATGGTCTTTCCTGGGTCATCGTAGCCTGACACCAGACTCAACATGAAATGCTTCAGACATTCTGGATCAGTGACATGGGTCATTGACTGGAAGATCCAGCCAATCTGGGTTGGCAATTCATTAGTAAAACACCCATAGTACTGAAGTTCCTAAGCTGATTGGCTGTCTAATATCGCCTTTATTCAGTATGGTATGGTACTACATAATCTGTACTGCTCTTCACCAGTGCCATGATGAAGTGCTCTTTTGGACACCCAGTGAGGGTGGCTCTGACACACTGTGTACTGCACAGGATCCTAAAATTGCTCCTGTCCTCAACATAGAAAGTAATTTGTGCCTCAGGCAGCTGTTTCTGACTTTATCTGTATTAGGTATCAGCTCAACTTTTATTAATCTTTATTCTTTTTGGCATCATTTTGAGGACTTTAGTAACTGATTACTACTAGTTTTTCATATTACAATCGTTACAACTTAAAATGGTCCTCCTGGAACCAAATAGTATATAGTAACTTGAGGGATCGCTTGTATATTGACCAAGGCTAAGAGGCTTATTGGCACCCCCCTGACCTTAGCACCTGGGGCACATGCCCCATTATCTCCACTACCTATGCCCCCGTTTTGACTTATAGACTCCTAATACATAAGCACTCTGCAAGTTACTTCACAAAGCCATGTAATTCCCAGCAAATTGAGATAGTATTCTACATAAATAGACGTAAAAGGAGATTTTGTACATTGAAAATAACCTCCTCTGTAATTCTATTTATGAATTTAACCAGAGTCTTCAGAAAGCAGAACTCTTTGGAGACTGTGACCAATTATCTCTCAATGACAGTTCTTCAAATGCACCATCACACGTGGCTGCCTCAGGAGTCTATAAGAAGTAATGGTGCGGTCATGGTATTCTATACTGAAATAGCTGCACATTTCTCAGAAGAGATATTCCAGATTCCATTGATCTGCAAATAATTATATTGTCAGAATTCTGAAATGAACATAATGCGGACTGAAATGATATGGAAGAGATTACTCGCTTATCAACAGAACGCGCTTATTATTGCTTTGCTCCATTCAACAAATAGAAAATATGAAAAATGATTATGTTCTACCAGTGGCATAAATGGAGGAATGTGGGGAACACGGCAAAAAACTACTTTGGGTCCCCACTTGCTTGTTCAAACCATGGCCATCTACCTATGCAGTACCCCAGTACAGGAGTATCTGCAAAATGCAAATTAGTTAATGTTATGTTATATAATCACCCTATCCCTCCCCTCTAAGGAGAAGCAAGAGTGGACTGGTCCTACGTCCTGATAGTAGATTAGACACTAGTGTGTGTGAGGAGGAAGGAAGCAAATCTATGTGCTCCTTCTCCTTGGGTCTCAGGATCCAGAGACTAACTGAACTCTGTGAAAGTTACTCCTTCTGCAACAGCATGACCAAGCATAGGAGTCAGCAAGGTAACCGACGACTGCAGCTAACCACACGTTGCTGCTTGTGAGGGATTACATTTAAGACACCCATCACATTTAACCATATCCTGGCCAGATGTGCCTCTAAATACTGGAATCCCACAGTGGACACTACAGCCATAACTGCCAGATTACAGTCACTAACCAGAGATTGTAGAGAGAGAGAGACTTTAGCAAGGTAGGATACCAAGAGTGTGATTATTGGCCACTGCAAACCTCCATGCCTCGCCATCTACGGAAAGAATTTGCACTATCTACAGATTGTTATTGGATGTACTTCAACCCAGTAGTAAGATACATTTATTCATTTATTGCTCTAACTATTGCCTGGTTTCCTTATTCCTACACCATATGCTGGCCATTGCACTCTACACATCCTGCCTGCACCCATCTAAACACTTATCATCATTGGCACTCCAGCTACCATCAGGCAGGAGCCCCACAACCAGGTTGTGCCCGAGGGAAGGACGGGTGTCACCTCAGAGGTGATGAACTCTTGCTAATGAGCAGAAATGATTAGTTACATATTCGCTCATTCCTAATTGTAGAAGAGAGACCCATAGTTCACACCACCCATGAAGATGAGGAAACAGGGGCAATGTATATGTATAACCTTATGTCCCACTGCATTTTTTTTGATCAAAGAAGTTTTATAATGGTGTTCTCTGGTTTCATCATGAAATGGTTTTTATCTGCCCAGAGTACCCCAAACAAAGCATATTTTTGCCCCATATACCTGTTTTTCATGTCAGCACTTTCCTTTGCCTGTCCTCAGCATCACTGCTACCTGGCAGAATGTTTACATGCAGGACTTCCTGTTCTCATCAGCCTCCTGCTGAGTTTTATACAAACCCAGTATGCTTTGCTCTGTAATGCTTTTCAGGACTAGCACTGCCTGCTACACTGTTCCTTCTGCAGTAATCAAGACCCCTACACCATCCCTTTCCATGTCAGTTAGGTGGAGCAAAACCTTTGCCGTCATAGATTTGAGATTATGGTGCATGGATATGCTAAGATGCACCAAATTTATAATAATATTTGCACTCATTTTTATTTATAATATTATATTATAGTAATAATAATATATTTATATAGTAATATAATAAGATTTATAATATTTATAAATTTAGCATTTCTTACACCAACACTAAACAGATCAGGACTGGCGTTAGAAATGCCAGTCTGGATAAATCTCCCTATCTTTAAATAAAATAAATAAAATGTTTGTGTCTCCCGTGTCACACATCATTTAAGTATACTTACTTACCAGTAAGGCATACAATGTGCTGTCATTGAAGATCTGCTTTTCAAACAACTGTGGGCCACTGGGGGCTTCATCCTTTGGGGGCGTTGAATTAAAATATTACAAAACAGTGCAGTTGGACTGTGACTCCTTCAGTGATTTATTTCTCCTTTGTATAAATGTAATTAGAATTCTGAACATGTTGCAATGTCCCCGAGCACCTCGGATGTGTACATGCATACATGATTCCTGTACCTTGGACATCACATCTTAAAATTGCCTTAGAGAAAAAAATGGCTTTGTTGTACATAGCGAAAATGAACATATATACTGGCTGCAATAGGTAACAGGGACGTGATCTTTAAAGGGGCTGTCCCATCTTAATATGTATTTCATAAATGTTAGATAGGTGCGGGTCCCACCTCTGGGACCCACTCCTATTGTTCCTGGCTCGGCTATTTCCAGAAGTCCCATATGGAGTGGACGTTGTCCATGGAGTGGACGTTGCACATGAGGGGTGTGCTCTCCTTCACTTCGGAGCCCCATTTTGATAATAGGAGTGGGTCCCAAGGTGGGACCTGCAGCCATCTGTCATTTGTGGTATTTTCTAGCAATATACCATAAATGTTGAGAAGGGACACCTCCTTTATAATCCAGTGTGGTACCACACTGTTGCCCAAGGATGTTGCCCAAGTGATGATTTAGTCATTTCTAGCCGAAAACATATTGGGGCTTATGAAAGAATATGCACATATTTATTAAATACAATGTCCACATTTACAACCATTTTTATTGCTCTAGTAAAACAAAAATTGAAGTATCTTTATAATTAGTTGAGTATTCCACAGATTGGTGTCCATTTCTCATATGCAGTATCGCAACATACAAAAACCCTTGACATGCGGTAATTCACAAAACAACCACTGGGTGGCTGCACACAGGCACATGCAGGACATCTTGTGACAAAATATTGCAAAATTATGTTTGTTTGTTTTTTTTTGTTAAGGTTGGCCATCTTGCACCACGCGTCTTAGAATATGTTTAGACAAGATGAAAGGTAAGAAAGGACACATCGGTAGCTCCTAGCTAGCCCAATATGTTTTTGTTGTATGAGATTACAAACAAACCATGTGTAGTCTGATCCTGCAAGCATAATCACTTCCATCTGTTTCATACTTCTTTCTAGCATATACATTTGTTGGCTAGAGTGAAAAACTGATGCAGTATGACTGTGGGATCAGACTATACAAGGTAGTATATAGTCTGTTACTAGGGTGACACACAAGTCTGCATTGGAGCTGTATATGTAAAATGGTAGGATATGTTTAATCAATCCTATGACTTAAAGTACCTGGATCTGAATACTTTTGTAAAGATTTAGTATAGCTACTGAGTTATTAAATAAAATACAGTGGGGAAAAAGTATTTAGTCAGCCACCAATTGTGCAAATTCTCCCACTTAAAAAGATGAGAGAGGCCTGTAATTGGCATCATAGGTAGACCTCAACTATGAGAGACAAAATGAGAAAACAAAAAAGAAAATCACATTGTCTGATTTTTAAAGAATTTATTTGCAAATTGTGGTGGAGAATACACTCACCGGCCACTTTATTAGGTACACCTGTCCAACTGCTCGTTAACACTTAATTTCTAATCAGCCAATCACATGGCGGCAACTCAGTGCATTTAGGCATGTAGACATGGTCAAGACAATCTCCTGCAGTTCAAACCGAGCATCAGTATGGGGAAGAAAGGTGATTTGAGTGCCTTTGAACGTGGCATGGTTGTTGGTGCCAGAAGGACTGGTCTGAGTATTTCAGAAACTGCTGATCTACTGGGATTTTCACACACAACCATCTCTAGGGTTTACAGAGAATGGTCCGAAAAAGAAAAAACATCCAGTGAGCGGCAGTTCTGTGGGCGGAAATGCCTTGTTGATGCCAGAGGTCAGAGGAGAATGGGCAGACTGGTTCGAGCTGATAGAAAGGCAACAGTGACTCAAATTGCCACCCGTTACAACCAAGGTAGGCAGAAGAGCATCTCTGAATGCACAGTACGTCGAACTTTGAGGCAGATGGGCTACAGCAGCAGAAAACCACACCGGGTGCCACTCCTTTCAGCTAAGAACAGGAAACTGAGGCTACAATTTGCACAAGCTCATCGAAATTGGACAGTAGAAGATTGGAAAAACGTTGCCTGGTCTGATGAGTCTCGATTTCTGCTGCGACATTCGGATGGTAGGGTCAGAATTTGGCGTCAACAACATGAAAGCATGGATCCATCCTGCCTTGTATCAACGGTTCAAGCTGGTGGTGGTGGTGTCATGGTGTGGGGAATATTTTCTTGGCACTCTTTGGGCCCCTTGGTACCAACTGAGCATCGTTGCAACGCCACAGCCTACCTGAGTATTGTTGCTGACCATGTCCATCCCTTTATGACCACAATGTACCCAACATCTGATGGCTACTTTCAGCAGGATAATGCGCCATGTCATAAAGCTGGAATCATCTCAGACTGGTTTCTTGAACATGACAATGAGTTCACTGTACTCAAATGGCCTCCACAGTCACCAGATCTCAATCCAATAGAGCATCTTTGGGATGTGGTGGAACGGGAGATTCGCATCATGGATGTGCAGCCGACAAATCTGCGGCAACTGTGTGATGCCATCATGTCAATATGGACCAAAATCTCTGAGGAATGCTTCCAGCACCTTGTTGAATCTATGCCACGAAGAATTGAGGCAGTTCTGAAGGCAAAAGGGGGTCCAACCCGTTACTAGCATGGTGTACCTAATAAAGTGGCCGGTGAGTGTAAGTATTTGGTCAAAAACAAAAGTAAATTTATTCTGCCACAGATGTACGTTAGAGAAGTCTCTGACTGGTTGTGAGTGGTAATCCCTGTACAAGCAGTGGTAGATAGCTGAACTCACTAATATCCCATAGGTTATGATACCAGTTACATGTGAAGATCCAATGAGCAGGATGCAGATGAAGATGCTTTGGTAGTTTATTGAAGATTTACATATGGAGGACATTAGAGAATATAACAGGATATTAGAGGACCTTAGGGGACATTAGAGGATATTAGAGGTCAAAAACGAATGCTCTCACCAGCTCTGTGTCTGTTGCAAGAGAAGGCAACTGAGCAACAGAGAAAAACAGGAACTGATGTCACAGAAAAGGGAGGACAAAGCAGAGAGCAAAGGCATATGGGAATTACACAGAACCTATAACAAGAATGACCACAGGGTGGCAGCATTGCATAACATAATAATTATACAACAACACAAATAGGCAATAATGATAAAGGAGAAAATAAAATGCTGGAACAGCACAAAATTCTTTAAAAATCAGACAATGTGATTTTCTGGATTTGTTTTCTCATTTTGTCTCTCATAGTTGAGGTCTACCTATGATGTCAATTACAGGTCTTTCTCATCTTTTGAAGTGGGAGAACTTGCACAATTGGTGGCTGACTAGTGACTAAATACTTTTTCCCCCACTGTATATCTGTGGCAGTTACAGGGAGAGAGCTGCAGCACAAAGGATACACACCCCAAGCGGCCAAGCTAAACATAATCTAACAGAGCAAGGGCGTGCATGAGTGGGTGGCTGAATGGGAGTAGGTATAGTAGTACTCACGGTTCTGACACTTTCTGGGGTGTGCAGTAATGTGGAAGGGTAGACCTTTCTTCCCTTCTGAGCACACTCTGGTTCTCGAACTTCTGGATTTCTCCTGCCTGGTGACAGTTGACATGCCCTTGGCATTGGTAGTTTTGTGGTGCAAGGCAGGGGCCCGGTTCCTTACGCCAGCACTTTGCAGTGTAGTAGTGTAGAAAGCAATGCAGAGGCAGTTGTGCAGCTGAACAGTTCTTTACTGAAGAATTTGAATGCAAACAGATCAGGACAGTTCTTAGCATGCCATGGACTGGCAATTAGTACACAAAATGCCCTTTCCACAGAAGTTACAGGTCTCATAGCTGCACGGGTAGTTGATAGGCCAAAGTATCTCTTTAAAGTTGGGTAGTTTCACCCTAGTGGCATGATTGTCTGGCGGACTGTGGGATATGGGCAATATACTCACACAGATGGCATATCGGCAAATCTGCAGTGTATGTGTGTTCAGGCATCGGAGCAATACTTCTGAAAACAGAGCAATGGGTACTTATGGTCCCTTTACACAGGACAATATTACAGCAGATAGTTGGGAAGGAAGCATTCCTTCCCGACAATCTGCTGATCGCTGGTGGAGGAGACCGATACTATCACATGCAGCGATCTCCTCCAGAGTATGTGGAGGAGGGATCACTAATCCCATCGCTCTTTCCCATACTGTTTTGTTGTTTGCTGGCAGGAGATTGTGTTTACATAGCATGATCTGCTGTCGGTAAACTATTATTTTTGTGTGCGTTACTATTATTTTTGTCTGCGTTTTGCTTGTTCATCTGGTAATCGGTGGTACATTTACACCACCCGATCAGTGTTACACTGGTTTGCGATAATCTGTGAGATTTAAGTCTTTAAGTAGAGAGACTATCCCCTGATTATTTGTTTCTAATCTCTTGTGTACATGAAGGAGACACTCTGGTTATTTACCTTTTTCCTTAGTTTTTGTATGGTTGTTAACCATATTGCTGTAAGGTTCAATTAGAACTTGTTGAAATTTCATGCCTCGTGTGATTTAATGTTTGGTGTTTGCAAAATTCTGCGCCAAGGTAATCATCTGCCCACACCCCACATAACCCTGTTTATTAAAGGCTCTTCACTCAGAAACGGGATCCCAAATGGAGGATTACTGTCTATGAAGTCCACTGTCTTTTTGAAACAATAATGGCTTTACAGTTTGACAATGCACCATCAAAGGGGTTATCCTTTGATTAATGTAAAAAAAAGAAAAATCAGACATGACAATATCTTTGTGTTACAACATTGGTTGTGAAACCACAGTGTCAATCAACCAGTTTGACTTCAGGCTAAACGTAAGGCCGTTATCCTGGCAGCTCCCTGGTATTTACCATCTGGACTTTTCTGTAGGGAACCACCAGACCACTACCTCTCGGAGTAGTCCTGGTGTGGTTGACAGCTGATGTACTGAAGGAACAGGCAAAACTCGTAGTCAGTAACAAGGCAAGGTCAGGGCAGACAGAGTTTGTGCAACTCCATGAAACAGTTCCGAGGTCAGGGCTGGCAGCAGTGGGTCACAACTGTAAACAGGCAAGATCAGTACACGGATAGTCAACCAATAACAACACTTAGCAAAGAGCTAGCATGCTAAGAACCTTAATTGCTCAGGCAAGAAGTTAGAGGGCTGTACTACATATAGCAAGAGCTAGCATGCTAAGAACCTTAATTGCTCAGGCAAGAAGTTAGAGGGCTGTACTACATATAGCAAGAGCTAAAGAGTAATTATAAACAGACGCGCAGCAGAACATGGAGCAAGGAGAGAAAGGGGGTGGTGGTTATGGCAAAAATGGGAGGAGTAGTAGTTAAATTAATTATGTTCCTAATAGAAATAGTGGGTCACCAATGTAACACTAGCAAAGCTAGAACCAGTCCTGCACCTCACATGAATCCAGAGATCTCCCAATTCATTGCTTCACTTGCTCTTAGATTTATTTCAAGCTGGCAGTTTAGGGGCCTTGTCCTTTCTCAACAGGCATGTCCTTTCTTAAGCGGGGGTTGCCCTTTCTGCTGAAGCTCAGGATGTGTGTTCTTTCTCAGGGGGCATTTTCTGTAATTGTCACCATTTCCAAAAGGCAGTTGGAAGTGGCTGGTGGAAGGTTGAAGGATGAAACAGAGCATGTGCATCCACCTCAACAAGATGGACAGAGAGATGAGAAAAAGAACAAACAGCAGGTGACGCTATATAGATACATTTTATTGGATAACTCACTTTACTGGTGGTTTAAAAAATGTAGAATATTTTTCATTGGACAGCCCCTTTAATGCTCTTTAAAATAATTTTTTTTTTGGAAATATAAAAATGTTGAAAGTATTAAATATGTTAACTTACTCAGCAGCACAGCATCCTGTCGAACTCAGAACATGTTTCCATATGACTTGAGCCTTGCAGTCCTATCAAGTGTTGCAGAGATGAAGCTTTGCTAAATGGATTTGCGTAGTTAGGTTTAGAGACTGCTTGACTGAAAACCACTCATGTTTATTCATTATACCAGTGCAAAAAACATAACTGGATGGAGAACCCATTAAACATGCTTGGGTCATGTCCAATGCAATGTGAGCATAAGGCATATCAGCTCCAGGGTTAACCTCTATGGAGAAACTTAAGCTTATATTAGATTTAAAAGATAGGTGACAAAAGAATAGAATAGATATGTAATGTAATGTTGGAAATTGAACGCTTATTGTCCAGAGGAGAGTTCTAGAAAAACCATCACTTTTCCTCTGAACTACAAAGTGAATTGTGGTATCTCAATAAATTAGAATATCATCAAAAAGTTGTTTTTTATGGAAGCCCAGGTTGCTTTAGTAGCAGCCTTCAGCTCGTCTGCATTGTTAGGTGTGGTGTCTCTCATCTTCCTCTTGACAATACTCCATAGATTCTCTATGGGGTTAAGTTCAGGTGAGTTTACTGGCCAATCAAGAACAGTGATACTGTGGTTATTAAACCAGGTATTGGTACTTTTGGCAGTGTGGACAGGTGCCAAGTCCTGCTGGAAAATAAAAATTCCATCTCCAAAAAGCTTGTCGGCAGAGGGAAGCATTAAGTGCTCTAAAATTTCCTGGTAGACGGCTGCACTGACTTTGGTCTTGATAAAACACAGTGGACCTACACTAGCAGATGACATGGCTCCCCAAACCATCACTGATTGTGGAAACTTCACACTAGACCTCAAGCAGCTTGGATTGAGGCCTCTCCACTCTTCCTCCAGACTCTGGGACCTTGATTTCCAAATGAAATGCAAAATTTACTTTCATCTGAGAACAACACCTTTGACCACTGAGCAACAGTCCAGTTCTTTTTCTCCTTGGCCCAGGTAAGTCTCTTCTGGCATTGTCTATTGGTCATGAGTGGCTTGACACATGGAATGCGACACTTGTATCCCATGTCCTGGATACGTCTGTGTGTGGTGGCTCTTGAAGCTCTGACTCCAGCAGCAGTCCACTCCTTGTGAATCTCCCCCAAATTTAGGAAAGGCCTTTTCTTAACAATCCTATCAAGGCTGCGGCTCTCCCTGTTGCTTGTGCACCTTTTTCTACCACCCTTTTTCCTTCCACTCAACTTTCCATTAATATGCTTTGATCCAGCACTCTGTGAACAGCCAGCTTCTTTAGCAATGACCTTTTGTGGCTTACCCACCTTGTGGAGTGTGTCAATGACAGCCTTCTGGACATCTGTCAAGTCAGCAGTCTTCCCCATGATTGTGTCGCCTACTGAACCAGACTAAGGGACCTTTTTAAAGGCTTAGGAAGCCTTTGCAGGTGTTTTGGATTAATTATTCTAATTTTCTGACATAATGAATTTTGGGTTTTCCTTGGCTATAAGCCATAATCATCAACATTAACATAAATAAACATTTCAAAAAGTTCACTCTGTTTGTAATGACTCTATATAATATATGTGTTTCACTTTTTGAACTGAATTACTGAAAAAAACAACTTTTTGATGATATTCTAATTATATTCACAGACATACACAGATCTCATAAGTCCCCAAAGTAAAGCTCAGTGTGAGCTTCCCTGCACCGCCATTGCCTCAGTACACATCCCTCAAACACTCTCAGGCAAGGCAGAATGCAAAGCACAATATCCCAGATTTTTGACCAATTTACAATCTTTTTCTTTAAGCAGAAGAAATTTAATTAAAAAAGATTGTAATACAAAGTCCCTACCCTCCCCCACTTTAGCTGAATTCAATGTCAGAAAAAAATGGAACCAGGGCTTAAAAATATGGCGCTTATTCTCACGCCATATTTCTCAATGTACTTTCCACCAGACAACTGGCATAGATACATTCATAAATCTCCTGCTTCATTTCACATATTACAAAAGATGTCTGCCTGCAGCCACCACTAGAGGGAGCTCAATGCATAGGAATGTATACAGTTACCATTGTCTACATTGAAAGCTGTAATCATTCCTTTGCAATGAGACTCCCTAGAGCACCTGCAGGAAAATGCAGTGTTTTCACATTGGAAACAAGTTCAGTGCTGGGCCCCTACTCCCCTGTGGTCCCTGTAGCAGTTGCATGGCCTGCCTCCACTGCTTGTATTATAAAATTAGGGTGAAATTTGATGACCTGTTAAGATCCCCAGTGATCATCTCTGTGGGTGAATCTGGCAGCAAGTGTTTAATTTTCCTCCAGCACTACCACAGGAAAAGTGAAGTATTGCACAATTTGCATAGAAATCAATGACTTGTCACCAGTTATGTCATTGGAGAAGAGGGAGACACTCAGACACCCTATAGAAGGCTAAAGAACTTTTTTGCGGGGAAGAGCAAACAGACCTGCAAAGGGAAGCATACTTACTTGCTTCCCAGCTCCTTTGCTACCCAGTCTCGGCTGACCTCCAAGGATGTAAACTTCTGTTTTGATGCTGTTGCAGCCAATCACTGTCAGCGGTGACCACCTCCCCTTGCATCATGTCAAATGGTAATGTGATGCAAGGGAAGCAGGTCACCTCTGTGGCTAGCTATTGTCTGCAGAAATCCCCTCGAAAATGAACAACCCCTTTAATGATTTACAAACAAACCACTTTGTGATATTTTAGGCAGTATTCTTAGAAAAGAAGGCAGTCATTACTTCATGTCTATTAGAAAAGTAGATTTTAATTGTAATTCCAGACATACTACTAAGCTCACACAACAGGCAACATACTTAAGCCCTAAATTCCCTGAACTTAATAAAAAGTGTCTCTATGGAGAAAATCTTCAAGCTAGAATTGTTGGAAAAAAAAATCCCATCCGTTTAAAACACTCAATACAATTCAATACAAAAATGTATCTATGAAATCTGTAAGAAGAAAGAAAAGAGACTTAACAAGGTTTTCAAAGATTGCATTCCATCTCGGTAAAATTGCACATTGTATATTAATTTATTACATTCCTATTTTATACAGCGTCAAATAAGTGTTGATACATCATTTGTAATTACTAGGTTACATGGGTTACAAAAAATTGTCAGTGCAGAGATATATTGCACTGAATGTGATAAGTATTTACATCTAGTTAACATTCACATTCCCCTATATAATCACAGCTCATAAAACGTGTCATCTAATAGCTTATATTCCATCAGTAAACCAGGGATGGGTGGGATGATCATCTTGCGCTCATCGGGGAAATGCTACATACAATTGCTTGCTGCTGAAGGTGACATGTGAGACATCACAAGTGACATTTGGGGGCATGTATATTTTTGCACAATGTATTATTGCCAGTGTTCCAATGCCACTCTAAGAAAGCAACCATTCACAACCTATCATGTAGGCTCATTGGTAGCAGCTATTTTATGAGCTGGATCAGTACATGCCTCTTCGATGCCTGGAAGTAATGTCTACAAAAGGACTGCCTACGATAGATGATGACATCAATTTTTTAAAATGACTCTCCATTGCCTTCAGTATGTGGGTGAAAATTACCTGATAATCATTTTTTTCTCACTTGTTTAGCAGCCTGTACTTACTATCATTTTCCCCTTGATAAAATGGAAATCAAGCTCGTGGTGCACTGTGAGGAACTTGTGAATCTGAGGAGGCAGGGTTGAAGGGAGGAGGCACAAGCCTGAACCTATCATGAGGCAGGGGGTGTGTCGTAGACTACCTCAGCCTCCCTGGAGGCACTGTAGCTAAACTGTAGTCACAGATCACAGTTCTACACTATTGAAGCTGAGCTAAAAAGCAGCCAAGGAGTAAGCATTGAAGAAAAAAAAATAGCAAGTAGTCATCCCCCATAAGGACCTCCTTACGGTCCACAAATATAGCCCATGACTGGACAGTCACTTGAAGTATTGTTAAATTATTTGTTAACTATTTGTTTTCTCACTATAGTTTTCAAAGTGCATTTCACAATTTTGGTTCGCAGCACAAATAATATACTAAAGCTATGAAGCAAGTATTAGTAACAGCAGGTGACCCATCCAACTCAGCTTTGTTCTTCAAAGTGGATGCCTAACTAATGCGGTAAAAAGGTTAAGAATGTACAGAACTTCCTTTACAGCATGTTGGAATAGGCATGATATTCCATAAAAGTAGACTCCCATAGACAATAATTTCACAATGGTTGTCAGAAGAACATGTAGGAACATGTGGTTGGTAAGAACCAAAAGATGAGAAGAGCTCAATCCCATAAAAAATGTAAAATTAAATAAATATAAGGCAAAGTATGCCGATACAGAAATGTAAGGCCAACACAGTAAGGCCTATAGATTGCACATAAGGTAAGGCCTATAGTATAAAATATGTCAATAAGGTAAAGCAGTCATTCCCAACCTTCCTAGTCAGGGGGGACTCTGAGGAACCCATACAACTAACCCAATAGGGAGCCAGTTCCCAAGGAACATTAAGTTTCCAAAAAACTTAGGTTGGGGAATTCAGGCCTGTAACATCTGTATATACATTTTTACTCCAGAGAAAATAACGATATGTATATTTCTTTGATCTTACAGTACAGCAATGATCAATGCACATGGATGAGAATCAAAAGCAGCCACAATGAGAAAGCCATTGGCTTAATGTCAAATGTGTTTTTGAAAAAAAAAAAGCATTGTGCACACATTGAAAAGCATTATCAAAGGAAACGAGGCAAGTTCCTGGTGGTTCTTCTGCTTTAAGGAATCATTTTATAATCAACCCCTATGATTTAACTTAGCAAAAAAAAAAAAAAAAAAAGAATAGTAGGCATTTACCCAGGATAGATATTACCGACCGTTCTCGGTAGGAAATGTTATTTTTGCTCATTGTGCTTGTATTTTTTGCAATCACTGTTAAAGAGAAAGAGATTGATTTTGACCTTACTAAGGCATGTTCAACAACCAGTCGAAATTGCACTATGTATGCACCGGAGGAAGTAATGAAAAGTGCAGCAACATTAATGGATTGCACTGAAGTAAATGTCCTTTTCCCCCCCAGTTTTAAATAATACCTTCATGAATAATTCAAGTCGATAAAATGTACAGATGATTGCACTGCTGATTTTCTGCAGGTAGTATGCGCACACAGCTTGCATTAGGTATTTTACAGCGTCAGTAGCAGGTCAAGGCGTATACAAAACACAATGTTACACTGGACATGTCATCAAAAAGCTGCAAAAAGCAAAATACGTATTAAAACATTGATTATTCTATACAAAGACTCCTGCGGGTTTACAGTGTATGTTCTAGTTTCTATATTGTCATGAAAGATCACATAGCTAACTAAGACTTCAAATCCCAAGTATTCACCTGGTGAGACAGAATAAATGGCGGTAGCGGTTCACTCTGTCGGTTTATTGGTAAAAATTAAGCACCTTCGGATGTCTTTAGAAGATTCTTCAAGAACGTTGTATTGCACTACTGCATGTAAATGGCATATATCGAAAGAATTCAGCAGGTCAAAATGAAGCCATACGACTCCTGTCGCACTATCTACTGGAGTAATAACTGGACTTCAACATACATTCAACTTCATGCCCTTAGCGTCATCCTGGATCTTAAGATCACTTCAGCTGTCACGCCCGTGCTCCCTGTCACCAGTGACGTCAAACGTTATGGCCTGTGGAAAGCGCCTACACACTTGAGTGCAAAAAATCAATTACAACAAGCTTTTTCAATCAGCGGTATTCTCAAACCACCAATTACACCGGTGCGTCAAGGTGAGATTTTCACTGGTTTACCATTCTTGTCGTACTGATAGACGAACATTTTAATACAGTGAGAATTGGCCGGTGAAATCCAAGGGCTACTGGTGATAGAGAAGTTATAATTCGTATAAAACTGAACTGGTTGTTTCTGGCATTTGAAAAATGCCTTGAGCGTCCCGGCGGCCATTGTGCGAAATCTTTTACTTATAAAGCAGTAGAGGAAGAAATTAATTGCAGTGTTTAGGAGTGCTAACATGTTAGCAATGTCCGTAACTATGTGCACCAGCCAACTGTTGTCTATAGGAGATACGTAGAGATGGTAAAGTATCATAATTATTCGTGGTGCCCAAAGGATGGCAAAGATGGACGTTATTGTGAATAAAATAGCCGTGGTTTTCCCAGTGGAGTACCCTCGAAGACGAAAATTGCTTTTCCTCCTGAGCTTATAGACAATGATGGAGTTTAGAATGAAGAAAATGGAACATGGAACCAAGTAGACTGTGAAACAATGTATCCAGATAAGGATGTGATGTAGAGACGTGCTTGTGTAATCCTCAGTCCATATGTTAGGCCACCAATAGTAAGGGATGCTAGTCAAAAAACAAGTGATGTATACACTTACGATGACTTTCCTTGTACGAGCTGGGAAGGAAACAGTGTGATATTTCAGAGGGTGGCAAACTGCTATATATCTATCAATGGTTAATGGGACTGTAATCCAAATAGATGTATGTATGGAAGAAAACTCCAAGACTTCAATCACCTTGTTCAGTATTTGAGGCATCTGCTTATTAAGGATGAAGTCCTCTAGAAGGAAGTCCACAAACACAATGAAGAATAGTACCATGATGTCTGCTGCAGCCAAGGCCAAGAGATAGTTGTAAGAGGACTTCTGTCTTCTGGCCACAAGCTGAGACAAGATGATCACTGTCAAAATGTTTGCTGTGGAGACAGAATGGGAGAAGATGAATGTCTTTTTATATTCATACAGAGATGTAACAGTATCAAAAAAACCCAGACCCCAGGCATGGGACGGTGCAAGGCATGCACCACCTTGGCTGTGCTTACAATAGAGAAAAGAAGTCCAATCCAGCACCACGTCCTAAAATCAGCAGAATGCCATGACTAAGAACAGGAGGTAACTGTCTGAAACACGTTGGCTATACTTTTTCTACTGTATGCTTCTGATTTTATTATGAACAAATAAAGCCTGAATATTTTAGAACGTTGTGCTTGCTTGGACTTCTTTTTAACATACTCAACATACAGGATTTGGAACTGTAGGATTCAATTGTAGTCATTTCCAAAAGATATAGTCAACCAAGCCTGAATCTCAATGTCTCTTAAAGTGTCCCTGTACTTCAAAATAGCTTTTGACATAAAAAAAGTTTTGATAAGTGGGGTTCAAGCGCTAAGACCCCCACTGATCACTAGAATGAGGGTCAACGAGGTCAATAGAAAGTCTATATGAGGCCATTTCTCTATATGTGAGAGGTTCTTTCTCATTTTATCAATCAGCAGGAGTCTCAGAACTCGGACCTCATCAAAATTTTTGATTTGTCACTATAGCATATCAATTTTTTTTAAACACAGGTGCACTTTAACTCTTACATTTTTGAGGAAGAGACTGGAAAAAAAACATGTATGTTACAATAATAAATACAACAGCTACATGTGCTTCTTAAAACCTCAGTGTCTTTGTTTCCATGCAGTTATATCCCTGGCTGCCTGCTACATTGATTTCTGCTGGAACCTAGAAGCCGCCAATCTTTAGTAGGTACAATAGATGAGGTAGAGCCAAGCTGACTATAAAAAGAAACAACTAAAGGATGTGGCTTTTGTCTTAGTGTTAAAAGAGTTGGCTGCTTCATTGCTGTGGAGCTTATTTTAAAGGGGAGCACAACATTGATGGCCTGTCCTGAGGATAGGTGATTGATATCTACACGGTAGGGGGTCTGCTCCTGGCCGACCAGCAGTTTGAAGAAGTGGGTGAGCACTGGTGCATCCTCACAGCATCCCAATCAAAGCATTGTGCATTGTGTAGTGGCTGTGCTTGGTACTGCAGCCCATGGCTATTTATTTATTTGCCTATTTACAGGCCATATGACCAATGAATATGACACCACTGTCCTAGGAAGAGGCTGCGGTTTCTTCAAACATCTGATAGGCAGGGATAATATAAACGTACCACCAGTTCAGGGCTGATCTCTTGCATTCAGAAGGCCCTGTCCCCTTGTCACTAAAGCCTTCTGCACTGTTTGTATGGTGCTTTCGTTCTCAACGTGGCCACTGATGAAGGCAAACATGACCAGAACCAACCATAAGCCTCCTCCATTGAAATCCACAGCACATGGGAAAATAGCAAATGCGCAGTGTGAGAAGGACCCACCAGAGCCTTGTCTAAGTGTCATCTGAACCTTCTTACTATTGCACAGCTTAGATTGCAATGGAAGTGGGGAATAAAAACCTATGGCAGATAAATCAAAAGGATGTTGAATGATGAAATGCGTTGGGAAAGAGCCTGGACAACCCCATGCATATCAGTGGTAGGCCAGTCATGCCAAAATTGGCAGCATCAGCTGGTATTTATCTGATATGTATTGTCAGGTTAACTTGGAACAGTTAGGAAGTTAATTGCCAACTGGGGGATTTATATGTCTTACAGTTTGTAACCCTGATCTCCTCATGGCCATGAATATTCAACTTAACTTGTTAGTGAAACCCATGAGGATAAGAGAAAGGTGATCAGCAGCCAAAGAACTGGGAATGAGAAAATGTTCAGACTGACAGAAATTCATTGACCCATTTATCTTCCCCTAGGCCTACTTCCTTAAAGGGGTATTCCCATCTCACAAATGTAGTATGTATAATTAGATATAGCCATACCAGTATTATTACTAATGGAATGTATTTATATAAAATGTACAGTTTAGAAGATTTGCCTATTTGTATATCCATTGTCCCACACACATCAGTCAGGCCGTTGCCCCTAGTTACGGCCACCACAGCCATGTAGTAGTGGTGGCCGGCTTGCTGTTATTCAAACCCGCTCTGAGGTAACTGCTGTATTGTGAATGCACATAGCATGAGCATGCGGAGACATATCTTAGGGTTGTAACATTTTTGTTTGCGCTTCCAAAACGCAGAGAAACTGATCCTGTTCCAATATCAATTCATCTCTATGGAGCAGGATCCGTTTATAAAGTCTGCGTTTTGGACGGATCCTGACCATTGCGTTTTGGACTGGTAGCATCCAAAATGCAGATGTGAAAGTACCAGAAGATGTGTCTCCACATGCTGATGCAATGTGCGTTCACAATACAGCAGTTACCTCAGAGCAGGTTTGAACAAGAGCAAGCTGACCACCACTACTAAATGGCCGCAGTGGCCGTAACCAGGGGCAACGGCCTGACTGATGTGTGTGGGACAATGGATATACAAATAGGTAAAACTTCTAAACGGTACATATCATATAAATGCATTCTTTTAGTAATAATATTGGTATGGCTATATCTAACTATACAAACTACATTTGTGAGATGGGAATACCCCTTTAATTCCTGAATTCTCTTTTCCCTGAGAGCAAAACTAGATAATTGGCAAGATTAGGATAAGGGATGAAGGGTCGAACCAGTAGTAGAACCTGGGCCCTGGTGCTTGAAGGTGCACAATGGCCTATCTACCACATAAAACAGCATTATGAGGAATGGTATAAAGTAGCAAGAGAGGGGCTTACAGATGATGTATTGGAGACTAGAAGCTTACTCCCCTCAGCATATTTCTTTAAAAATGGTGAGATCCATGGAAAATAGTGATGTATGTTTGGGTGGCTTTAGACTGTAATTATGATAATGCATACTTCTCAAGCATGCCATCATTCCAGTCCTTTGGGATGCATAAAAGTTCAAAAGCTTTCATAGTGTAGGCACCAATTCACAAAGCAATGAAATTTGTCCTCTTATCGATAGTAGTAATGTATGAATGTGCAGTAAATACATAAAAATCATCATTTCATACATTGACAATATGGCTGGAATATCTCGAAAGCACATGAATATGAAATATAACTGGATGTGATTGGCATTTTTTTTAAACTTTAATGATCTACTTGTCCTTTCCATCTTATGGATGAGCTGTTCGCTGCTTATCATTTGACTCATTAATCAAGGACGGCAAATACTAATAACATTTAAAAATATCTCATTAGTGAAGCTTCTTAAGCCGTATATTTGCTATATATTTATTCTATTAATGATATTAATTACCCACCAACAGTGTGGTGTTATCTGCTTTGCATGAAAAATAACATTATTTATTTATTACTTATATAGCGCTGACATATTCCACAGCGCTTTACAGACATTATTATTACTCGCTGTCCCCAGTGGAGCCCTATCAGTATGTCTTTGGAGTGAGGCGGGGAGGAAACCCACATAAACATCGGGACAACGTATAAACTCCATGTACACGTAGATGTTGTCCTTGGTCAGAGTCACTTGCGGTGACACTTGCTTGTAAACTGGTGTCACGGACAGCAGAGCTGTCCGGGCACCCGGCAGGGGACCAATTACAGAGGTCCCTGCCTTAGAACCCCTGCGATTGGTCAGTCAGATTTGACTGACCAATCACAGAGTTCAGCAGCACAGCCTTTAGGACATCGGGGCTGCGCTGCTATGTTTTAATATTTCAGGATGGCCGAGTGGATCTTCAAGAACCAAGTGGGTCTGAGTAAAAAAAGTATAAAAAAAAGAATAAAAAAATATTTTTTTTCCATATACACACATTTATAATTGAGTAAAAATAAATAAAGTAAAATAATAAAATACCCTAGACATGTTAGGTATCGCCGCGTCTGTAGCAACCTACTCTACAAAAATCTCACATGACCTAACCCCTCAGATGAACACAGTAACAAAAATAAAATAAAAACCGTCAAAAAAGACATTTTTTGTCGCCTTACATCACAAAAAGCGTAATACCAAGCGATTAAAAAGGCGTATGCCCCCCAAAATAGTACCAATCTAACCGTCATCTCATCCCGAAAAAAATTAGACCCTACCTGAGACAATCGCCCAAAAAATAAAAAAACTACAGCTCTCACACTATGGAGACACTAAAACATGATTTTGTTTCAAAAATGATATTATTGTGTAAACCTTAAATAAATAAAACAAAGTACACATGTTAGGTATCCCCACGCCCGTAACAACCTGCTCTACAAAAATCTCACATGACCTAACCCCTCAGGTGAACGCAGTAAAAATGAATAAATAAAAGCTGTGCCAAAATTACCAATTTTTGGGTCACCTTGCCCCAAAAAGTGTAATAAGGAATAATCAAAAAATCATATGTACCCAAAAATGGTACCAATAAAAATTTCAACTCTTCCTGCAAAAAATGAGCCCCTACACAAGACGATCGGAAGAAAAATAAAAAAGATATGGCGTTCAGAAAATGGAGACACAAAAACATATTTTTTTCTCAAAAATGCTTTATTATGTAAAACTGAAACAAGCAAACAAAGAAAATAGACATATTTGATATAATCGCGTCCGCAACAACCTGCTCTATAAAAATACCACATGATCTAACCTGTCAGATGAACATTATAAAAAACAAAAAATAAATACAGTACCAAAACATCCATTCTTCGGTTACCTTGCCTCCCAAAATAAATAATATAGAGTGATTAAAAATCATATGTACCCCAAAATAGTACCAATAAAACTGTCATCTTATCCCGTAGTTTCCAAAATCGGGTCACTTTTTGATTGTTTGTACTATAGGGTGCATCTGGGTGTCTAAAAACCAGTCCAGAAAAATCTGCCTTCCAAAAACCATACGGCACTCCTTTCCTTCTGCGCCCTGTCATGCGCCCATTAAGCAGTTTACCACCACATGTGGGGTGTTTTTTTAAACCGATGAATCAGGGTAATAAATATTTGAGTTTTGTTTGGCTGTTAACCTTAGATGTGTTAAAGAAAAAAATAGACTAAAATGGAAAATCTGGCAAAAAAGTGAAATTTAGAAATTTCATCTCAATTTTCCTTTAATTCTTGTGGAATACCTAAAGGGTTAACAAAGTTTATAAAATCAGTGTTAAGTAACTTGAGGGGTTTAGTTTCCACAATGGGATCATTTATGGTGGGGTTCTACTATGTGAGTACCACAAAGTGACTTCAGACCTGAACTGGTCCTTAAAAAGTGGGTTAATTTTCTTAAAAATTTTAAGAATTGCCTCTAAAATTCTAAGCCTTCTAATGTCCCAAAAAAATAAAATGACATTTACAAAATGATGCAAAAATAAAGTAGACATATGGGGAATGTTAAATAATAAATATTTTATGAGGTAAAGTTGGTATTTTTTTTTATAAAAAAGGTGACATATATTGACTCAAATTTATGACTGTCATGAAGTACAATGTGTCTCAGAATGGCTTGGATAAGTAAAAGTGTTCCAAAGTTATTACCACATAGAGTGATACATGTAAGATTTTCAAAAATAAGCCTGGTCACGAAGGTGCAAAATGGCCCGGTCATTAAGGGGTTAAAGGTCAATACTTTCATGGCAGTTAATGTAAACATTGGATTTGTTATAAACTCAACAACCATCTTATGAGGTCCACCTGTTCACCAACGTGTTAGGTTAATTTTTCGTTTTCCTGTTTTAGAGGACGCAGAAGACTCTCATACTTTACTAATTGCCTTGACATGACATTGTTTCAATTTCTGCAAGCCCAGGTGCAGACCAACAATTAGCTATAAGGCACACGTTCTGCCCATGGTCACTAAAATAGGTGTAAAAGCTCCCACAAAGGGATTTCCAAGGATGACCTGTTTTCTCCATCTACTAGCCTACCTAAAGCTAATATTTTCCTCTCTGTGTTTGGCACTAGCATAACAGGCAGTCTTGGGGTTGTTTGACGTCGATCTTTTCTTCACCTCTATATTCAATCTCTCATGCGCTCATGCCGCCTACACCTCAAAAACATCTCTAGAATCTTCCCTTTTTTTAACTTGGGAAACAGCATTGTAGCCCTGATCCATTCCCACATTGAGTACTGTAACCCATTACTAATCAGTCTTCCCTCACTAAACTCTGCCATCTATTTATCCAACCTCTACTTTGATACCTTCTCCCTATGCCAGTTATTGCATTACTTGTCTATACAGCAAAGGATTCAATTTAAACTTCTCACTCCCACAAAGCTCTCCACAGGTGCTGCATGCCCCTATATCTTTTCACTCATGTCTGTCTACCACCCTACCCGTGCTGTACACTCTGCTAATGATTTACAAATAGCATCATCCATAATTTGAACCTCCCATTCCCATCTCTAAGACTTCTTTCAAGCTGCACCAGTTCTCTGGAATGAGCTACCCAAGGAAATTAGGTTCATTCCCAACATCTATAGCTTTTGGCATGCCCTAAAAACACATCTGTTTAGGGTTGCCTATTACATCCCTTAATCGAACTTTACTCCATTTACCTCCCTTCAACATTATTTCTCAGATCCTTCATCCAACAGTATCCACCACACCCCATGTACTCAGAAACCCTACTGATACCGGCTGGTGATTGTCTCCTCCAACTTTATATGTTCCATTATGATGTGCTACTCCATTAGGCGCGCCATACTCAGTTAAGAGGGCCATACCATTGTACAAAATGAGCACATTTTACCTTTTGTGTCTCCCTTACTTCCTCCTAAATGATAATCTCTTGTGAAGAGGACCTTTATTCCTATTGTTTGAATTGTGTTTTAGTTTCTTACTTTGTAATGTAACATCTGATTTAATAATAATTAATTGATAATAATATTATGACCTATCCTTAGACTACATTATCAGTGTGTGATTGGTGGGAGTCCCATAACTGGAACAATTAGTTGTTCACTGTTGTTCCAGACACAGTGGTAATTCTATTCAGTCCCTTGTTTTGGATACTCATGTATGTGTTGGTATCAGAAACGAAGATGTAGGCTATCTTCACCTACATGGATGCACCTATCTGAATAGATGTTTGCATCCATTCTCTTGGTTCATTGACCTTGCTATCTGCTGTCAGTTAACTATTTGGTATTACAGCACAGTCTCATTGTGCATAGGGTGGGCTTGAGATGGGTTATGGATTTGGGCATAGGCCAATGTACAGCAGAGCCACTGTGTCTGATATATAACAGTAAGTTCTGCTGCTCAGTAGGGTTCCCAGGGATTGAACTCTCATTTATGGACCGTGTCAAGGTTAATCCATCAATGTAAATTCTTGGAAAACCCTATTAATGCCAATATCCAATTAGATACGTGCAAGAGTGCAGTTCTATGCATAAAATTATGCCAATGTTTTCAAGAGGTTCTGTTGAGACAAGTGCCAATATGGTGCAGAAATGACATCTGATTGCATTTGACAATGGAATGACTCTTGGTGCCAGACTTGGTGGTTTGAGTATCTCAGAAATGACACACCAGGTTCTACTCCTGCCAACAAAGAACTGAAAGTGGAGACTTGAGTGGGCACAGAGGGGCAAACCGAGACACATGAAGATTAGAAACACTGGTCTGCCTATGACAACATATTATTATTATTATCATTATTATTATTGACGTGAACCTTCTCCAAAACGTCACCTCTTTGAGAAGAAGACTCACTTATCCAGACCAGATTTCCTGTCATAGATGCTCAGTTTCACCAAATATTATGCATAATGGCCATCATCTTTTAGAAGGTCACTCGTATAGAAGACTATTTTTCAATACAACTTTAGTCTCAAACAGGTTTATTAATAATAATAATACTAAAATCTTATTAAACACTTCTGGAATGTCCGTTTCCAATAAACATTCAGACAGTCCTTACTAACGTTCGTAGATGTCTGTGCAGAGATAGCAGCTGCATGGAGATTGGGCAACTGTGGTAGTGGAAAACCCACTGTCCATGACAGCAAGGCTTTCCATAGAGAAGGCAGGGCCGTTTTTAACTGTTCCTGCATTCTCCATTGCTCCGTACCCGGTGATCAGTGAGCATCGTATATTCAGATTAGCAAGCTACTTCCAGCCCGATCATGTGATTGTTGAGGGTTGGGCATCTGTAAGTGCTGCTGAGTCTTAGAAGACCCAGATTAAAATTGCAGTGAGGCTGAACAGCCTTGCTAAAATGCCTATGGGCAGTATTCCCTCTGGAACTGGGGCTGTATTCTCTTTGCAAATGGGGCTATATTCCCTCTGTAACTGGGGCTTATGTGTCAGCCCTAGTTAAAGAAGAAATCAGAAAAAAGTAATATTAAAGAAATGTTAAATGCCCGTCAGCCAAGTTCACAAGGTAAAAAACAGAAAAAAATCAACAAAAAAACATATATAATTAATAATAATAATAATTACAATAAATACCATTATTATTGATAATAATTATATTATTAATAAGATATAGTAAAATTAGTAAAAAACGCCAAAATATGTCACACTGCAAATTATAACCTCCATACATCCCATATATCAAAATGACCTTTACAGAAAGAAGTTATAATATGAAATTGATGTCATATCCAGAGGAAAGGTTGCCAATTTCACCTGGCCACCCCCATGATCATCTGTATCCAGCAGCTTCTAGCGCTGGAATCTTTACACTTGATGGACCTGGGAACAAAAGCCTCCGTCCACTGTTTGGTCCCCCCAACTCAGCTAACATTCAACTGAGCCCCCAATGATCTCATATCTATCCTGAGGACAAGTCATCATCTTCAGGCTGGAAAACTCCTTTAAATGTAATTTATTGAGTTGTCCTCAGGGTAAGCAGTCCTATTATTAAAATGAATTATTCTCGGAACTCTCTTCTATTTCTCCCTTCTTCACTTATTGCCCTTGGAATTTCAAATATTAAAGCCGTCCTGTACAAAAAAAAAAAGAAAAAAAAAAACACCAGGTGAAGAATAATTATTGGAGCTCATCATGATTTATTGATCATTGGGCAGTGTTTCCCTAAAGTAGTTGACCTTGAATATCCACCTAGCAGCAAACCTTACCAAATTAAAATGTCAGGGATGCCCAGCTGACAAGTTAAGTGGATTGCTGCCTCTACTTGTGCCGGCTTTGGGTCAATCTTTTAAATCTAATGCTTTTTTTGAACAAGATCCAGTCTTCTTCCTTTCCAAGCCAGTACTTGCATTGCTATATATCACTTCTGGTTTAACTCGGCTTGAAAAAAAAAATACAACCTATGATTTTATGAGACAAGCATAAGTGAATTAGACAGTAGGGAACAGAATAGTGTATACTAAAAGCTTTGCATAACTATCATTAATGGTCATTAAGAAGACACTGGGGGGATCAAAGTGGTCAAAACTGAGAAGATAAAAAGGTGCCAAGTAACCGCGAATGATCTGAGTATTATAGTTAAGACCAACATATTCATTAGAACCACATATATTTGCATCTTTTTGTCTCAGAGCTCTTTAAAGGGTTGGCCCATCTCAGTCTTTGATGGCATATCACTAGGATATGCTGACAAAGTCAAATAGGTGTGGGCCCCACCTCTTATCTCCAGAAAAGGGGCATTGAAGTGAAGGAGAGCACACGACACAGGCATGGGTGCTCTCCATTAACAGCTATGGGAGTTCTGAAAATAGCTGAGCGAACACACTTGGCTTTTCTTGGAGATCGGTGAATAGAGGGCACCCCATGCAAGCACGGCCACCTCTCCATTCACCTCTATGGGCTGACGAAAATAGCCAAGCAAAACATTCTGCGGTAGATGGAAGGTGGTGCACTCTCTTTTATTCGGGGAAGCCCGTTTTGGAGGTAGGACTAGCACCTATCTGACTTTTATAGCATAGCCTAGCGATATGCCATCAAAGTCTGAGATGGGAATATGCTTTTAAGGCATCAGTGTATTGCTGGCTAAAGCGGTCAAGAACGGCGGGTTTGTCTGACAATTTAATGTTTAAAGGGAACTCTGGACTCTCCCCTCAGAAGTGTTGTTGTAAGACAGACAGATCGGGTGGAATCAATATTTTCACCCAATCCTTTTGTTCACCTTGGAGATAAGCTGCCACCAGGAGTGACTTGTAGCAGTTTTCCCCCCTCTCCCCATTGGATACATATATGCCAAATATATATTTATATGACGGAGTTGTGAGGGGATCGGGAGACATAGCTGTCGGCTGAAAACCTATTGAATGTATATGACCTCCTTTAGTGTAGCGGTGTATGTTCCTGTTACTTAGCAACTGCTTGTTTCCTGTCTGGGTGACCATTTTGGCACATGAGGTTGCATGTTCAGAAGTGGGCATGCGAAGTTTTATCTTCTGTAAGAGGATTCTTATATAGAGAACCTGTCACCTCTCCTAACATGTTTGTTTTAGTTAAAGGGGTTCTCAGGACAGATCATCAATATTTGATCGGCAGGTGTCTGACACCCAGCACCCCCGCCTATCAGCTGTATGAAGAGACGGCACGTGTATTCCCAGGATTAGGTTATCAATATCAGATCAGTGGTGGTGGGATTCCTTGCACCCCCACCAATCAGCTGTGAGCACCACAGCTTCTTCCTAGGCCAGTGATGTCACATTCATTGATCACATGGTCTAGGTGGAGCTTAGTCCCATTCAAGTGATACCAGCTGCTATACAATGTATGGCGCTGTGCTTGGTGAGCACAGAGAAAGATGTGGTGCTCACCGGAACAACTGATCCATGGGGATGCAGGAGTTAGACACCCACCTATCAGATACAGATGACTTATCTTGAGGATAGGTAATTAGTGTCATATACTTGGAAAACCGCTTTAATCTATTTTTCATCATATGTGATTCTTTATTTTTGATGTGACTTTATCCTTGTATATTTGATAGGAGATGGCAATAAAGACTGACATGTTTTCTAAAGGCAATGGTTCAACTGCTACAGAAAAAACTGTTGGATGAAAACTTGTCAGTTTTTCACTGACAGAACTTGGATGTGTTTTGCATTGTTCATGTTAATCTTAAGTCTTTAGATTCAGTATTATTTATATCTGGTCATTTCTTATCTTTTATCCTGAGACTCCTGTCTATCTATTTTCTACTGTAGAAAAAAAAAGAACTTCTGTAGGATTTGTCGTCATATTGATTGAACACCAGTCAATATAAATTTGCCTGAAAATCAGCTCCAAGAGTCCGCGCTGCATCGGGAAGAGAATGGAAAACGCTGTTTTGTTTCAGATGAAAGCACTTTATGAAATGAGATTTCATCTCTGCCACCTAACAGCTATTTGTAGGGCCACAAGACGCGAGATCTAAGTTTTTCCAGTATCAAAAGTCGCCTGTTCCTAATGTATCATATGTCATTTCTATCACAAAAGAGGATGCACCAAAATGTTCTCTTTCCTGCAGTGTTCTTCAATAGACTTTAAAGGGCAGATTTGTACCTATGACATTGGCTGACCTGCTACATGTGCACTTGGCAGCTGAAGACATCTGTGTTGATCCCATGTTCATATGTGCTGAGAAAACTATATAAACTCAGAGAAAATTCTGTTACTGAGAAAAAATAATGTTTTAACATATCCAAATGAGCCTCTAGGAGCAACGGCGGCATTGCCGTTACACCTAGAGGTTCTGCTCTCTCTGCAATTGCCACGCCTTCTCGTGAGTGGGCGCCATATTTAATGTCCCGGCCGGGACTGGTGGGGAGGGGGTTAAAATTGGGAGGGAGCGGCAGTTGCAGAGGAGCAGAGCCTCTAGGTGTAACGGAGGGGGTTAAAATTGGGAGGGAGCGGCAGTTGCAGAGGAGCAGAGCCTCTAGGTGTAACGGTAACACCCACGTTGCTCCTAGATGCTCATTTGCATATAATAAAACATAATTTTTCTCAGCAATGCGGGCACATATGAACATAGGGCCAACACAGATGTCTTCAGCTGCCAAGTGCACATGTAACAGGTCAGCCAGTGTCATAGGTACAAATCTGCTGACAGATGCCCTTTAAATCTCATCGCATTCAAAACTGCTAACTCCTTTTTCATATCCCGAGGTCAAGTTTTTAAAATTCCCAGCCATAGTATAAATTACAGAATATCTGAGAAATATCTGTCCTACAGTGGCCACTACAGGAGAGACGTAGTATTGCATGCGGGCCATCTAAGTAAAATTAGTTGGATCTGCGAGATCTGCGCCGGCTAATAAAGAGGAGTTCCAAACTAGGGATCCCCTCCCTATAATATTCATGTGTCCTAATATGTCATATAGACAGAAATTGTCTTGGTGAGACAACTTCTTTAATATAATGTATTAACTGCCTTCAAGTATTTGGACACCTAGTATTCATTATGTCAAAATCTTGTTCTGGTTTCCACTAAAAGGAAGGGTTTTCTCTATAAAAGTACACTTCAAAGAACCTGTAAGAACTATTCTGCGCTGCTTTTTTTTATTTTTTATTATACTTGCTGGAGAAAATGAAAGATTACATTGTAAACGGACACTTGATACACACTGGTTCATGTCACTTTTGCTCTGGCAGAACTTTCCAAACGTCTTTTTAACATTTCTTGGCGAAAAAGCAGCCATTTCTATTTGAAATGACTTAAATGGCCCATTTAGAGTGTAGTCACGAGCTCGCAGCGGCCAGACATTCTCAGTAGTTCTAAGAATCCACGGGAGGACATGGTCAAGAATGACTCAGTTTGACGCAGGGGTCCATCTACTAATGTTTGGCAGGAGAAGAAAAAAAAAACTAAACAAAAGACTAAAAACCCCAAATCACTGCACAAAGCCATAGCAAATGCATCAAAGAAAAGGAATCCAACTGAAATAAATTGTACTTTTTTTTCCCCTTGGTAAGGTTTTGCCCCGGGAGACTAATAAGTGTCACAGCGCGTTAAACAAATGCTCTGTTTGTAGCATGCATTAAGGAACAAAACGTAGGAAATAATTGAATGTATACGTGGAGCCAAAGAAGCCCGCTGGTTGCATTTACTCCGGCGCGGGGGTTTTCTGTTAAATAGTGATATCACTTTCACGTTTGACATATTGTGTCATAACAGTAGGTCGTACTCCTCTGGGATTAATCACACGCTTATGATCTGTGAAGGTGTTTGCCTACTCTTGATTAAGAGTCTTCGTGAAGATTCACTCGTGGAAGTGATCCCGATGCTCGGTTTGTAGGATAACATTCAGAAAATGACCGGGGAGACAAAATAGTGTCAGTGGAGGGAAAGGGTTAATGTCTTTCATCAGAAATGCCGGGGCACGGAGGTGCGATGACTCAGTGTTGCCTGAGTAATGCTGCGCACATGGTAAAGCCCCTGCAATGATGGGAGTTTGGTGAAGGACTGCAAGGGTACGACCACTCTGTGGACGAGTAGAGGGCTGCCATACGGGATGCAGTTGGCTCTTAGTCGGGCTGCATTGTTAATGGCCATGTGGTATTAACAATGCAGACCCACACTGTGAGTGCGGTCTCTTTACTTTAAAAGGGTTTTCCGAGATTTTAATACTAGGTCATCAGCAACTGATCAGTGGGGGTCCGACACCCAGGACGCCCGCCGATCAGCTGTTTGAGAAGACATTGGTGCTCCTGGGAGCACTGCTGCCTTCTCCACTATACTATGTACGACTGCGCCGTACATAGTATAGTGTCTGTGCTTGGTATTGCGCTCAGCCCCATTCACTTGAATAGGGCTGAGCTGTGCCTAAGTCATGTGACCTATGAACGTGTTGTCACTGGCCTGGGAAAGCTGTGAGAAGGCCAGTGACGACACTGGTTCCTGGGTGTCGGACCACTTCCGATCAGATTGATGACCTATCTTGAGGATATCTGATCAGTATTAAAATCTCGGAAAACCCCTTTAACAAGAGCCAGATGTGGCACGCAACACGATCACGTCATGTGTTCGTACCCTTAAATAAAAGGTGTTTACCAGTCATTACTTCTACAACACATTCCAAAAAAACTGATTTACTAAACCTGTCTAATTTTTAGTTCCAGTTTGCTGGCGTCAGATGCTCCACAATTATTAAGAGGCATGCACATCTGAGGAAAACTACTGATTGGTTATGACTAAGACTTGATGTCGAAACGCGTCAATCTGTTATGGCTCTTGTTCCTGTTCTTTTAATGCATACCGAATAAAACTTAGATTTTAACAGCAGACGACCGTGCTGGAGGATTTTTTCCTATTACCGTAGTGCGTTTCTGAACCAAATATTATAGAAAGAAATGTATAGAATACGGAAATAAAGTTATGATTGCCATAAAGCCAGTTGTAAATGTAACAGACTATGAAATAAAATTCATCCTACACTATGTATTCTCTGATATTAATGTTAGTTCGGGATGTTACTGCACATTTTTTATGTTACCTTTGACCATTTTAGAAGCCGTTATGCACATTATATCTACTTTATAGCTTCTTCTTGATGTCTCTGTGACTTTACTATTCACTGTGAAGTTCACTGTCCATCAAATATACACATTTTATTACTGCTCTGACATCATTATCTTTTCTCTGGGTGGTAATTGTGTTCCGCTGAAGTGTATTTACAGATTTTTAAGCAAACATTTACCTAGGTATGTGTCCCAGGGTGTACAGTAAAGCGTCTTACCTTTCCATGAAACCTAAATTTGTTAAGAAAAATCACAAGCTCAAAGATCCTAATTAGGTTGAAGAATTAGGGTGAAGAGCTTAGTCCATACACATTGGAACAGTCATGCTGCTGACCCATCCTCTGAAACACATGCATGCTTGGCTCAGCAGAACCTGCATGTGTTCTCAATCTGGAGAGTGGAGTAAGCCGATCCTGAGAATTATAGGATTGAGCATATTGAAATTCAACAATCTGATCATTCTCTCCCCCAACATCTGTTATCGTAGGACACTCTGTATGGCTATGCTTCAGGGCATCTAGCCTCCATGGTGACAAACTGATTTTGGAGGTGACAGACTCCCTTAACCCTTAGACGGCCACACCCGTACATGTATGGAAGAAGTTGTTACTTTAAATATAGAGTCCACTCACGAGTGCAACGGGCACTATAGCTGCCAGGTTTCTGCTGTTTTAAATAGCAAACACCAGGGACTAATGTCAGAGATTGGCGATAGCACCGATTGCAGAGATTTAACCCCTCAGATGCCGCGGTCAAATGTGACCAAGACATCTGAGTGCTGACAAACCTGTAAAACCCATAGTGAACCTTCTCTCCCCCAGTATCTGCTATCAGAGGACAATCTGGATGTCATACACATTTAATGGTTGGCATGTCACACTGAAATTGGCGGGCTGCCTGACTTAAATCTCAAGAGTACGGACAGCTTTACACATTCTGATTAGATCATGTCTTGCATTTTATAGTCATAGATTCAATCAACCACGAGGAATTTGTGAGTGGGAATATGTTGGGCTTCCAGGAAGACCTGAGAGAGAGAGAGAAGTAGCTTTATAGGAGCTGAAATGAATACAATTCTCTGCCCCACCCCTTCCTGCCCTTGCCCCACCCACTTTTTTTTAGAAAGGTTGCAAGCATGGTATGAATCAACAAAAAGTCACAACTTTTTCCACATATAAAAAATGGTTACTTTTCTACATCAGAAAACTGGCGTAGAAGCCAACATAAATCTTCCCAATGGGCTTTTGAGGCAGTAGAATTTGTCACACAATTTCTAGTAACAGCAGAATCACCAGCTGAAAGTAATTCCTCTCAAAGGTATCTTCAATGTGCTATGGACAGTTTTTTTAGGGTTGCAAAAAAAACAAGTTGTCGGGGTACACACAAGAAACAGCTGTGACAACTGCAGCTCTGATATATCTATCTATCTATCTATCTATCTATCTATCTATCTATCTATCTATCTATCTATCTAGGATTTGTTTGTAGTCTGTTACCATGGAAATGCTTAGGTCTGCATATGAGATGTAGAAACAAGCTGACATTTTTAAAGGGCATCTGTCAGCAGTTTTGTACTTATGAAACTGGCTGACTTGTTGCATGTGTACGTGGCAGCTGAAGACATCTGTGTTGGTCCCATGTTCATATGTGCCATATGTACCATTGCTGAGAAAAATAAAGTTTTAATATATGCAAATGAGCATCTAGGAGCAAGGTGGGGAGTTGCCGTTACACCCAGAAGCTCTACTCTGTGCAATGGGACCAACACAGATGCCTTCAGCTGCCAAGAGCACATGCAACAGGTCAGACAGTTTCATAGGTACAAATCTGCTGACAGATGTCCTTTAAATCTCATTGCATTCATAATAACTCTTTTTTCATATCCAGAGGTCAGGTTTTTAAAATTCCCAGCCATAGTATAAATTACAGTATATCTGAGAAACATCTCTCCTACAGTGGCCACTGCAGGAGAGACATAGTATTGCATGCTGGCCATCTACATAAAATGTCCATGGATTACAAGGACAAATACTTCATGTAAATTTGTGTAATTCTTCATTTCCCCTATGGTGGTGCTGTAGGGTAATTGATTACTTCCTGTCAGCTTCTCTACCAGATTATCACTGCAAATTCCAGCAGTGGGGCAATAAGTGGACAATCGCTTTAAAGGGGTATTGCAGTTATGGCAAGTCATCCCCTATATTAGAACGGTCGCTGGGGATTCTTATTTCTGGGACACTCACTGATCATGAGAATGGGGACCCCGTGAGGCAGGTCAGACATGCGTACTGACGCTCTTGCTACTTCATTCATCTGGAGTTTTGGAGACAGTAGAGTACAGAGCCTGGCTATTTCTGGAACTTAGTGGGTTGGAAGTGCGCATGCCGTACCTGCCACTCCATTCATTTTGGGGGCCACTATGGGTACGGGCTCCCAGGTCTCATGATTGCTGGGTGTCCCAGTGGTAGGACCACCACTTGGTCTAATAGTTAACCCCTATCCTGTGGATGGGGATAACTTGTCACAACCGGAATACCCCTTTAATTCTAAACACTTCCAGCTAATACTATGTCACACTTGCGGTAGTCTTTTACGCCAGAACAGCCTGCCGGATCTGTTCTACTGCAAGTCCACTGGGGCAGGCTGGAGGTCCGGCCATAGCACGGCAAACATGCCGAGCTGTGGCCAGAATAAAACTACAGCACATTGCATTTTTTGTCTGGTCGCCTCTTGGCTTTTTTTTCGCCCACCGGAACAGCCTGCCAGAAAAGGCTACCGCAACTGTGTAAGTAGCCTAATGCAGTATACACACATTTTTGTACTATAACTTGCTGCTATAGTATAGAAAATATTTCAGTGCCATTTTAGAGGTTGAAAGTCTTGTTGTGCAAAAGAATTTTTTTTTCTTACTCAATGGATCGCTTGGTATTCAATTTGTGAACGAGCTGTCATAGGTGACGAGATAAAGATATAAAATGAATGGGAGTTCTATCATTTACAGAGAGAGGCTCCTGTAAACTTTTACAATCTCAAGAGGGTAATTAAACTGAGGCTTGGAGAAAAATCACTGGAAGCTTTTCTGAAAAGTGGAATGACCTTCCTGCTCCCATATATTTAATGCTGTAGATTTGCACTCAACACAATAAGCTGAAAATTTTGAGGCCATAAGATATAGATGTTCTAAACACATCTGCTCCAGACACTGTGGCTGTAAAGTCATATCCTTAAATGTACTAACACGGTGAATGAAAGCAAGAGACTCTGGGATCAATTGTATCCCTGGTGCTACAAGAAAATAATATATCATGACTTGTATGATTCTGGTAACAATAAAACAAGCTGCTCTATCAAATTGTTAACTGCATGAGCTCCAGAGAATTTTTCATTTTCGTGTTTTTATTTTTCACTCCCTGCCTTTCCAGAGACATATTCACTCCCTGCCTTTCCAGAGACATAACTTTTTTTTTTTCCATTCACATAGCTCTATGAGGGCCTGTTGCATTTTCAAATGTCATCATTAATTGTTGCATTTAATGGAAAAAAATTTCCAAATGGGAATTGGAGAAAAAACGCTATTCCGCCACAGTTTTACTAGTTTTGTTTTTGCGGTGTTCACTTTGCGGTAAAACTGACCTACTAGCTTCATTCTCCAGGTCATTACGATTATAAGGGACACCATATTTTTACAGTTTTTCTTGCATTTTAAAACTGAAAAAAAAATATTTTCTTTTCTTTGCTTTATTCTGACTTCCATTACCTTTTTATAGTCAATAGGTGATCTGTAGTTTTTTATTGAGTTTTATATGACTTTTTGATCAGTTTTTATTCAATTTTTTGTGAGGTGAAGTGATGAGAAAGCGGTGAATAGGCCATTTTGAATTTTTTTATTCTGTTTTGCCAATTTTCATATGGGATAAATAGTTTTATATTTTGATAGTATGAGCGTTTTTGGATGTGGTGTTGCCTATTATATATGATATTTTTTATTATTTATTTTTATTTTAATTCTGGTGAAAGGGAGTGATTTATATGTTTATTTTTTTAAATATTTTTAATTTTTTAAAACTTTTTTTAAACCTTCCATTTCAGTGCATTATCTTATCTTTTATCTTATTAGATTACCTTTTACATGAGTAAGAACAATAAAAAAAGATAAACTTAACTTTTAAAAAACGTTTGACATGTCATAGCGACATATCTTAGGTTTTGATCAGTGGGGGTCTGAGTGCGGAGACCCCACTGATCGCTAAAACGAAAAGATAAAAGTGCCCACACTTTCTCTCCTCGCTGCAAGAGACAGAATAGAGACAGGCCCATAGGCCCTGATTTATCATTCCCTTACTCCAGAATTCTGGTGTCAAAAAGTCACAAAAAAATAGAGCTTTTGCGACTTTATGAACTTTCTGGCGCAAAATTTTTGCATTTTTACTCCCCTCACTCTAGTTTTGTAACATGAATAGAAAAGTGGGCATGGTTAATTAGCTATGTTAATGAGTTTCACTTCAGATTTATCATTGAGACTTTAAAAAAAGTCGCAAAAAAGTTGCAATCTCACTTCAGGAGGATGGTGGAGGAGGGAAACTGGAGCAGCTTCTCTAGACAAAAGTGTTAAGTCTAAGGATAAGACAAATTTATCGAGTAACATGAGGCCTTTGATAAATGTGGCATAAAGTATCCAATGCAGACTCAAGCAAAACTGACTTCAAAGTTTCCCCCATGATAAATGCCCCCATAGACTGTCTCCTGCAGGGAGGAGAGAGAGTGCAGTGTGTAAGCTGTTCTCTCTCCTCGTTGTAGCGATCGTGAGAGTCTCAGCACTCAGACCCTGACCAATCAAAACTTTAATACCTTGATATGAGATATCAAAAGTTTTTTAAAAGTTTTGTAACAATTTAACATGTAATCACATCAAACCAGAAATCCCCATTAATGTGTGAGACATATCTGTTACTATACAAAAAAGAGGTCCAAATGGAAAAAAATGGCATATGTTCGAAGAATCCTACAGTGATACGTCAATATGATTGAACCATTAAAATGAGTTTTCTGGGATTTATGCACCTCAGATTCCATATAAATACTGAAGCATTAAAAAAAAGTTTTCTTTGCTAGCATTCTTCAATATCTGCTGAACTTTTCAGTGTAAAGTAGAAGTCATTTATATGGCATTTCCTGTAAATGGACTCTCATCTACCGGTAAATTCTTGATTTTCACCAAGATGTTCTTTGCGTCCATAAAAGCTGAGTCATATTTCTCAGTGATTGTCGAAGTGGAAGATGGATGTTATTTTCACATGGTCCTTAGGACGACTTCACAGCAAGTGAAATAAGCTCCAGAGAGCTCAATTCACCTACTGTCTTTGTAAATTTAGACTTATCCAAATCACCACCTACAAAATGCAGCTCAACAAGAAGCAGAATTAATACAGTGCTGTTGAAAAGTTTCAGGCAGGAGTTGAAAAAGTGCTGCAAAATAAGAATGATTTAAAAAATAGAGGTGGTAATAGTTTAAATGGAAATTAATTCTGCAGCAGGACAACAACCCCAACCATACAGCCAATGTCAACAAGAACTATCTTTAACGTAGAAGAACAAGGAGTCCGGGAAATTATGATCTGGCCTCCACAGAGAGATAGAAGGATTTTAGCAAGCCTACATACCCAGAAGATCTGTGGTTACTTCTCCAAGATGTTTGGAGCAACCTCCCTGCCAGGTTCCTTCAAAATCTGTGTGCACGTGTACCTAGAAGAACTGAAGAAGTTTTGAAGGCAAAGGGTGGTCCCACCAAATATTGATTTGATTCAGGTTTCTCTTGTCTTCAGTCACTTGGCATTTTATTAATTGATAAAAATAAACTATTAGAACTTCTATTTTTGAAAGTTTTTTTACTTTGCTTCATTTTTCCTACACCTGCCTAAAACTTTTGTATAGTGCTGTATATTGAACGTCATATTTTGAAGAGGAAATCGTAATGTAAATGAGCACCCCCAAAATGGCCTAACATGCCCATTTTAAAGGAGCAGTCAAGTGTGGGCCCACCATAGATGACCACCGGATCCAATAGGCCTCAATAATTCTGACACAAAAAAGCAATGCTCCCCATCCCCGCAACTAATGTCCTCAAAACTCAGAGGATGAATCACAGATCCTATATTATGAAGTCCATGTTGAAGCTAAAGCTCTGATGCAACATTTACAACAGGACAGCCAACAATCACATGCCATTCTGCTTGCTGCAAACAGGTGCAACTGCCTCATCTGAACCATCTGTAGTGACACCCATGTATGAACTTACAAATCAAGCTGCTTGGTGCAACTTATGGGAATTCTTGATTCAAGCTTTATTGTTTCACACTTACCAAAAGTCTTGATTTTGTTGATGGATGCTACTCTTCATGAAATGGGAGCTCAAAAAGGTCCTCCACTGTTGGCTCTTTGAGATTTCAGTTACTGAAAATCTCAGATAGAACTTTCTAACTTTCTAAAGCTCCATAGATGTGAAGGTCTGTAGTGCAGTACCCCAGCAATAGGTGTTAATATTTTTTTTATGTAAGGTTATGTATTTTTCACATATTTGCCATTTATTCCAGCAGAGGAGGACTAACCACCCTGTTCCTCCCCCACATGGTAGGAGTGGGCTGGTCCTACTTCCTGCCAGGAGGGGGAGTTCTAGTTTAGCTCGAGAAAGAGAGAGAAGAGGACAGGGAGTTCCTGTTCTGATAGTAGAGGAAAGAGGAAGCACATGCAGAGCTCCCACAGCCATGAACCATATCTTCTTCCCGTGTGAGGGAAGTTCAGGAACCAGATATCCTTCTCTTGCAAGAATAACAGCTAAAGAAAGCCTCTAGTAAATCTTTGAGAAGAAGGACTGCAGAGTGTACAGCTACAATCAGCATTAAAGACATTGCTGCACTGTGAGGGAGCACAGCTCAGACGCCACCACCTACCTAAACCATTGCAAGCCCAGACAGACCTTTAAAGGGGTTGCGCCACAAATAATACTGTACATTTTTCAAAACAGCACCTGCATCTGAATACTTTTGCATGTAATTAAAAATGTATTATAGTCACTGTGCTGTTTATTCTTTTCCTTATTTCTTGTCCACCTCACTTTGGTGATCACACACATTTAGTAACTGCCAACAGTCATTTATTCTGTTAGTAGTTGTAGAAGTGACAGGGAAAGAGCTACAGCAGAAAGGGCATGTTTTTTGAGAAAAGACACATCCCCTAATTTGCCAGCTTGGAATAAATCTAGGAGAGCAACCAAAGCAATGAATGGGGAGATCTCTGGATCCATGGAAGGTACAGGGCTGGTTCTAGCTTTGTTCTAAAGAGATTATCATGTACTATATGATGTATGGCTTTCAATTTTCACATCAATCATGTCCTAACCCCCTTAAACCTGTACTAGAGTGGACAGCTATATCTACAAGTGCTTGCTTGTGCCAACCTACTGCCATCCAAGTAGCCACCATACCTCCTCCCCTGGGTCCAGAAACTGCACTTTGTACTTAATACTTCTGGATGTGCAGAAGTTATATTTTGCCCTAAGTAAATAGAGACTGCTATACATTTACTTTTGGCCTGATTTTTCAATCTACACTTTCACTGCACCGAACCCCAGGGAGCGATGGCGTGAAGGAGTACACTGTGACACAGCAACATCATAAATCAGGGCCACTACCATTACTCGGGGGTTTGCTGCATGTAAATCCATGCCTCATTGATTCCCACTGACAAATGCACTGAACAGTGCTTAATGGGTTGTGCGTGCTATGGATTGGAGTGGTGGATGCTTAAAGGGGTTGTCCCACAAAAAATATTCTACAGTTTTCTGCTGTTTGTTCTTTTTCTTATTTCCTTGTCCTGCTCACTGAGATGGCTGCACATGCTCAGTTTCATCCTTCAACTGCCTCCTGAGCTGTGATAGGGAGAGCATGGACACGCCCCCTGAGCTGCAGTAGAAAATACACTCCCCTTGAGCTTTCAGCTTGATATAAATCTAGAAGAGCGATGAATGGAGAGATCTCTGGATCCATTGCAGGTACAAGGCGGGTACTAGCTTTGTAAAAATAAGATTGCCACGTACTATAAGATGTTGTAATTTCATTTTTTATATTAGTCATTGGATAACCCCTTTAAGTTCACAGACCCCATAGATTTATCTATGATATATCATTAAATCAGTTTTGTCTGGAATTTCCCTTTAAATCTAATGGAGAGTTTTGAGTCTTGCCCTGACTCGACCTTAAACTAGTCACTATCCTATTCTGCTCCATTTGATAAAGGGACATCAGATGCTTAATAAACATCTAGGTTATTCATATAGATTGAGAGCCGTTATTTGTGTTTGCATGCTTTTATAAGCACAATCAATATTTCTGTACATAAACCAATGTTTCAGCAGTATAAAGCATGGCAGGCTGAATTTCTGCCCATTAGTTTCAGGAACTGCGGTTAATGCATCCTGTGAGCGCATAAATATGCAGTGATAGTCAAACGAGGAGGACACGGGGAAGGTCACCTACTCTATATAACCAGATAGAATGGGCTGTCATGCGCTATTTAGAGGAGAAGAATTACAATAAAAAATCATTATCGTACAAATTCCATCACTGAACTGTGAATGGAAAATGCAGATTTCAGCTTTTGAGAATGTGTTATGTTTTTCACGTAAACTGAGGCTGATTTTCTCTTCGAGGGATATTTTAGGCCATCAATCTCTGATTGACAGGGGTCCGACACATAGAACCCCTGCTGATCAGTTGTTTTAGGGTAACTTTGGAAGCCTCTGCCAAAACTACACAGCTCCGTACATTATCTAGTGGACATAGCTGGTTACTGCAGCACAGCTCCCGCTAAAGTGAATGCTACAGAAGCACTGCTCCCCCTGAAGTGAATGCAGTAACCAGCTCTATCCACTACACAATGGACAGAGCTGTATCGTTGTGCTGCAGACTTCTGGGACTAGAGCTACTTGTGAACAGCTAATCGGTGGGGTGCAGGGTATCAGACCCCAGACTGTCAGATATGAGAATTGTCCATCACTTGCAAAACCCTGAAATACATCCTTAATAGAACACATTTAAGAATAAAATGGAGGGCCCAGGATCAAAAACCAATGCAAAAACAACAATATAGTTTTCCTAAAAGGATACGATCTGTGGTTAAATGGGTTGTCTGAGATTAAAGGGGTTTTGCCATCTCAGACTATGGGGGTATATCGCTAGGTTATGCCCCATTGTCTGATAGGTGCAGCTTCCACCTCTGGGACCCGCACCTACAACAAGAACGTAGAGGGGAAATGAATGGAGGGTGCACTGCGCCTGAGCAACCGCCCTCCATTAATTTAAATAGGACCGCTGAAAATAGCCGAGCACTAGCACTGGCTCGGCTATTTCCGTCTGCCCCATAGAAATGAATGGGAGCAGGGGTCGAGCGTGCGCGGGACACTCCCATTCACTTGTATGGGAGCAGCAGGGAGCAACACTTGGTGGTGGACGGACCCTGGGAAACTCGGGGTCCTCCAGCCACAGCTCTCCCCGCTCCGTTGTCATTGTAGGTGCGGGTCCCAGAGGTGGGAGCCGCACCTATGAGACATTGCGGGCATATTCTAGTGATATACCCCCATTGTATTTGATGGGAAAACCCCTTTAAGTTATCAATATCAGGTTGGTTGGATCCAACTTCCAGTAACCCCACTGATCAGCTGTTTGAAGAGGCTGCAGCACTCAAGGGAGTGTTGCAGCCTCTTCCTAGGCCAGTGACCTCATGTTCATTGGTCATATGTCCTAGGCGCAGCTCAGTCCCATTCGTCCAATGGACGGTGCTGTGCTCAGAAAGGTGCTAGGAGGTGCGATGCTCAAAGGAGTGCAAAGGTCTCCTCAAAAAGCTGATTGACAGAGGTGTTGGGAGTCAGAACCCCACTGATCTGATATTGATGACCTATCCTGAAGACAAGTTATTAAACCCCTTTAAATGTCCCTACTGATAGTGTATCTTCTAGAAAGACTTTGAAGACTACTCCTGTGCTTTTTGGGGTATATATTTGAATACCCTAAAACAGTATTCCAATGTATGCTGTTATGGATTCATTTACTTTAATATGGAAAACTGAGCAGAGTGGATTAAACTTTGACCTGCTTTCCATTTGTTTGTCTTTTTGACCAGACAGAATAGCGTAGCTGAACCCACTCAAACTGAAGAAATTGAGGAATTTTTTAAATTTTTGTTAAGTGATTCCAGTGCTTTATAACATAAGAATAGTTCACTGGGCAGTTCTATTCTTGACATCAAAAAGACTGTCATCGAATGCCAATTAGCAGAAAGTTGACAGACTTGGTTAAGTAAATGAGATCCATCACAATTCATTGAGATTCATTTGAAAATCGATCCATTATACCATAGCTGTCATGGCTCCATCATAAGCACAAGCCATGATGTTAGGCTTGTTTAACAAGTCTGTGTCTGCGATGACATCTGTGATAAGATGGTCAGTGGTTCCTCAGTGAAGATGTCCCTAAAGGATCCGTGTTTGGTCCCCGTATCCGTTTTTTGACCTCCATATTCCACATATGTTGCTAGGCTAAACATTAATTTAAAGAGCATCTCCTAGCAATGATCCGTGAAAACTATGGACCAAACATGGATGACATTAGTGTTGTAGCTGTGATTTTCATGGACCCATAGATTACAATGTGCATGAGGGATCCATAATCATGGTCCTAAATAGGGCATGCTTCCATGGTGTCACCAAGGAAAACCACTGATGTGTGAATACACACATTAAAGTCAATAGCTAGGCAAGTGGTCCTAGCTATACCATGGACAGCACACATCTGTGATTCAATGATGTGTGAAAGAGGCCTTAGCGTGAACAGAGCCGTATGATGGTCTAAAGCCTCCTAATACAACTCAGGTAACATTGTCCTTGAAGAAACTTACTGTGCTTCCTCGCCTTCCCTGCATCTCATTCCAAGAAACCTTTCCAGGCTTTTACATATCTAATAAATCTATTTCATGCAGCTACAACATGATTCATTTCTGGGCTGTAAAGCAAGATCAAGTTCTTTTTAGATTAAGATCAAGTTAAGACTCACGAGGCTTAAAAAGATTTTCAGACTCCTGCTTGAAATCAAGATAGATGATTGACCTTTTGCAAGGGCAAATATATAACTCTGCCAGGCCGAAATGATGTCTTCATTAGAATCTGGAAACCATAAATTGTACATTACAGAGCTGGTGCTAGATAACTTGGAACTATGGTGAGATATGAAGCCATAGCAGTTTCATTTTATTAGCCTATTTACGGCACATCGCTCATAGAGGCCATGGACTAAAGCCGTATAATGATACGCTGATATATCTCTTCCTACATGCTGAGTTGACATTAACATGGCTTATCTCATAAGTGATGACCTCCTTTATCATGTTTTTCTGACAATACTGGAAAAAGTACATGTAATATATGTTCTACTGTCAGCAAGAGGTATAGACAACTCAGAACCGTTGGGTTGTAAGTCTTAAATGCCCTTTTGCACGGGCCAATCTATAGGTAATTATCAGGAATGAAAAATCACAGAAAAAGATACAAAACATCCTGCATGATATGATAACTAAATATGTGGATGTGCATGGCTACATTTATAAAATAACAAAAAATAGATGCAAACATGATATATAGACTAAGCCCTCATTATGATAAAATCTGAGATTCTCAGGCAATATATTTTGATCAAAACACATTTGTGCCCGCCTACCCGTGCCAAGGTGGTCTCAGTCAGGCAGGTCCTACTCTAAACCTAAGTATGCCGTATGGGCATCTATGTTCAGGAGAGCAGACCCTGCACATATAGTGTGCTGCTCCTAGTCACCTCTGTGTGCATCAGCCACCAATGAGAGGAGGAGCGCTCACACCTATATGTACCACCTAATCAAGGCCGCCTGTGGGATAGGTGGCGCAAAAGTGCACAAAAATGCTACCTCCAAAATAGAAGCGCATTCACACCTGAAGGTGCCGCTCCTTCAAGACCATAAATTTATCAAAAAATCAGAGAAAATTATACAAAACATCCTGCACGATATGAAACCTAAATATGTAGCCATGCAATATCCGCATATTTAGTTAACATATCGTCCAGGATGTTTTGTATCTTTTTCTGATTTTTTGATAAATTTATGTTCTTGAAGGAGTTGCATCTTCAGGTGTGAAGGCGCTGGGTAGGTGGGTACAGATGTGGTTTGATCAAAATATATTGGCTGAGAGTCTCAGATTTTATCATATCAGAGTGAGGGCTTAGTTCATACATAATGTTTGCATCTTTTGGGTTAGTGCATTATTTTTCATGATTTTATAATTATCAGAAACGAAACAAACATTCCAGATAATTGCCTGATCGTGAACAGAGGTGAGAGCTGCATTTACATGTGGCCATCATCTCCTCTGTATGGGGAAAAATGATTGCTACTACAATTGTTCTTTCCCGAAGAGAATTGTTTTTCGACAGTACATTGCAGTTTACACAGGACGATCTGCAGAGAAATGATGATTTTATGTGCTGCATTTTATGGGCTCACACAATGAGTGTTTGCTCATTGAACGGTGATCAGAAGCACATTTACATGGAGCTGTAATTGGGAATGAGTGTTCACCCCTGAAAACTGCCCTGCTCCTCAGCCCATGTAATAACACCTTTCGAATGGATACATAACTACTACGATAGCAGGGATCGCTGGATACCAGTGGATGAGGGGTCCAAAAACCTCAGCCATGTAGGATTATAGAGGTTGTATGACATTAGAAAGGTTAGTCTGCTTTTTTCCCCATAAACTAGTGCCACTCTGATCCAAAAACTGTGACTAATGTAGCAGATCTGCCCCATCACATGTGCACTTGGCGGTTGAAGACATCTGTGTTGGTCCCATGTTCATATGTGTCCGCATTGCTGAGAAGAATGAAGTTTTATTATGTGCAAATGAGACTCTAGGAGAAATGGGGGTGTTGTCGTTACACCTAGAGGCTCTGCTCTCTCTGCAGCTGCTACACCCTCTGTACTGTCCCATTTAAAATTCATAGAAAAAGGTTTATTAACCGATTATTAAAATGTTTGAAGCATGAGAAAGGTCCTATGACAGGACCGAAATGTTATTATTTTTTTTTTAACGTGGGTTAATAAACCTCTTTTAATGAATTCTAAGTGGAGTGCTGGAAATTCTTTTTTAACACACACACACATATATATATATATATATATATATATATATAACATAGATGGATGAGGCAGCACTCCGGTCTTACGGTGAAAACAGTGGATCCTTTATTTATCTATATTTCACTCAGAAGAGACCGCAACGTTTCAGCTCTCTCAATGGAGCCTTTCTCAAGCGACGCTTGAAATAAAGTGAAATAAAGGATCCACTGTTTTCACCGTAAGACCAGAGTGCTGCCTCATCCATCTATGTTATCTATTTGAATCCTTTCATCCCGGATTATACTGTGTGCTAGCACCTGGCTACCCGTAGCGCTGCTATTTCGTTTTTCGTTTATATATATATATATAGTATGTATATGTAGAGAGAGAGAGAGATATGAGCAAAGTATTTGAAAATTCACAAAGCAGATTTCTTTGTAAGTAGTGGGTGCAATGACAGGGAGTGCTAATTGCTCCGCCCCCTGCCATAGTACCCCTCAGATGCTGCAATCATTGCTGATCGCTGCATCTGACATTGATATTAAGGTGTAAATAAATAAATAAATAAAATCATACTTACCTCATCCATTTGATTGTGTAGAGATGGCCACCGCCATCTTGATTAAAGGCCCAGTGCAAAATCTTGCACGGCTCGTGATGACATCACCAATGTCAGTTGGCATGGTGATGTCATATGTCACCGTGCACAGGATTTTGCTCGGGATCTTCAATCAAGATGGAGGTGGCTGGATCTTTGCACTCAAATGGATGAGGTATGTATGATTTTTTAAAAATTTTTGCTGCCATTTTAGGGAAAATCGATTTGTTACCACGAAGCACAAGGAAATTAAGCTTCATGGCGAACTGAATTTTCCCTGAAATTCGGATCAATTCGCTCTATATATATAAAATAACTTCTCAAATAGCTTTGCATTTTCAGTCTTACATATATGGCTGCTAAGCTTACAAATTAGCCTAATCTACCTGTAGATCCATTGCTATTTGATGTGCGGATGTGAGTCCTGTGAGCTGGATTTTGCCAAAAAACAAAAGTTCCTGGCCAACCTCCAAGTTTAACACTGTGTAATTAACTCCTTACATCATCATGATGCTTAGAACCATATGGAAGCATCTGTCTGAAGTTTTCACATACGCATTCATTATGCAGATCTACAGATGGCTATTTTTCTGTGCAGATTTAGTCTGTCAAAATACAGAGAAATTGAGAAATAACAAAAATATAGGGATATCTATATCTATATTTTTTACTGAATCCATATAGTGAAATGCATAATATCATATTGTTTTGTGAAAATCTTTTATGAAAGATTTCAGATAAAATGTAACGTTTAAAATTTGCACCCACAAGTTTTCTTTACAGAAATATGCTTGACAGCCAAAGTCGTCAGGTTCTGTAAGGTTTTAGGAGTTATTCACCCATCCATGTCCGTTTTGCGGATATAAAGTCTGGACATGTGTCACTGTTTTTTTCAGCCTTGTAGATCCCTGTTGTATGTGCACTTTGCAGCTGAAGGCATCTGTGTTGGTCCCATATTCATATGTATCCTCATTGCTGAGAAAACTGATGGTTTAATATATGCAAATTATCCTCTAGGAGCAACGGGGGTGTTTCCGTTACACCTAGAGGATTTACTCTCTCTGCAGCTGCCATGCCCTCCACACTTTGATTGACAGGGCCTGGTGTAATGACATTTACACTGCCTGGCCCTGTCAATAAAAGTGCAGAAGACATGGCAGTTCCAGAGAGAGCAGAGCCTCTAGGTGTAACGGAAACACCCCCGTTGCTCCTAGAGGATCATTTGCAGATAATAAAACATCATTTTTCCACAGCAATGCAGGCACATATGAACATGGGACCAACAAAGATTTCTTCAGCAAGTGTTCACATAGGGGCCACCTTTCTCAAGGCTGTTCCGGATGTAGTAGGGTCTTTTCGTAGTTGCTCTTAGTGGTTTATTTGTCACCGTCATAGTAGAAATGACTCTTCTCCTTGTTATGAGCCAACCACTAGTTGGTCTAGAATCAGAGAAAGTTCTCTCCCTGCACAACATTCATCATCCAACCTAAACCCCTGTGATAAATCTGCTGCAGTTTTAGATGGCCGGTCTAAGCTTACGCCGTCTACAGGGTTAGTAAATCTGCCCTGTGGTCCTTTAATATACAGTATTTTCGTGTCAGAGGTTTCCCGTATCTTGCGACTGCTGTCTACCTATTTTCTATGATCTTCTGTAGGATTTGTCATCATATTGATTTTAACACAGTCAATATAAATTTGCCTGAAAAGCAGCTCCAAGAGTCCATGCTGCATCGGGAAGAAACGGGAAAACGCTGTTCTGTTTCAGATGAAAGCACTTTATGAAATGAGGTTTCATCTCTTCTACCTAACAGCTATTTGTAGGACCACAAGACGCGAGATCTAAGTTCATCCAGAATCAAAAGTTGTCTGTCCCTAATGTATCATATATGTAATCTGTATGACAAAAGAGGATGCACCATAATGTTCTCTTTCCTGCAGTGTTCTTCAATAGACTTTAAAGGGCATCTCTCAGCAGTTTTGTACCTATGACACTGGCTGACCTGTTACATGTGCTCTTGGCAGCTGAAGACATCTATGTTGGTCCCATGTTCATATGTGCCCACATGGCTGAAAAAAATTACACCTTTCATTCTTCAGAGCTCTTTTTGGAATCTCATTGGTTGCTACGGGCAGCTAGGCCAGTTCTACTTTACACCAGTTGTGATAAATCTCCTCTCTCCCATATGTTTTGGTGAGTATTTATTAAAGGGGTCATAAGGCACAAAGGGGTGAGGGGGGATTTATTAAAAGTAGTCCAAGGGTAAGGTTAAGCGTTGTCCCCCAGCAATCAATCGGGTTGTGCACTACAGCTGTATTTATCCATTATTCATTATGGCTGATGGGACCTTTTGTGGGTCAAACAGCTAAGAATCCAATCATCTAAGTTCCTATGACATCACCTGTAATATTCTAGGCCGCTGATCTCCACCCTGCATTCTCTATTTATTGCGGTGCTACAGCCCTGATGGCTACAGATCGTCGGGGTAGATTGGGAGTGGTAGTTTTTCCAGCAGTAATATATACATGCAGCCGTGCACTGTTAAAGGGAACCTGTCATCTCTGAAACACCCCCTGAACTAGAGTAAGCGTTGTATAGTGTAAGTGATGCTGAATCCGGTTATGTAAGTTTTATCTTCATACTCACTTCCATTCTGACGCTGTGCTCCCACAAACCTGCAGTAAAATGCACTCACTGGACTCCAGTGCTCACTCACATAATGGAGAGGACTCAAAGAAGAGTCCACTGAGTGCATTTTACTGCAGGTTTGTGGGAGCACAGCGTCAGAATGGAAGTGAGTATGAAGATAAAACTTACATATTCGGATTCAGCATCACTTACACTATACAACACTTACTCTAGTTCAGGGGGTGTTTCGGAGATGGCAGGTTCCCTTTAAGTGGGCACTACAGGAAGGGCATAGTTTCAAAAACATATTGTAACGCCCTCTTTAAGTGTACCCAACCTATACATTGAGCTTAAAGGAAATCTGTCAGCAGTTTTGACAATGCTAAACTGCTGCTAGCACTAGGTAGTGGCTTGATGGAACAGTATAAGCATACTTTTTGGAACTTTGTTCACCAGGAGTAATGAGAACATGAAGTTTTATTTTGCTAGGTTCTGCTTCTTAAGTAAACTGGAGGTGGGGCTTCACTGTGAAGTGCTTTCTGAATTGAGCCCCTCCCCTGTGCTCTGAGTGACAGCTGTAGTGGTCTCCTGGTTGGATGCTACAGAGTTACAGCTGTCACTCAGAGCAAAGGGGCTGGGTTGTGAAACAGTACACTTCACAGTGAAGCTTTACCTCCAGTGCACTTAAATGGGTTGTCCACTCCTTCACTAGAGATTTACTATCTCTGGATCAATATCTGATTGGAGGTGTCCAACACATCTCTGCCCCACCAATTGACTGTCTCAAAATAGCTCTGGTGCTGAAAGTCAGTGCCAGGCCTATGCAGGTCTATCCATCTTGTGGATGGATGGTGGATGGTGTTCATAACTGTGTCCACTACACAATTGATGGAGTTGTGTAGTTCTGGCACCAACTTGTAACATCCGAGTTACTCTGAAACAGCTGATCGACTGGGGTCAATATCTGATTGGCGGGGACATGGGTGTTGACACCCCGTACTCTCGCCGATTAGATCTTGATAGGCCATTAATAGTAAAGGAGTGGACAATCTCTATAAGGAACAAAATATGGTTTAATAAAAATTCATATTGTCACTACTTCTGATAATAAAAATCCACAAAACGTATGTTTATACTGCTCCCTCCTGCTCCTACCTGCTGCTGCCAGCAGTTTAGCATTGTCAAAACTGCCAACAGATTCCCTTTAAATTGGCTGTCATAAGGTGTAATAAGCCACAGTGTCCTTCTAGAACCCTTTAATAGAAGGTTTGGACAGTGCTACAGAAGAAAGTCACAGCCTCCAGAAGCTTTGAGGACTGTGTGACTTTGGGATGGACCAAGGACAAATGTCTTGAACATTAGATACAACATAAGACAAGTGCCACACGCCAGTTTTCCTGTCTGGACCGAGCTGAGATTAGAGGTCAGACACATCAATAGTTCACAGGCTCATAAACCCAGTAGTCTAGTCAATAGGCCTGCTGAGGTTGAAATCATAGGCTACATACAGTAACAATACAGGATGAAGGAATATATTTATCCTCTGAGTTAACAGATTCTTGCCCTTTTAAATAGGAGTTTTGAAATTATTATTGAGTGAATTGAAGTATCTGAAGTGGACTTCAATCCGAATTTTAAGGAAAATTTGATTGATTGTGAAGCCGAATTTCCTGGTAACAAATCAATTATTCCTGAAATGGCAGAAAAAAACATACTCACCGCATCCATTTGACCGCAAAAAGGCAACCGCGGCCACTTCCGTGACGAATCTTGAGCACGATGACGTATGACATCACCACGCCGGCCAGAGTGATGATGTCATCACTCACTGAGCAAGATTTTGTGCGGGATGTTGTGTAGCCTACTGAACCAGACTGAGGGACTATTAGGCTTAGGGAACCTTTGCAGGTGTTTTGTGTTGGTTAGCTGATTAGACTGTGACACCAGGAGTCTACAATATTCAACTTTTGTACAATATTCTAATTTTCAGAGATACTGACTTTTGGATTTTCATTAGCTACAAGCCATAATTATCAACATTAGAAGAAATAAACACTTGAAATAGAACACTCTGTGTGTAATGAATCTTTAGAATATATGAGTTTCACTTTTGAATTAAATTACTGAAATAAATTAACTTTTTGATAGTTCTGCTGATCACCAAGAAAGCATGGAACTTGCCAGTTCTCCTCATGTTAGGGCTGCATTGTTCTCACATGATCTTGATCTCCTAGTCTTCTACTGCAGGATATGTTCAAGTGTTGGAAATTTCACACAAAGTCCGTCCACACACCTCCTCATGTTGTTTTCAATAGGTAGACAGTTAAGGGATTTTTCCACCATGGATTTGAAACTTCCACAACATGGAAAAAAAGGAAGTGACACAAGATGTGTTGTTGATAGAGTTTCTGTTTGACTTCCACATCCAGCAGGCAGCCAAGTGTAAATTAGCCAGATTGAATGAATCTTATCTGCATAAAAATCTGTGGTATATGTAGAAGCACATCTGCAGCAGAAATCCAAGGGTGACCCACCTGATGGGGATTTTCTTGCATATCAGTAATTTTTAAGCTTGAGATACTGTATGTGCACCCCCACCGATGAGCTGCTTGAATAGCCCACGGCACTCCCTTGACTGCTGCAGCCTTCTTCAGGCATGCCAAGCACAGTGCCATCCATTGTATAGTGGCTGTGCTTGATATTACAGCCCGATTACGTCACTGGCCTAGGAAGAGGTGTCAGTGCTCCATTTAATGTCCCAGGAGTTGGAGCCCCACCAATCTGACACTGATGACCTACCTATGAGGATAGATCATCAATATTATACTCCACAAATACCTCTTTAAAATGTAAAATAAAATTTCCTGGTACTCTGTAACCAAAACTGTGATGATAAAATGCCTTAACATGTGACTGTTGCAGCCAATCACTGGGCACAGGGGTCAAATCAGTAAGGCTGACATACCGCCATTGCAGCCTGTAATTGGCTGGCCTGCTCGTATCAGAATGGCACAAAATGGTTTAGGACAACAAAACTGTCAATGCAGAAAAAGAAGGGGTTTGAAGAAAAAGTGAATTATTTATTGGCTTAAATCATTTCAAGCTTAGGCTAGTTTCGCATTTGTGGCATAGCATTCCGGCAGGCTTTTCCGGAAAAAAATATCCTTCTGGAGATCTCTGGATCTAGCATTGTTGGATGTTACTGGAACGCCCAATGGCCCCCATTGACTGCAGGGTTTGGCTGAGATCCGTCCTCTACCAGGCAAACATGGCAAGATTTTCCTGGACAAAAACGCTGGACGAAACGTTTTTTTTTTTTGTCCAGCCGGTTCCCGGAATTCTATGCCAAAAACAATTTATCCGTCTTAGGGAATTAAGAGGCTTATAAGATCTAAACACCTAGCCACACATTTTGGGTGAATTAATTTTGTAAAAGACTATGTGACTATAGATACAGGACCTAGCTGGATAACAGCTGGATCAGTCAGGTGTCGTATCTGTGCTTCTTTGACATCAGTTTCAATCAAGTGAGCTACTGTACGATGATATCATAGTTGTGTTGTCATAAACCAAAAAAGAAAAAACAATAGCAAATGACGGCACTGCTACGAGCATATGAAAAGAGTCATATTAGCACACGCATTCGCTAGATGCGAACCAAATGCGTACGAATGGGTACAGGCGTACACGGCATGGAAAAGGTGCTCTATCCACTTAGAGTAAAGTCCGTAATGGACGGTACTGCTGATCCTCGCATGTTGTAATGTGGCGTCTGCCCCTTCACTCTGTATTGTGAGTATTGCGAATAAAGTATACTCTGAACAAGAAAGAAGCTGGTGAGTGCCATCCATCGCACAGCGTATATTGTTTCTTTTTATTGGATCCATCATAGTTGTGTTGTGCCCAGTAAGCTACTGTAACATCACAGGCAGACTTCTTTGGCATAATGTTTTTGTACAGTAAGCTATTGTGACATCACATGTGGGTTTGCATTCAGGTACGCTACCATGACATCACAAAGGACTCACGGTGTTTGCCCCTCTATCACTCTTCATGTGTGACAGAACCGGAATAAACTGAACTGGACTGGAATAAATAACTCAATTTACACACTCTTTACTTTGTCTACTATATTTACTTTGATGGATTGCTTCATGACCTCTGATTCTCTGACTACATTACCTCTGACTGCATGACCTCTGACTACATTACCTCTGACTCCATGATCTCTCAGTACATTACCTCTGACTACATGAACTCCTGACTACATGACCTCTGACTACATAATCTTGCAGTTAATTTCCTCTGGCTACATAATCTCTGACTGCATTGACTGCATTACTACATTGACTACATTACTACATGACCTCTGACTACATGATCTCTGACTGCATTATCTCTGACTACATGACCTCTGACTGCATGATCTCTGACTACATGACCTCTGACTGCATGATCTCTGACTACATTACCTCTGACTAAATGATCTCTCAGTACATTACCTCTGACTACATGAACTCCTGACTACATGACCTCTGACTACATAATCTTGCAGTTAATTTCCTCTGGCTACATAATCTATGACTGCATTGACTGCATTACTACATTGACTGCATTACTACATGACCTCTGACTACATGATCTCTGACTGCATTATCTCTGACTACATGACCTCTGACTGCATGATCTCTGACTACATGACCTCTGACTGCATGATCTCTGACTGCATGACCTCTGACTACATGATCTCTGACTACATGATCTCTGACTACATGACCTCTGACTGCATGACCTCTGACTACATGACCTCTGACTACATAATCTCTGACTACATAATCTCTGACTACATGACCTCTGACTGCATGGCCTCTGACTACATGGCCTCTGACTACATGATCTCTGACTACTTCTGTCCTGTATCTTCCAGTTTGGGTAAAACAAAAATATTGAAGTGAAGGGAGACATTCCTAACTGTATCAGTTGTTTATACAGTAGGTGAAAACATTGCTCTTTACCAAACTGAAATCATTAGTGGCTGTAGCAGCTTTGGAGATTGTGCAGAGAGTTGGTGCAGACAGCTCAGAAGTCATGACTAGGATCTCAGTGGCTTCCATTTATGCCTAGTAGACGTCTATCCCTTTAGCTCTAAGTAGGGCCTTTCCTCATTAAAAGACACATGAAAGCCCACCTGGAGTTTGCATTAAAAAAAAAAGACAAAATTCCCCAAAAACTAGACAGAAACCGTCAGAAACTGGACAACCCCTTTAAGGATGGCTATAAGGATCTGTCCATGATTCAGGCTCAAGAAACAGTTTTAGACGTTATTACAAATATAAAACTTCCATAAAGAAATATTTATTATCTCTTATTAAACCTTGAGGCTATAGTGTGTTTGAAAATGTAATTTCCCCGAGCAATTAGTACTTAAAACTGATTGTGCAATAATTGGTTATTTATACAAGGCTGATATTAATGAAAGGCTTGAAAATGAAGAACCTGTAGCAATTTCATACTACTAGTATTAACACTGTACTTGAGGCTGTGAAGATGACTTTGTAATTATAGTCCTTACGGCGGATTTAGTTGTGATATTGCCGTTTATTTTTTAGCCTTTCAGCTCCGCTCTCCTAATAACTATTACGGTGGAAATAAGGCAAGTATTATTTTTACATATTTTATTTCCAGTAGTTTCCCGTGGTTTTACGCTCTTATATTGGTTTTGTTTTGTCATTGAATGGTTAGTATTTTAACAGGACAGGTCCTTATAGCCATCCTTAAAGGGGGTTGTCCAGTTTCTGATGGTTTCTGTCTAGTTTCACCAGACTAGGGAATTTTATCTTTTTAGAGTCCTTTAGATAAGCTCATCCCTAGTTATGACTAGTAAAGCCTCATTCATACGTCCATGTCCGTGCTCAAATCCATATAAAGGTGGTCAGTGTTCCCTTTGTGAAGATGCCCCTAAAAGTCCATGTGTAAGTTTATTGCTGTCTGTGTGTCCTCCATGTTTCATGAATAATGTGCTGCTGAAAAAAAAACAAATCTTCTTGATAGGTCATCAATATCAGAATAGTGGGGGTCCACCACCGATTAGCTGTTTGAGGCTGGAAACATAACAATGTACAAAGCCAGAAGCAAAGGGGCCTGTCCTCTGAACTTAACCCCCATTCATTGAACTATTTGTATTCACTTCACCTTCAACTGCTATTTTTCTGGCAACAGCAGCTGCGACAAATGGTTGATTGGTGGGGTGCAGGGTGTCGCCAAACTCTCATCAGTTAGATGTCATGACTTATCCAGAGGATAGATTATCAATATCAAACAGGTGGAAAACTCCTTTAAGGGGGTGGAGCTTGACACAGTGATTTTTTATTTGGTGTTCTATGAGCTCTCTTTGTAACAGTAAAATAATGCTGTTTCTCTAATGCCACCAGATATAAGGCAGCTATCCTATAGGTCAGTGTTCGACTTTTTAAACAGGCCTTGAGACATAACTTAAGATTATCATCTATAATTTAAACATAGACTTCTAGGATAGCTACATTCCACCTGGTGACAACAGAGGCACGGCTCTCTTTTCTTTTTGGAAAGAGAGCTACTGTAATTTGCAAACTTTTTCCCCAGAGGAGCACTGCACTGCACTGTATAGCCTATAAAACTCTGTTAAGCTCTCTCTCCAAGAAAAATAGTACTCACTGGATTAACTCTTTGTGTCATGCAGCAAACCCTTAATTCCTAATGACGAGAAGTCCCTACTTATGTAAATTAAATAGAAACCAAGGCAATAATTCTACCCTGCATTGCACATCATTACAAGTGCAGCATAGGAACATTGCAATTCCCTCTAGATACATGGTCGGTATATACCCCCTGAGGCACATATACCATATAATGAAAGTCTAGGATCTAAAGAAAGTTCACAGTCCCTAACAGTGTATTTACACATTGAAGTTGGGCACAGTACAGGGGCAAAAATACATGGTTTCGCAAAACCACCATAATTTTGGAAAACAAATTGCATCAAAAAATTATTTATTTTGAGGCATGGTACATTTTGTCCTTAAAGGAACTATCTTACAAAGGATTAATACTGCATACTGTGCTTGCCATAGTCTGCACAGTACATATCTTTTATAAGATACTTTAAAGCCTACCTGAGTTTTCAAAAAAAGTTTGCATAATGGCTGTGCTTCTTTGTACAATCATAACTGTGAAGGTTAACAGGTTTAGGGTGAACAGTTATGTTTGAGCTTCCCTAGAGTCTCTTTCAGCCATATTATTCCCTGTTTCAGCTGCACAGCTAGATGCAGTTCACTCAGAAGCAGGGGGTGTCTCCCTTCTGCCAGTACCTCACCTCCCTTACTTCCCATTATGTTTGTTCTGTTCTTTAGGGAGCTCACAAAGCTGATAAGGGATAAAATCACACTTACAGAAAAACAGGAGGCTCCTGTGATTTTCAGAAGCAGTTCTTTTATCAGGCTCAGCTAGTTCTGACACCCCCCACCTCCTCTCAGCCGTCTTCTTTGTCTCTCTTACCAGGGATGGATTTTGCCTGACAAGAGGCAGTGAACTCCAAGTTAGGTGGAAGTGAGACCCCTAGTGGCCATGACTTTACAGCTTTTTTTCTGGTGGATGCAGGCATATTTTCATATGAAGTGATTTAGAAATTTGCCAGTTACACCATTCTCTATTAAATCAAATGAAATTGTGTAAAAGTACAGGGACTCTTCAACATTACTTTGAAAAAAAAAATACAAAATAAAAAAAGATAGACAAATTTCAATATGTCTTATCAGCTAGAAAGAAACTTATCAGTTCAGAGTTCTGTTGCCAAGTTTCCTTTACTTTCATTGACAGCACTGTAACTTTCACCCGGAACTCGCTGATAACAGAGAGGAGATATGAAAGTGGTATATTGCTTAAAATGAAACTCAGAATATTAGATAATGCTGGGAAATGTTGACAATGATGGTTCAAAGTAAATCATTGCAAAAATTCCCTTAAGCATTTAATAAGACATTGTCAGTAAAAAACTGAAAACCCCTAAGTGTGACAAGCAGAGTGGAGCTTAGGAGAAAGTTGACTTGAGAACGTTTACTGATTGTATACAACCCTTTTAAAGTGTTTTTACCATCTTGTAAATTGATAGCAGATTGCTGGGATATGCCATCAGGTTATGATCAGTGAGGGCCTGACCTTTGGGAACTCCACCAATCCTGAGAATGCAGCTCTGATTTACTGCTCCATTCCCTGAACAATGGTGCTCCTAGCCACCCGAGTTAGGTCCTCAGTGATCATAAAGTCATGGCATATTTTAGTCCTATGCCACCACTTTATAAGATGGGAAAACCCTTAATGATAAATTGACAACAGATACCTGCTCTACCACAACTAAAGCTGTCTTGTACACCTTATGTGTTACATAAAGTAGTTGGTTTCATTCTGGGTTTTCATCCTATGCTAATACCTAGATTTTTAGGTTCCACTCTTCATATAATGATATTTAGTGAAGAGCTTGAGCAAACGTTTCTAGTTTATTTAGTCCTGCAAAGGTACTGTATTGTATTGTTCTGGCCTCCTGTGCCTGACATCTGCTTGATCACCGTATTGACCCTCTGCGGCCTTCCCTGACCTATTGCCTGTTTCCTGCATTGCAAGAGCTCTGCCTGTCCTGACCTTGGCTTGTCCTCTCACCATAATTTTGCCTGCCACCTTGGCGCCACACTTCCATGACTTTTGACACATCTAGGTTATCAGCCTCTGAAACGAGACTACTCCTAGAGGTGGCAGACTGGTGTCTTCTGCATCTAAGTTCAGATTCCTGTATTGGAGGTGAAATAGTGAAATCCAGGGGCCTACCTTGACCATGCCCTCAGGAGTAGCCCCAAACAAAATTTGCTCAATGGTACACACCCGTTACATTATTTGTGATATTCATTAATAGGTACTGATGCATACCAAAGTTGGCATGAGTTGACTCCTTGGCTGGTAGAACTGCGGTGTAATAGATTCTAGTAGGAGGATCTCTTTTAATGATCTCTCTTAATGGTATATTACCTCAATTGAAATTGAAATGAAGGCTGACATTTCTGAGTTGAACTTTTGGATGACTCTATCCGATGTGTTCTGCTATGGTGATATTTACAAGTTTTCACGATAGCTGATGTTTTTATCTAGAGGATCAAAGTAAAAAAAAAAGATATTTGTTCTCATTTTCAGTTATGACCTTTGAATACTTCAATAGTTCTGCCGTTTACATTTCTTTCTCTGTAACAAATTGGTTTCTGGCGGAGAATGTGTCACCCGCAGAACGCCAGTGCTTATCACATCTTTATGAATATATATTGTATATAATGTTTATATTGGGTTCTTATCACAATTTGGAGGACATGTTTAATGAACACAATCTTCTTGTGAGTGCTAGCTAGTGGAAACCAAGTAGCCCTGCCTCACATATCTGGGGGCTTTGGAAAGAAATTGCAAGCCACTACCAAACACTCCCATGAGGCCTGGAAGCCCATGTGGACATTTTGTCATCTTCACTGTAAGATCACGAGATTACCAAAATTGTATCAAAGCATCAGTGTTTCACTATAAAAAGGTTTGCAGTTGACTGTGACGAATCTGACCATACGGAAAAACGGAGGTCATGTGGCAGTAAACTCATTGTTTCTCCTTGCATAGCCTTTCTGTAGCATCTAAAGACCATTGAAAAAGCCATTGATTTCAAGGGGAAAAGTATCTACAGCCAGCATTGAAAAGTCACTTTCCTAGAGTTGGGACCGGCACCTGCCAGTTATTCATGGCATATTCCGAGAATATTTAGATCTAGGTGTTTGTACACATTTTGCTTTCTACTTAATAATTTGAAGGTGTTTTCCTATACTTAAATACTGATGGCCTATCCTCAGAATAGGTCATCAATAGCTGGTTGGTGGTAGTCCGACACCTGGCATCCCCGTCGATCAGCTGTTTGAGACAGCTGCTGCCGTCGGAAACTATACAGTGGACGGAACCGGAAACTATACAGCGGGAGATCAGCTACAGTATGCCGGTGTTGGAAACGACACAGTGGATGGAAGCACATGGGAGCTTAGCTACAGTATGCCTGTTCCAGAAAAGACAGTCAATGGAGCCTTTTGTAATCCATATAGCTTCCAGCACATTTAGATGCCCAAAACAGCTGATCAGTCGGAGTGTCAGGTGTTGGACTCATCTGATATTCATGACTAATCCTGAAGATAGGTCATCCATTTCTTAAGTACCGAAAACCCCTTTAATTTTATTTGCTAGTCCTAGCATATAAGAATCAACACATTTCCAGGTCAAATATATTGAAGTTGGGGTACGTATGTAGCAAAATAGCAGAAGTCACATCAAAAGTAATGCTAAGACTTCCGGTTCCGGCGCCAACATGAACAGACGCACCTGAAAGAGCTCTGCTGCGTACCGCTCGATAATCAACCGCCTCCCTTCATACCGGACCCCTTTACACACGGGATCTGGGATCACCAGCACAGATACCTCAATACCGAACCGTATGGACCGGTATTTAACTAATATGGGAAGCAGATCGCGGCAAAAATCCCAACAAAGAAACGTGAAAACGGCACCGCTAACAAACAACATGGCGGATTCCGCGCCAATACTTACCCCGGAGGAGGCTCCCCCCTTACCTCCAGAGGAAGATTCCCTAGATGGAGACCCTCCGTGTGAAGATCTCAAAGTAGATTACAAAAGATTGGCGTTGGAAGTGGCAGCGCGTATACTACCAGACCTGCAAGAATCGCTATCTACAACGGTTTCAGCATCGCTGAATTACATACAACAAGAACTTGTAGAGCAAGGAAACCGTCTAAACAAGATGGAAGAAAGGATAAGCACAATGGAAGATGAACATACTAAACTGCAAAATGACTATCGACAACTGCTACACGAGAACAAACAGATGGGAGAAAAGATTGACGATCTGGAAAATCGATCCAGACGAAATAACCTGAGGTTAGTCGGAATTCCAGAATCTGTCCCCATTCAAGACCTAATCGCACTATGTGAACGGGAATTTCCTAAAGCCTTAGGCATTCCATCCATATGTAAGGTGGAAAGAGCGCACAGGGTAGGCCCAGCCCTTCCCGCCAACCATCATGATGCTCAAGATCATCAAGCGTTGACTCAGAGACCCAGACAGATAATAATGCGTTACTTAGACTTTTCTGACAAGTCTGCCATACTCAGAGCCTACAAGAAAAGGAACAACCCAGTGTTCCTACGCAGCCACAAAGTCCTTCTCTTTGAAGACTTTTCTGCAGAAGTTACAAGACGACGACGAGAATTTTCTCCTGTCTGCTCTGAATTACACCGCCAACAGATAAGATTCGCATTATTCTATCCTGCGACTCTGAAGATTTTCCACTCGGACGGATCTGTAGAGACATTCCAGTCCATAAAAGACGCTAGGAATTCGCTGCAACATGTCCTGGACAGCCACATGGATATCCCCCGAACAGATCCCAGTAGGAGTCAGCGTTCCGCACGAGGGGATTCCCATACCCTACACGTGAGAGAAGATCGAATCCAAGATCCCAAAGACCAGAGGAAAAGACCACGGGATTAGAAATCTTCGGTTTCAAGTTTTCTATGATCCACCTTGCTGGTGCAGTATGTTATGCATGTTGATTGGAATACTTAACAACTTCTGTCTTCCACAGGTCAATTAGATTTTTGCTATCTATACTACACTAAAATGCCTGGCCAAGTCATGATTTCATGTTTTTCCTATATTCTGTTTTCTACCTTTATTACGTTTAACCCTTTTATGTATGAATACCATATGGCAATAGAGCGAGATACGTACCATAGCAGGCACAATTGTTTGGTCTATATTGGACTCATGTTGGGAAGAAGAGAGGTCCGAATCTGTATTTTTCTAAGTTTTAGTTTATTATCAGTTTGGATTTTATTGTCCAATAATGTTGGGTTTAATGGGAAAAGTTGGGGAGCTTGGGTACTTACATCTCAGTCAGCTGATTACTTTATTTCATTATTAAGGAAATATGTGACATACCAGTTATCCAAATATATGCTTAAACATGACTATTATAGTTTCGTGGAATGTTAAGGGGTTAAAATCCCCTCACAAACGTATCATGGTACTGCGACACCTGAAACGGCTGAAAGCAGATATAGCCATTCTGCAGGAAACCCACCTAGCTGAATCCGACTACTTTCGCATGCAAAAATTATGGGTGGGACGAGTACTAGGTTCTCCACCACATGGGTCTAAAGGAGGTGTTCTTATACTATTACATAGAAATCTGCCACATAAGGTGGTATCTTCCTCTATGGATCAAGAGGGAAGATTACTACATGTGCATCTTTCTTCACCGACAGACTCACTTAATCTTTATAATATATATGGCCCAAATGACGCTAATACCATCTTTTTTAGAGATCTAACACACAGGCTTTTAACTGACCAATCTCAAAACTGCATAGTTGCGGGAGATATGAATGCAGTCATGAACCATGCAGAGGATAGACGTACTACACTGGACCGCTATATAGCGCCTAGAAATAGAGACAAACAACTAAGCGATATGACCTCAAAAGTAGGCCTATATGACGCATGGAGACATTTCTACCCAGAGGGCAGGGAATATTCACATTTCTCTGCAGCACATAACTCCTGGTCACGCCTAGGCTATTTTCTGGTTTCGGAGAAGATTCTCCACAAAATAACAGCAGTAACAATAGGAGACTTGGTTATATCAGACCATTCACCTATCATCATAAGCCTATACGAGACTACCCCGAGAGGGAAAGACTTCATATGGCGTTTTCCCTCTGATTTGGCATCCAATGAAAAATTTGCAGAAATGCTTAACCATTGGTGGAAAGAATATTGGGACACCAATGCATCAACATGTGAAACTCAACTGGCATGGAGAGCAGGGAAAGCGGTAGTGAGAGGAAACATTATGGCATATACCAAAACCCTAAAAAGAAACACATTACAAAAACTGAAAGTCTTAACAGAATCACTTAGGTCAACTTATACTACATTTCAATCCCACCCCTCCAAAGCCAATAGACAAAAATGGACGGACTGCAGGTCTGAATATGATAGATGGCTATGCCGTAAAGAAGAAATAGATGGAACTAAGCGAGAAGCCAGGCTTTTCAAATACGGAAACAAAGCGGGCAAACTATTAGCATCACTAGCGAAAGGTTGTAAAGCCCCACCTTTGGTATCATCGCTAAAGAACTCCAAAGGTACATTATGCCATAACCCCAGTGAAAAAGTAGAAATACTTAGAGAATTTTATAAATCTCTATACTCATTGCCACCTGAGGGATTTAAGTCAGGTACACAGTGGCTAAGTTCCCTTGATTTACCTAAACTATCAGAGAATGATCTTTCTCTCCTAAACCAACCCATTACCTCTGAGGAAATTCTGAGAGTGATCCGTCAATCTGGAAACGGGAAAGCTCCGGGACCAGATGGACTTTCAAATGAATTCTATAAAATCCTAGAAACACAAATAACACCAATCTTAACTATCATATATAACCAGATTTTAAATGGCCAACCTATTCCTCCAGATATGAACACAGCTTACATTAAAATATTGCCGAAACCTGGCAAAGATAGCTCCCTACCATCTTCCTACAGACCTATCTCTCTAATAGATAATGACCTAAAATATCTCTCCAAAATCATAGCCGACAGAATATCAACATTCTTACCCAAACTTATCACGTCTGACCAGGTTTTGTTCAGGGTAGATCAGCCACTTCTAATATCCGTAAGGTACTGGCGGTTCTGGATGAGATAAGGCTTCGTCCTTCCCTGCATCCATCCCCAGCTCTTCTGGCCATAGATGCAGAAAAAGCGTTTGACAACGTGAGCTGGGGGGTGGCTGAATGAGGTACTAGACTATATGGGTTTTACCGGACAATTTAGAACATTCATATCTTCCCTGTATTTAGCTCCACTAGCTAGAATTTCCATACCTGGACATTTATCACAGTCCTTTCTGCTTCAGAAGGGAACTAGGCAAGGCTGTCCGCTGTCGCCACTGCTCTTCAATATAGCAATTGAGCCTCTGTCAAGAGCGATTAGCCTATCAAAACAGATACAAGGTATTTCCATAGGACAGAAAAATATTAAACATACCCTTTTTGCGGATGACATTCTGATGTTCCTGGAAAATCCGCAAAGAGATCTTCCAAATATATTTGCCCTACTCGATCAATTCGGTTCAATGTCAGGTTTTAGGGTCAACACCACTAAATGCGAACTGTTGGATCTATCCTCCTCCCAAAATATAAGTAAAAATCCAAACCATAATTTACCGGTACTAATTGCATCTCAGAGCATTAAATACCTAGGGGGATCAATATAGGGAAGACCCCTAGTTCTATTTATTTCCTCAATTACCCACCACTATTTAAAAAAATAATCTCCGAGCTTAAAACATGGTCTAACTTACCTCTATCCTTCCTGGGTAGATGTCATCTGTTAAAGATGATGAGCTTCAGTAAACTTCTATATCCCATGCAAACATTACCAATTCTTTTAAAACATTCAGACATCCAACAACTTTTGAAAGCATTTAGAGCATTCATATGGCAATCCAAAAGAAGTAGAATAGCAATGAACACTTTAATAAGAAGTAGGAGTGAAGGGGGGGTAGGGATGCCAGATATTAGAATGTATAACTTAGCTAGCCTAATGAGACACTGTATTGACTGGATAAACAACACCTCATATTATTCAGTTTTGTCGATCGAGGAAGAACTAGCCAGGCCTTGGTCCCTAAACTGCCTACTTCATACTAAATACCCAGCATTGCCGGACACAATTAAACATAGCATATTACTTTGAGACACCATAGCAGCATGGAAAGCTGTACGAAAGGTTTACAATCTCCCATTCTTGATATCTAAGAGGATGGGCATATGGGGGATCACCCAGAATTCCGGGCATTAGGTATCAATAAACAGTTCTGAGTGTGGAAAGGGAAAGGGATACATGAAATACAACACCTATGGAATTCTAACGAAAAAAGATTTTCCACCTTTCAGGAATTACAGAATACTTACCAGTTACAGCCAAATCAATTCCTCGCTTTCCACCAACTTATGGCTTTTGTAAAACCCAGAATAAGTGATTTGAAACAAGAATTCTCGACAAACCCTTGTGATACCTTGATGGGATCTACCACGATAAAAATAACATAGCCAATATATATGACTCATTAAGAGAAATGGGATCGAAAAAAGGTGATCCCTATCTATTCTCAGCGTGGCTAAAAGATTTTCCATCGTTGAGCCTTCTAGAGCAACTGTTGGAGGGATGGAGAACGATCCAAAATAGTGTCAGCAGTGAAATATGGAGAGAATCCCAATTCAAGATAATTCATAGGGCTATTTATGGGTTTTACTCTCCAAAACATTCTAACACATCAACGGCTGATAGAATAACATGCTGTCCCAAGTGTGGCCTAAAGAACTCCGACCTTATTCATGGCATATGGTATTGCCCACAAGTTCAATCCTATTGGAAATCTGTTCTAAACTTATTAACATTGAAATATCACTCCACTATCCCGCTAGATCTGGAAATCCTATTATTTCACATAAAAAACAGCAATATAAAAGTCTCATTAGCAGAACACGTTGCCATATTAGCAGCAAAAAGATGCCTTCTACTATTTTGGCTTCAACCTTCTACGCCACCAGTTACAGAAGTTGTCAAACAGATAACTAAATGCTTCACTTTAGAACGCATAGAAACTGAACAAAGGAAATCTAGATTGACTAATCCCTTTTTTAAGAAATGGAGACGGTTTATGGAGGCTTTCTTAGATATTCATGACATTAAAACTATCATAGAGCAATTCCAGTATACGGAATGGTTTGCCAAGCTGAATAGGTCAGATCCTTGGCCCAATTTATTGAAATTCTTAGTCTAGCGATTGAAAGTACTAAATAATCCTACTACTTTCCAAACGACTATTTCACATCAGGTAACTGAGTTTCCACTATTGTGTAACAACATAAGTATAGCTGACACTGAGATGTAAGAGGGAGGGGAGGGAAGAAATTTTGTTATTATTTGTCAATCCAATGAGATCATTTTTACTGTATCTCCCTTGTAATATGTTTGACATCTGGAATATTGTAAACGTTTTTGGGTTGTACTTATTGTATGAAAATGAAAAAATCGAATAAAAATGTATTGTTTAAAAAAAAAAAAGTAATGCTAATCAGGCACTCACAGATGGGTCAAAGAAAAGTCATATCTGCTGATTGCTTCCATAAAAAAGGTTAGTTGTTCTAGTTTGACCCAACTTTCTCATCTTATTGAATGTCAACTCCATCTACGGGTACAGCAATATTGGGGTTCCTAAAACCTGCCTAAGGCCAATCTCATATGAGCGTAATATCAGCTCCTCTCTGCACCCATGTTATTTTGCTGGAGGTATGGTACTTGTCACTCAGCTTTACTAGAAGCACATGTAGAAATTACTAAATAACTTTTTAAGAGATGTACAGTACAGACCAAAAGTTTGAACACACCTTCTCATTCAAAGAGTTTTCTGTATTTTCATGACTATGAAAATTGTAGATTCACACTGAAGGCATCAAAACTATGAATTAACACATGTGGAATTATATACTTAACAAAAAAGTGTGAAACAACTGAAAATATGTCTTATATTCTAGGTTCTTCAAAGTAGCCACCTTTTCCTTTGATTACTGTTTTGTACACTCTTGGCATTCTCTTGATGAACTTCAAGAGGTAGTCACCTGAAATGGTATTCCAACAGTCTTGAAGGAGTTCCCAGAGATGCTTAGCACTTGTTGGCCCTTTTGCCTTCACTCTGCGGTCCAGCTCACCCTAAACCATCTCGATTGGATTCAGGTCTGGTGACTGTGGAGGCCAGGTCATCCGGCGTAGCACCCCATCACTCTCCTTCTTGGTCAAATAGCCCTTTCACAGCCTGGAGGTGTGTTTGGGGTCATTGTCCTGTTGAGAAATAAATGATGGTCCAACTAAACACAAACCGGATGGAATAGCATGCTGCTGCAAGATGCTGTGGTAGCCATGCTGGTTCAGTATGCCTTCAATTTTGAATAAATCCCCAACAGTGTCACCAGCAAAGCACACCCACACCATCACACCTCCTCCATGCTTCACGGTGGGAACCAGGCATATAGAGTCCCTCCGTTCACCTTTTCTGCGTCACACAAAGACACGGTGGTTGGAACCAAAGATCTCAAATTTGGACTCATCAGACTAAAGCACAGATTTTCCACTGGTCTAATGTCCATTCCTTGTGTTCTTTAGCCCAAACAAGTCTCTTCTGCTTGTTGGCCTGTCCTTAGCAGTGGTTTCCTAGCAGCTGTTTTACCATGAAGGCCTGCTGCACACAGTCTCCTCTTAACAGTTGTTGTAGAGATGTGTCTGCTGCTAGAACTCTGTGTGGCATTGACCTGGTCTCTAATACGAGCTGCTGTTAACCTGCGATTTCTGAGGCTGGTGACTCGGATGAACTTATCCTCCGCAGCAGAGGTGACTCTTGGTCTTCCTTTCCTGGGGCGGTCCTCATGTGAGCCAGTTTCTTTGTAGCGCTTAATGGTTTTTGCGACTGCACTTGGGGACACTGAATGACCTTCATTTCTTAATGGCTACTCGTTTTTCTTTACTTAGCTGCTTTTTTCTTGCCATAATACAAATTCTAACAGTCTATTCAGTAGGACTATCAGCTGTGTATCCACCTGACTTCTGTCCAACACAACTCATGGTCCCAACCCCATTTATAAGGAAAGAAATCCCACTTATTAAACCTGACAGGGCACACCTGTGAAGTGAAAACCATTTCAGGTGACTACTAGAGATGAGCGAGTAGTGAAATATTCGAAAGTTCGAAATTCGATTCGAATAGACTGCGAAATTCGACTATTCGACCGGATATCGAATCCCATTAAAGTCTATGGGAAAAAAATGCTCGCCACTTGGAAATCTCAATTCGACCACTTGGAGGTCACCAAGTCCACCCTGGAACCTCAGAAAAGGATGCCAACACTGCTGGAATGCAACTGGGACAGCAGGGGAAGCATGTCTGGGTGCATATAACGCGCCCAAGTCGCACTATTACGCCACTATCACAGCCTCTCAACAATACACTCCAAACACAATATAACCTCTCTGTAAAGTGAGACCATACAAGGAAACCTTCTTTCCTCAACATTGCCATGGACCCCAAGCCAAACTAGACAAAAAAGAAGATAAAATTCTGCACCCCTTAAAATCACGTTGCCTATGACAACCACAGATGGCATAGGCAAGGGGGAAAGCAAATAGAGCCCCACCCCTAATGTCATGTGTGTGTGTGGTGAGATGTGTCAGACATGTCTTTTTTAAAATGTAAAAACAACTCAAACACATGCAGAAGCCTAAAATGCCGCAAATTGTTGGCGCTTGAGATGTCAGTCACCCCGACCTGGCCCAGTGTCATGTCTAGCAGGTAAAGCAGTGGGGGATGTTGAGGGATGCGTAGGACCCGCAAAAGGCAGGAAGAGGCCGTGGGCTGGCCAGAGGCTCATGGAAAATTTTGTGGCGGCCCAGAGGTGACACCTTTAAAAATTATGTGGAGGCCCAGAGGTGAGACCTCTTAAAAATTATGTGGAGCCCAAGAGTTGACACCTCTTAAAAATTATGTGGAGGCCCAAGAGGTGAGACCTCTTAAACATTTGCGCAGGCCCAAGAGGTGAGACCTCTTAAAAATATGTGGAGGCCCAAGAGGTGAGACCTCTTAAAGATTTTGTGGAGGCCCAAGAGGTGAGACCTCTTAAAAATTATGTGGGAGGCCCAAAGAGGTGAGACCTCTTAAAAATTATGTGGAGGCCCAAGAGGTGAGACCTCTTAAAGATTTTGTGGAGGCCCAAGAGGTGAGACCTCTTAAAAAATTATGTGGAGGCCCAAGAGGTTGAGACCTGTTAAAGATTTTGTGGAGGCCCAAGAGGTGAGACCTATTAAAAATTATGTGGAGGCCCAAGAGGTGAGACCTGTTAAAAATTTTGTGGAGGCCCAAGAGGTGAGACCTCTTAAAAAATTTTGTGGAGGCCCAAGAGGTGAGACCCTCTTAAAAATTATGTGGAGGCCCAAGAGGTGAGACCTCTTAAAACATTTTGTGGAGGCCCAAGAGGTGAGACCTCTTAAAAATTTTGTGGAGGCCCAAGAGGTGAGACCTGTTAAAAATTATGTGGAGGCCCAAGAGGTGAGACCTGTTAAAAATTTTTGTGGAGGCCCAAGAGGTG